>CAWUFW010013930.1:0-443493 GCA_963921515.1 Calotriton arnoldi
CCACCATCGTAATGACCCTCTTAGTGTGGCAACATTGTGGTCTGTGACGGTACCACGGTGTTTTCTAGTCTGCATACATTGTATTAAGCTTTTATAGTAACTTGGCTATACACATGGTATCTTGATAGTTCATTACAGAATTTTGTCCATTGTTTGTCATCGGTTTCATGCTTGTGAGGTTTACATTGAATTAGTAGGAGTTTCAAGGTAGTGTGTTGCGTATCTGTCTGCCTTTCTATGGAGTTTTGAACAGCTAAGCAGAAGATTGAGGAAACTTCCATTATAGTGAATGTACAGAAGGTAGTTATTTCTCCTGTGCACCTAGGTGTCTTCCAATCAGCAGGTAGTCAATGGCTCTCTCGTGCCCTTGATGGGGTTGATCCTATCTCCGGTGACAGTGAATTTCAGTTTCTGGGTGCATTTCCCGTGAATGATCAGGTGTATATCCTTTCTTTCTTGAATCTGGGTGGCTCCAGTAGTAGTGTGTCAGAGCTCCAGAGTGTGCGTTTTTTAGCTGATCTGGTCAGCTTTCTCAATAGGTACAGAGCTTTCTGGGTTATACAGGCAGTTTTGAAAATGATTCTGGCTCCATCCGTAGCCTGTTAAACCTAGAGAGTGTGGGAGTAATGTGGTATGAGCTTCATTCACCTTCATTCATTCTTACTATTACATTAAAGGTGGCTTTCATGGGGTCTAGGTAGGTTTTGGGAGGGTCCATGAGAGTCACATTTCCATAGGCCAGTCTGGATATCACTAGCATTTGCACCACATGTTTGAGGTCTTCCTCTGGGATGAAGAGGAGTTTAAGGTTGTGTCTTGAATTCTTTGTCATGGAGTTTATGTGCGCAGTGATGCTCAGACATTTGTCTAGCATGATCCCAAATGATTTGGTAGCGTGGATGATTGTCGGACTGCAATTTAGGACTTCTAGGTGTGGGAACCACTCTTGGATTGATTGCGGTCGTCCATGTGGAGAGATTAGGAGGATCTCTGTTTACAGTTGGTTGAGTTTTCAGTGCTTGTCGAATAGCCATTCTTGTACCTCATCTAGTGTATTGTTCAGGCGGAGGACATTACTTAATGACATGATTCAGATGCAGAGTTGGGCATCGTCTGCATATAGATGGCATGCAAGGTTGGCATGTTTCAGGATCATCGTTAATGGCTCCATGTACATGTTGAACAGGGTTGGTGAGCCTTGGGGAACTCCTTGGTTTACGGAGGTTGGAGTGTAAACTGATTCTTTTAGTTTGACTAGTGGCAACCTTTTGTTTAGGTATGCAGTGAAAATTCAGGACTGTGCCGGCAATACCCATGCATGCTTTTAAAGAGTTTACGAGTATTTTGTGGTTGACTGTGTCAAATGCTGGGGATAAGTCAAGGAGTATAAGAAGGCAGGAGTCTCCTTCGTCCAGTATCTTGAGGATGTCATCAGTGACCTTGAGGAAGGCTATTTCTGTACTGTAGCCTGTTCTAAAACTTGACTGGAAGGTATCAAGTGGATCAACATTTTCTCTGTATGGACTGCGTTGGTTTAATTCACGTTTTTTAAAGCATTTGGAAGCAAGGGAAGGTTGGTTACTGGACGATAGTTGTTTAGGTCTTCTGGGTCAGCATCTGGCTTTTTGAAGAGTGGAGTAACCTTCCCTAGTTTTAAGCAGTCAAGAACAGTTCCTTGGGCTAGTGAGGCATTGTTGGACCTGACAGGCCTTAGGGTGGGCTTCCCCCCAACATTTTGCCTTCCTCCTTCACTTTTCTGACATCGTTTTGGCTGGTATTAGGACTCTACGTACTTTACCACTGCTAAGCAGTGCTGAAGTGTTTGTGCTCTGTCCCCTAAACATGGTATTATTAGTTCATCCCTAACTGGCATATTTAATTTGCTTATAAGTCCCTAGTAAAGTGGTAATACATGCACCAAGAGGCTGTAAATTAAATGCTACTAGTGGGCGGCAGCACTGATGGTGCCACCCACTTGAGTAGGTACCTTTAACGAGGTCTCAGGCCTTCCACTGCAGAGCCTGTGTGTGCGCAGTTTACACTGGCATGTCGACCTGGCCAAATAAAACGTTTGCCAGGCCCAAACCTTCCCTTTCTATACATATGTCACCCAAAGGTAGGCCCTGGAAAACCCAGAGGGCAGGATGAAATGTATTTACAAGGCAGGACATATTCTTTTAAGTTTTACATGACCTGGTAGTGAAAAACACTCAAAGTCATTTTTCACTCCATCAAGGCCTAACTCTTGCATAGGATAACATTGGGATTACCTTATTACATTTTATAAGTGTAATTTCCAATAGAGAAAAGATAAACCCTTCAAGTCTGGTGTCTCTGGAATCACAATTTAAAACCCAAACTTATGGTGAAGTTGGATGTTAAATTGCAATTCTGGAAATGACACTTTTAGAAAGTTGGCATTTTCTTGCTTTAGCCATTTGGTGCCTGTCTCTGATCACATGACTGGGTGGTGGTAATAGTTGGGCTTTGTGTATTCCTCCTAGACAGCCACACACAATGGGAGCTTAGGTGTGTCTCAAGAGACCATCTCTGGCAGGATGGGCGAGAGACGCTGGGCAGAGCCTCACTTACACCTAAATAGGCTGAATCCTGTCCACACACAAAGGGTTGGATGACGCACTGTAGTGAGTCGGGAGCCAGGGCAGGAAGGGAGGCCAGTTGTACACTTCAAATGCATGATTTTGAAGTTTCCCCTACTTTAAAGGCACCACTGGTATAAATATTGGACCAAACAAAGGAGGGACTGGGGGGCAAGTTTACCGAGGTCCAACGTACATACCCCAAAAGGCTGTGTACAAGACAAGTACGGAGTTCCTCTAGGACGGGTAGTGGAGGAGAGTGGAGCTGGTAGAGACAAGTGGGTCAAAACAGACCACTGATGGGTGTATAAAGGAGAGGGAGTTCTCCTTGTTGGAACTAGGGCTCTCACACACCCAGCAAGCTAGGTGTCATGCTTCATCATTTGAGCCTGCCCCTCGTCAGGTCGGCGCTGCAATTCCTGGCGGGCACCCGAAACCGGGGCTCTTTGTCGGGGATCTTTTGTTCCTGCCGGTGGGTGCAGTGGGGGTGAGGGCCCTAGTATGTGTAGATGTGGAAAGACGTGTGAACTAAAATAGGTCAGTTAGTCTAGCCAATATTTTATTCAGAAGGTAAACTGCCTAAAATAAAAGAGCGAGAGGGGCAAAAGACTAGAGCGTAATGTTTCTAGTGGTGTATGCCCTGCTCTCAGGTGATCGACATGTTTCGTGCCTATCGTGTCATAAAGATCTGGGCACTTCCTCAGGATCAAAGGGACGCTATCTACACTAAAAATAGGTAAGTGAATTCTACATACCCCGATCTCAGGTTTGTTGACCTGTGGATTGAATAAAAGCAGATGGAGATAAATTGTAAAAATACATGTGGACAATACATGATATAATAACCATATGGTGTCTCTACAGCCCAAACACTCAATGTCTGACATGGCAGACGTGCTCGTGATTATAACCAAAGAACGGGACACTGTGTCACGCTAATATCACAGTGAACTAGGCCTTAGTTGCCATTGTGCTTTACTCCATATACAAAGTGCTCATAGGTCTTGCAAGCTTATAACAGTGGAGTAATTAGGTCAGTGGGAAGGCTAATACATTAATATATATGCAGTCAGGACAAATGCAACTCACCTAAACTGTCCATAAGTAAATGCTTGCTACAGTAGCCGGCGGTAATGAAAGGACACCGATTGGGTCCTATCAGGAAAAATGGAAGTATTATTGTAAATAGTAACATCAGGCGTGGTCAAAGGGAAGGTAATAATCAACTGGTCTTCACGGTTCCATAAACACTGAAGGGTGGTTGAGCAGGAGTACCGGGAGACCGCCGTTAACCAAACCTCAGAGGAGGCCCACCTAGTGTGCAACGCGGACCCAGAGCGGCCGGCCCAAGTCACGTCGGTCCCAGCGGTGCACTGATAAGGGGCAGGCTCAAATGATGAAGCATGACACCTAGCTTGCTGGGTGTGTGAGAGCCCTAGTTCCGACAAGGAGAACTCCCTCTCCTTTATACACCCATCGGTGGTCTGTTTTGACCCACTTGTCTCTACCAGCTCCACCCTCCTCCACTACCCGTCCTAGAGGAACTCCGTACTTGTCTTATAAATATTGGACCTCAGACACCACCACTTCAGTAACCTCTGGAGCTGTGGATACTCTGCCAGGAATAAGGACTGCTGTGCTGCTGAAAGGATAGTCACTTTGCTGGACTGCCACTCTGAAGGAGCTGCTGCCTTGCTGTGCTGACTTGCTGCCTGCTGCCCTCTTGCCTGGGGAGGAAGAAGTAGACCTGGAACCCATCTTGAACCCAGGACTCCAGAGGGACTCAAAGAGGTAGTCTGCTGGCCTTCTGATCTGAACATCAGGGACATAACAGGCTTCTCATAGCTCCTGGACCGGTCTTCAATGGGTTCCTGACCCCAAGATGCCCCTCTCAGGTCCTGGGCCCTTGATGTGGTTCTCGAGCTCTTAAAGTCAAGCTAAGGGGCTCTTCGTGAACGCGAACAGGCTTGTTCGCTCCGGAATCATACAGCTCACACAGAGAATCAGCGCAGCCTCCACAAGTTTGTCTCTTTGCCCTGCAAGCATCGTCCACCCACGTGAATTGCTACCGCAAGGCCCCAGCCCGTACGTCTGCAATGCCCAGCCTGCTCCTCAAGCCCCACCAACCATCACCAGTGACGTTCTCCTTGCTCCCTGTGAGCTTCTTCTCTGTGAACAGGACTCTTGGCGCAAAACTTGAGAAGGTAAAACTTCAGCGGGGCTAACCTGGGACTGAATCCAAACCACGCTCTGACGCAGTCGGCCTGTATTTTTTACTTTGACCCGGTCTAGCGTGACCAGATGGATGCTATTTTACAGGTTGATTCTTTTAAAATTCATAATTCGGTCATACGCATTGAATTTTTGTCATTTTTGATCTTGTTTTATTTATGAAATTAAGCTCTTTTTGTTCTAACCTGGTATGGAATTCTTTTGTGTGGTGTTTTTACTGTTTTACAGTTTGAAGTTTTGCACATATACTTCACATGCTGCCTCTAAGTTACGTCTAACTGCTCTTACAAGAGGGTGAGCACAAGTTAATAGTAGGTTTGCTTGTACCTTACCTTGACTAGGATTGTAGTTATTGCTTGAACAGGGCCTACACCCTAGTCAACCAGTAACTCATATTCTAACAGGCATTAATTATGTTGGTCCATAGTGGTGTGATTAGGTGACTAAAATCGTTTACTAAGAATGTGGAGAATGGGTCGGCTATGTGTGTTGTTGGATTCAGGTCAGACATGACTCTGGTGAGATCTGTTTCATTGAGTGACCTGAATTCCTGCCAGGTTGCATCATTCTTCGCTGGTAGTGAGGTGTTTTTACTGTTTTCTGTCCTGTGGTTTTGTTGTGATTGTGGTGTTATTGAGGAGCTGACGGTAGTGGGGCAATTGATCAGGGAGAGTTTAATCTTCTCTGACTTGTTTGTAAAGAATTTTGAAAAGTCCTTGCATCGTTTAGCTGTGGCAGTTGTTTGTTGGATAGTGGGGGGGTGATGTTGTATAGTTTATTGAGCATTTTTTTTTAGCTTTGTCTAGCTTTGATCTGAAGAAGGTGGCTTTAGCAATGAAGATGTGTTTCTTGTACCTGTTTCTTTCTTGACTTACAATGGTGATGTGTGTGATTGAGGGGTCCTGTCTCCATTTTCTCTCCGCTGGTCTAAGGTGTCGTCATTCTCCATTCAGTTCCTTCTTGTACCATGGGCCTGATGGGTTGTTCCTAAGTCTCAAAGTTTTAGATGGGCTACATGGTTCAGGATGTCAGACATAGTGCTGCAGGAGTGTGACGTCAGGTTGTCTGACATTTTCAGTTAGAGGGTTGTGTAAGAATCACTTCACCTATTGCTGTGTTGTTTTTGATTGCAAATCTACCTTTTATGGAGTGCGCATTTTAGGTTTGTTTTGGTGATTGATTTGGCTTGGTCGGGGACTGCTTATATGCTAATACTACGGTTTGGATGTCTATCATATTGCCGGTTTCTTTAGACCTGTTAGGGCCCAAGTATACCGGTATGTTGTGATTTTTGTAGGAATGGTCATATGGGGTGCATGGTTCATAGGACTTGAGCAGTGAGTCCATTTCGTCTCATGTTATTTTTTAGTGGGATGGTGGGCCAGGGTTGTTTCAGGTTGCTCCATTCTAGGATTGAGGTTTAGTGCTCCATTTACTGATGAGTTTTCTGCCAGCTCATGCGTCTTAGGTGAGGTTGTTTGAAATGGCTTAGGTTAGGTTTTCAGGTCTATTGTATATTTTATGCAGAACTGTGAGTAGTACGAATGGATGTGGGGGCATTAGTGAGTGGGTGGAGTGCCAGTTATCAGAGTAGTTTGAGTGGGAGGGTTCAGAAGTTAGTATGTTAGGGGTAAATTGAGTCGCCTATGTGGTATTCTGAAGGGCTCCAATAGTTGGTATTTATTGTTGTGTCAACGTATGTGTTAGGAGTGGGTGGTTTGCTAGGCACCATATATTGTGCGATTTAGGGGTTTTAGTTTGGGTGTTTGGTGTGGAGCTGTTGGAGGTTTGTGTGGTTATAGGCGGGAAAGAGCTATAATATGGGACAATTTGGAATTGAAAAGCTTCAGTGTATGAATGTCATAGTAGTTGGTATCTCGGTTGAAGGTGTTATTCTGTGGTTATTCTGTGTCTCTCTGTGCATTTCATTAAGGTTCTGTGGAGATTGTGTGAAGCTGAGGGAGGGCTGATCAGAGACAAGAGTAGGGTTGAGGGGGCAGGATGGTTCTAGAGGTGGTAGTGTTTTGCCTGGTGCACTGTGACTGTGAGTTACTGGCTGGGGAGGTAGGTGCAGTGGAATATGGTTTGTGATTTTTTTGAGGGTAAGGAAGCTTTTATGGTGTTTAGGTGAAGATAAAAGGTCTGAAGGCTGTGGTCTGCTGCTTTTATGAGAATGTTGCTGTTCTTGTAGATGGTTATGCAGACTTCCCCTCTGAAGTTTGCAATGGGTGAAATGATGATCTGTAGTACATGAGGGTTCTAAAGTTTGCTGAAAACACTTAACCTGTACGCAAAGAAGTCTTTTCAATTGGTGTGCCTGCATGTGTAGAAGAAAAGGTCCATCTTTTGTCTGCCTATTTGTGAGCTGTTATAGGAATCCAAAAAAAGTGTTTCAGGTAGTTTTTTGAGTAGTCTGTTTCAGGTTTCTTGAAGCATTTTTGGAGAGTCTAGGAAAGTAAATGATTGCAAAGGAGTTGGGGTCCATCTGTTGAAGTCTCCTATTTGATGTGAAATCCATTGGTTCTCGTGAGTGTAGAATGTAATTACAGTTTTTTTTTATTGTGTCTAACACTGCTGGTTTCCTTTAGTGTGTGGACATGACTATAGTATTGTGCCTTCCAGTTTGAGAGTGTGACATATCCATTTCACTGTTTGAAACCTTAAGTCCTCTCTTCTGTATTTTCATATTCCCTTGTAGAGTTAAATTCCTCACTCTAATTCCTTATTTGCATCTGTTGCATCTTCCCCAGCCTGGGAGCATGCAGAAGAACAACCCCATAAACGGAGCTCATAACTAACATCTTTATTCATCAGTGTACAACATTCAAACAAACTTCTCATTATCTCATAATCGTTAATAACCACACCCTAACACCTCCCAAATGATTAAGTAATTCTTTCATTGAGTCGCCTAGGGCTGATGGATCCTAGTTCTCATAGCCCTAAGACACTACATCTCCCCCTTGTTAAATAAAAAGGTATAAACAACAGCAGCATCACATTTGTTTGATAAGCCGTCGAGGTGCTTGCACAGTTTGGCCAGACTGCATGGTATGAGAAAGTTGAACTGTACCCGGAGTGGACACAGAGGGTGTCGGATCTAATGTCGGATCTGGGCCTTCAGGTGGGGCAGCCTCATCTGGAATTACAGGGACTGATGATTGTCAAGACAGATGTCTGAAATGTGACGAGTCCCTTCAGATGAATTTGTCGGGACGTTGCGCCATTATCATGTGTCTCTTGAGCGTCACAACTTTCAGAGTTCAACAGCAAACAAGCTATCTGTTTTCCGCTTCCGTTTTTGTTTGACAAGAAACCAGTCACCTTCGTCGGAGACAATCTCCTCAGTTTGCCGACGTTGATCAGCATATTCCTTCCTCTGACGGTTTCGAGCAGCATCAGTGGCACGAACCACTTCATCATTCCAAGTTTGTTCAGTAGTCCACTGTGGCAGTTTGGTTCTTATAGCTCTCCCAAATATCAGGGTGGCAGGACTCTCACTGGTGAGGAGTCGAACGATAAGCACGGAGGAGTTGACATAAGGCCTAACTCAGATCGATTCTCTCCATCGATGCACGTTGGATCACTCGCTTGAGGGTTCCCATAAAACGTTCCATTACACCGTTAGCCTGAGGTCACAAGGGTGTACTTTTTTGATGCCTGACATTGAGTCTGGTTGGAAACTCCTTAAACTCCTTTCTATTGAGTGGTGGACCACCATTAGACTTGAGACTGCCTGCTATGCCCCACACTGCAAATATGTCATCCAGTTGCACAATGACTTTTTTTGTGGGTTGTTGATGACAATATCTCCACCAGAGGAAAACGGGAATACTCGTCAATGATCACCATCAGGTGATGGCCATTCGCTAGAAGCCCAAAGAAGTCTATGGCCACTCTTTCCCACGCACATGCAGGACGATCAGACATGGTTAGTGGAGGCTCGGTCACTTTAGTAGAAAGGTAATTTCATAAGTGACACTCCTTTAATTCCCTCTCAACTCTCTCGTTCAAGTGAAGGAACCACACTCGATCTCTCAGGGCTCTTTCGGTGGCGACAATGCCACGATGTCCTTCAATGACTTGATGTCTCAGACTTTCGGGTAAGACAATCCTGGAGCCTCTTAGCACAATGCCTTCTTTAGTGACAGACGGTTCATCTTGCACATTTTGATACTTTTGAAATTCAACATCGTCATTCAGAGGTTGGACACTCTGACTCCATGACTGCGCCAAAATAATGTTTTAAAGGCCAATCATGTCTTTATCTGTATTTGTAGAGGCAACAATCTGTTCAACGGGTAAAGACGCTGGCGTGCTAATGAAGTTTATGTATTCCTCAGCAGCTTTCGATATTGAGATGTGCCGCTGTAGTGGTACTCATGAGAACTAATCTGCAGGGTTTTGGTTCTTGCCTGGCCTTTGCACAATTGTATCGTCACACTCTTGTAAACGCAACCCCCACCTCTCAAAAGGGGCATCTTGGCTTTTGGATTCCCAAAGATAGTGAACAGCGCTTGGTGGTCTGTGAAAATTGAGAAGTGTTTCTGTAAAGAAAAACATGAAAATGTTTGCAGGCCCACAACACAGCCAGACTCTTTTTCGAGCTCGGAATAGGCGCGTTCAGTATAAGCCAGACTTCGGCTGGCATATGCCACAATGTGTCTCTGAGCATTTGGATGTCCATTATGCTTAGCAAGGATTGTTCCCAGGCCCGCCGGGCTTGCATCAACAGTAATCACAGTGTGTAGTTTAGGATCAAAGTAGGCCATCTCAGTCGCATTTTCAATTGCATGCTTTATTCTTTTGAAACTTTGGTCACATTCAGAGGACGATTGGAACTGAACATCTCATTTGGCCAGGTCTCGCAATGTTATGTTATGTTATTATCATTTATATCGCGCACGGCTACTCAAGAGTATCCCGGCGCGGAAGCCAAATGAAAACAAAGGAGGAGCTGGAAACAACTGCAGATTAGGTGAACAGCAAAGTTTTTAACAGTTTCCTGAAGAGCCTAGGGTCAGGAGTGTTCCGCAACTCGTAAGGGAGGGAATTCCAGGCTTCGGCCGCCATGAAAGAAAGGGAGCTGCCCCCCACTCTTGCAAGACGAAATCGGGGGATCACTTCCAGACACTGCGAAGCTGAACGCAGTTGTCTTCGTGGCACGTAAAAGCTAAAACGATTCCTAAGATAGAGCGGGCCTGATCCATGAAGGGCTGCATGGGCCAGAGTGAGGGCCTTGAATTTGACTCGTTGAGCCACGGGAAGCCAATGTAAATCATACAAATGCTGCTTTGCGCTAGACCTTCCAGGGATGTTAAGCAGAACTCTGGCCGCAGCATTTTGTATAACCTGCAATTTCCTCAGCTGGTATCCTGGCAGGCCTATGTACAGTGCATTGGCATAATCCAGGCGTGTGAGAATCAGGGCACGGGTAATCATTTCCTTAGCTGCCCTGGGAAGCAGGGGCAGGAACTTCCTGAGAGTTTTCAATGTGCCAAAGCACTGCCCAGCCAGTTTCTTTATCTGTGTAGAGAACCGAAGGTTCTCATCAAACCAAACCCCCAGGTTTTTAACTGACTGACCCGTAGAGTTGGGTAGAGGATAATCTATCGGCCAGAGAGCCTCCCTAAACTGCGGAGGAAAGGATCCATAAAGAAGAACCTCCGACTTCTCCTCATTGCACTTGAGCTGAGCTGATGCCAGCCATTTAAAGACAGCCGTGAGACAGTCTTTGGCCTGGACTGGAGATGTATCAGCGTCCCTCCAAGTGAAGAGGAGCTGGGTATCATCCGCATAAGCAATGATCTTAGCTCTCAGCTCCTCTGCAAGATAGATCAAAGGGGTGACATAAATGTTGAAAAGAAGAGGGCTCAGGGTGGAGCCTTGCGGCACTCCACTAGGAACCGAGGAGGAAGGCGGTAGCCATACTTGCTGCGATCTATCCTCTAGGAATGACTTAAGCCAATGGGGGTCTAACTGTAGCAAAATCATGAATGTACCTTGAACAATAACTGGTCATGCCCAACAAAGACTGTAACATGGTGACATCTTGTGGGGGACTGGTGACTGACAACGCTTATACTTTCTTGGGATCAGAAAATATGTGCCCAAAGAACTTGAATTTAGTTTGGTGAAATTCACACTTTTCTGCATTTAATGCGAGACCTGCATTTATAAGTAACTGACACACTTGTTTGAGAACCTTATCATGCTCCTTCCGTGTTGTCCCGAATACCAGTATATCATCACTGTAATTGAAAGCATGCGTAACAGGTTGAATTATTCTACGTATAACATCTTGAAATATTTCCCCAACAGATGACACTCCAAAACTTAACCTTTTGTATCTGAACAAACTGGTATGAGTCGAAAAAGTAGTAATGTACCTACAGTTTTCTTCCAATTCAAGTTGATGGTATCCCTTGTTCAGTCAAGACTTTGGCTCTGTTGAGCTAGCTGCATGATTATGTCTGCAGTGTAAGGACCAGGATGTTTTTCCCTCCCAATTGCTTTATTGGCCTGACGCATGTCCATGCAAATGTGCACTGCACCTCCACTGTCCTTTTTTGGCACTACCATTATTGGCGACATCCATGGTGTGGGAACAATAGAGCGCTCAATGATGTTGTGTTTCAGCAGCAATTCTAGTTCTTTTTCAACCACTTCTTGTAGGTGAAATGCTATTCTGCAGACCTGCTGGGCAACATGCCGGATGTCTTTGTAAATGTGAAGTTGCACCTTCATTGTCTTGAGCCTTCCTAGGCCATGAAATAGCGATGGGAACTGACTCACAATTTCAGAATGCATTTTTAAGTTGTAATTGATAGAGATCAGTCCCATGTCAGCAGCAGTTGAAAAACTTAGTAGCCATGCACTGGACGAAGTACCTTGAAGAACGTGGATTGGGGCTTGCACAGAAAAGTTTTTATGCCACAAGTTCACTGTGAACGATCCTTGACTCCACAACAGTTCGGAAGAAGCCCATGTGTACACCTTCATGTTTGAGATTTTGAGTCGCGGTACAGGTGACAAACACTGTTAAATTGTTCGACAGGCATGTTGTTGACTGATGTTGACTGATGCACTGCTGTCAATTATAAAGGTTATGGGGCGACCGTTGACTTTTAGTGTGATCTTGGGGCAATGTCCATATGAATTCTTTTGTTTCGTTGACTCATTTGTTTGTGTCATTTGTCCACAAAACCACTTTCACTACACACCTCTCCAGTAGCCACTCACCTCTGTCACTTTACTGTTCAGTCGCTACCCCACGCCTCAGAAGAACTATTGTGATCACTTGCTTGCTACCTCAGTTAGAACAGCTATTAACACTTTTTAATCAAACTACTTACCTTCATGCATCATTCATTCACGGCTAGTCGCTAGTCAGAAACACTAGTCATCCACACCACCCACCAGCAACACTAGTCACAATCACATGCTCACTCACACCAGCAATGAGCTGCATCCATCCACCCACTCACTCATCACTAATCAATGTAATCATTCACATGAGCCATTCAGTCATGCCTCACCAACAGATCTGCATAGCTCTATTCTGCCTCACACAGCATTACCAAGCTACTTGCAACTTTTTTTTCACATCACAAACTGAAATCACTCAGCAAATTATAACACTCATTTACTACTTCACATCAATTGCAGCCCATCTCACTCATTAACTAGCAAAGTCCTTCACAACACAACTCATAATTCATCCCCAGCAATTTGTCGCACTAACCCACAGTAATTCAGCAATTCTGGCCTGGCAAATATCCACTCACACCACCCCAGTAATGTTATTCAGTCAGTTGCAATATCCTGAAATCAAGATTGGAGTGACAAAGTTCAAAATGAAATAATAGACGTGAGACAGGATTAAAGAGAGTGCAATAATAGTGAGGCAGGAATAAAGGGAGTGCAATAATATTATTAGTGGTTTTCTGCTTTGTGTTGTAGCTGAAGAAACCTGTGCTGTTAAGTTGGAATAGCAGAATTGATTATCATAAAACACTCATAAAGTAGTAATTATGAAATTACCATGGAGTAGTCTAAACATATCCTGAAATCCTAACAGGTGATGGTGGGTACATTTTCTGTGATAAACTGAATTGAATTCCAAGCCAAGTTACCTTGTCCTGTTTCTTCTTCTGTTTTCTGTGCACATATAACATAGAGAACAGCTAAAAATGTCCCATGGTGATCCATTTACTGCTGAGAGAATACATGCCCATCCCACTAATTACAGTCTGTGACTGCTGAGCAAGGCCAGTGCTAGGGTGAATTACTTCCTACAAGCAAATCAGAAGGGCCTAACCACAGCCTTTTCTTACATTAATTCTGAATTGCTACTTGCAGGTGATCAGAATCATTCTCTATGCTTAGACCTTTCTGATTGGCTCTAGGTACCCATTTAGGGTAACAATGGGCAGCACATGTCTACATTTAACAGATTGTGAGTGGTTTGCTTCTGTTCAGACTATGAATCCACTCTTATGTTTTATTTGGGGACAGCCCATGAAGCAGCTATTTGTGGGTTTCTTTGTTGCCATGATCCGCTCTGCAGACACAATTAAAAAAAGGTGGAATGCTTAACCTCTACAATATGTCAAACAAGGTTTAGCCATTATAACTCAAGATCATCTTAGAATAATACATCCCCACCTTGAAATCATCATGGAGTAATACAGTCAGATCCTATCTTGGAGTAATACATCCCAATCATTAAGTCATCATCGATTAATACAACCCCATTCTAAAGTTATCCTGGGATCATCCTTCAGTAATGCAGCCTCATTTTGATGTCATCACAAGATCATTCTCTAAATCCTGCATCCTGAAATACTCCTAGTATTATCCTGTAGTAATCCAACCTAATTCTGAAATCATCCTGCAGCAGTAAATGATCATCACATGTTTTCCACTGAAGTATTCAGGAGCCCATCCTGCAATAATTCAGCCTAATCCTGAAATCATCCTGGGATCCTCCTGCAGTAGTACATGATCCTCACATGTTTTCCACTGAAGTAATCAGGAACCTATCGTGGAGTGGTTTCTGCGATGACTCTTGAGTCATCTCATTTAAATATTTTGACCTATACATATACTTAATTTTTTTTTTCCATTTTCATTTTTTGTGGGGATTTATAAAGTGTGCGGTGATCCGAAGGCATCCCAGCACTGAGGGAAAAAGAGAACACTGCACCAAGACCAGAAGCGTCACCTAAAAGAACAATTCTTAAAATGCCAGGTCTTGAGCGATTTAGGAAAAGTTAATTCATTGTTAATCGAATGGCCAGGGGGAGGGCATACCAGAGCTTCGTCGCACTAAAGCCAAAAGACCATCCTCTACTTCTAGATCTTATAATAGTGGGGATGATGGCTAAATGTTTGCTGGTAGATCTAAGAAGCCATTTGGGTGAGTAGGGGGTAACCAGTTGGTGGGAATTGGGGGGACCGCTCGCATGAAAGGCTCTGTGCACCGTGCACAAGGATTTAAATTGAATCTTTTGGGCAACAGGCAGCCAGTAGTGATCAATCAACCCTGTCTCGCTGCTTTATACCTGACAGTAATCGTGCGGGAGCATTTTGCACGACTTGAGGTTTACGGATAGCTACCTTGGGAGCACCTAGGTAAAGCGAGCTACCATAGTTCAGGCGTGAAAGAATCAAAGCCTGAACAACCAGCCTCCTTGAAGGCTAAGGGAGTAGAGGCAGAATCGTGTGCAACATACGCATGATTCCAAAACAGGTAGCAGACAATTTGGCAGCCTATGGTCCGGGTTTTTTCCAGCCAAACCCCCAGACTTTTTATAGCTGGTTTAGGAGTAGGAGGAGGGCTAGCAACCTGCTCCAGACAGGGTCCCAAGGTGGACACTGAGGAAACCACGTCTGGGGCAAGTGAAAAAACCAGATGGGTATTATCCTCGTAAGAGACAATGGAAATCCCAAAGGAAGTTATGATATATGGCAAGGGTTGCAGGTACACACTAAACAACGTAGAATTAAAAGAAGACCCTTGCGGAATTTCACAGGTAATTGGAAGAACTGCAAATGAGCAAGCCTCATCAAAAACCTGAAAGGATCTATCCATCAGGAAGAGCCAATCCAGTTCAGGGCTTTCCCTGTGACACCGGCCTTACAAATCCTATCTAGGAGTATAAGGTGATCCATGGTGTTAAAGGCCGCGCTTAGGTCAAGACGTATAATAGCAACTGTGTCTCTTGATCCAATTTCTTTTTTGCGTCCTCCACCATTGCTAAAAGAGTGGTTTTGGTGCTGTGCTTAGGCCAAAAAACGTTTGCTTGTGGTGTAGGAATATGTTGACCTCGAGGAATTCTGAGAGATGCCCATTAACATATTTGTCTGCCACCTTACTTATGCCTGGAAGCAAAGAGATAGGACAAAAACTCCCTGGGCAAGTTGGGTCAAGGTTAGTTTTTTTTAGAATGGCTTTAACCATGGTGTGCTTCCCTGGTTAAGGCAGGAAAACGTTGACTATCTCGATCAGGGTGGGGAAAATAGTCTCTGCTCCGAGAGCAAGAATTCTCAGCAATGCGGGGTTGACAGGGGATCCAGATTTGATTTTGCTAAAGAGGGCAGCAAAAGTATCCAGGGGGAGGTGAATTCCAACAGGTAGGTTGAGTTAGACTCCTTGATGATACTAGGAAGAGTGAACTAAGGACTTCTCTCCCTCCTTTGAAAGGAGAGGTAGATATCAGATATTTTAGTATTGAAATAGGTGGCCAGAGCGTTACATTTGTCATTGTTAGGTTCAGAGGGTGGTCCATTGGGGCTAGATTCCAAAAGTGTTTTGGTGATTTTAAACATCTTCCTGGGGGAGTTGGCAATTCATGAACTCTAGCTTCATACCAATCTATACCAATCTAATTTCTGTGTGATAGATCCTAATTGTATCCTGATATTTTATTTGTTTGTGTTTCCCATAATCCTTCCACCAATCCTTTTCTGCTATTTCGCAAACTTTTTTAAGGTCTAATGGGAGTTTCCCCAATAAAAAAAAATGTACATTTAAAAATGTTTTTTTAAAGTGGGGGCATTTCAGGGCTTCCCCTAAAAATGAATTCAATTGATTTATTATGTGTGTGTATTTAAACATATATTTAAATAAAGTAGGGTGTTTAACTAATTACATTTCTATTTATCCACCTATCTATCTATCTCCGAATTTGAATGCTGGGTGCAGAAAGAGTAACTCAGGCGCAGCTAGGACTATGTGAAATTCATTTTTTGGAGATCACCACCATAAAGCGTTTCCGCAGCTGAAATAACCTTGGTCACATAAAGATCGCGATCTTGGTAGCATTGTTTATATACACATGCATACTTACATGACAAAGAAAAAATGCTTTCATTTTCTTTTATTTCTAATATACATGCGGTCACAGTGTACTAAACACTAAGGACCTCATTAGGCTGTCAGGCGGAACGCCACAAACAGGCCATCAGTGGCAGTCCGCCCGACATCCAGGGTATCGGGCCGACTGCCGGATTACAATACCGGCAGTCGGAGCATATTGGGTGGGGGGAAAGACAGCTGCCTCCGACAGACTCAAGTAGCCCATCTGTGCAACGGTCGTAGCCAAATCCATAGAATGGAGGCGGTGCCTGTAGAGGAACCGCCGTTGGGATTAGGAGGTCTCTTTCCCTCAGCCTTTACATGGCGGTCTCACCTCCATGTAAAGGCAGATGGAAAGGGACTTTGGGGCCCCCCATCCCCCGTGGACCTCAACTATGGGGCTAGGGGGGTACATGTGGTACCCTCCCAAACATCCCTTTTTCAATTGCGGCTTGTGCTGCGGCCCTTTTACGGGTCACAGCACAATCTGCAATTGAAAAAGAGATGTTTCCAACCACCTACACAGCTATCGCATAAAAATATGGCGGGTGAGACTTTCGACTATTTGTCGGGCGGTCCCAGTCCTGATACGATGGGGGTCAGACGCTCGTCCAACCACCATCATAATGACCCCCTAAATCTCTGTTTACCCTGAATTTAACATTATACCATAATAATAATAATAATAATAATAATAATAATATATCACTTATAAAGCGCCTGGTTACACCAACTGGTGTGTCCCCGCGCTGCGACTGCTCTTCAGACAAAACAAAAAAGGTAAACAGGCGAGAAAGAGGGTCAGAGAGGATCCGAAGTCGCGAAGAAAAGAGGTGGCAGGGCTTATAGTTGGAAAAGCCAAGTTTTTAGTCTTTTCCGGAAGAGGCCAGGTAGCCAGGTAGCTAAAAGATCGAGCGCCCATTCGTGCTTTTTTTACCTTGGGAACTTTAACCAGGTATGTCCCGGTAGATCTGAGGTGCCGACCTGGGTTATAAGGAGTGAGAAAGTCCCGCAGGTAGAGCGGGCCTTTATCCTGCAAGATGCGGTGACAGAAGCACAAGGACTTAAAGAGAATCCTTTTATTTATGGGTAACCAATGTAAGGACTCAAGGGCTTTCTTCGATGAAGTTTTCCTGGATAGATTCAAAACTAAGCGCGCTGCTGTGTTCTGGATGCATTGTAACCTATGAAGACATTTTTTAGTTGCACCTAGATATAGGACATTGCCATAGTCCAATTGAGATGTCACAAGGGCATGGACCAAAGTTTTCCTAGCGGAAGGAGGCAGAATGTCCAAGGTTTTTCTCAGCATTTTCAGGATTCCGAAACACTTGCCTGCAACTTTCCTGGTATGAGTCTCGAAGGAGAGAGTAGAGTCCAGCCAGACTCCTAAGTTTTTCACCTCTGTTTTAGGGTTGGGGACAGGGCCTAAAATTGTTGGCCATCAGGCTGAAGACCAGATGGATGGAGACTTCCCTACTGCCAGGATCTCGGTTTTAACGCCATTCAGTTTCAGGCAATTGCTTGACATCCAAGAAACAAGGTCCTTTAGGCAGTCCGCAAACTTGTTTGCTGCCTTCACTGAGTTGGGAGACAGGGTGACCACTAGCTGCGTGTCGTCTGCGTATGATACAATGGTGACACCATGTTTCTCCACAATCTCCGCTAAGGGGGAGACGTAAAGATTGAAGAGATTGGGGCTCAAGATTGAGCCTTGGGGCACCCCCTGAGATAAAGCAATGTTTTTGGAGGTGTGTGGAGGTTGTGTAACTTGAAAGCTGCAGTCCTGCAAGTAGGAGGTCATCCACTTAAAGGCAGCTCCATCCAGTCCACCTAGTCTGAGACGGTGTAGGAGCAATGTATGGGATACCTTGTCGAAAGCTGCACTAAGGTCCAATAGGACCAGTGCAGTCATCTGGCCTTCATCCACCCGCATGCGTACTGTCTCAGTAGCAAAGAGTAAAGCAGACTCTGTCGAGTAAGTTGCTCTAAAACCTGATTGGGAGGGGTGGAATAGATTGTGTTGGTTGATGTGTGCCACCAGTTGTGTGTTTACCACCTTTTCTGCTATTTTCGAGAAATAAGGGAGCAATGAGACAGGCCTCAGGTTCTCCAGTAGGTTCATATCTGCTGTAGGGTTTTTTTTCAGGGGGAGAACAACTGCTTGCTTCCACATGTCCGGGACCCTCCCTCCTTGAAAGGAGGTTACTAACAGCTGCTGCACAAAGGGTAGTATAGTATCTTGCCCTACGCTGATGACTTTTGGCGTGGTTGGATCTGTCGGGGAGCCCGATTTAATGCTTAAGGCTACCTTTTTCAGATCTTCTAGGGAGTGAAGGGAGAATTCTGAGGGACAGTTATCCCCCCACTCCAGGATCCGTACCGTTTGACAATCAGTGCCATTGCGAGCCTCATCCGGGAAGGTGGCATACATTTTTGATACCTTCACAGCAAAAAAGTCGGCAATTTTGTTACACGACTCCTTTGAACTGGAGGCTGGAGCCACTGTTCTCTCTAGAGAAGATAGGTCTTTGAGAATAGCAAAAAGTTCTCTGGAGGAGTTATCCGCTTGCTCAATCCTATCATTGTAGAAGGCAGCACATGTCTTCTTGATAAGGGAGTCATAGTGTTTTAAGTTCAGCTTGTAGGCCGCCTTGTTTATATCCGAAAAGTCTGTCCTCTATTTGCGCTCTAAGCGTTTGCAAGATTGCCTAGCCATCCTCAAGGCTTCATTAAACCATGGTGCAGTTTTAGTATGTCTGCGAGGGGCACTGGATGACCATGGAGCAACCACATCCAGTGCTTAAGTAATCCAATTATCAACTACTCTACTTGCCTCATTAACATCCTTCCCTAGGGAGGGTTGGTTAAGCTGTAGAGCCTGAGTAAAACTCTCAGCGTTGAATTTGGACCATCTCCTGTGAGTGGTATTAGGTACTGTTCTAACATGAGGGAGTGGTTTGGATACGGGGATAGAAAAGGCCACAAGGTGGTGGTCGGACCAGGGGACAGCAGTCGGGGGTTCAACAACCAGATCTAAGAAATTGGAAAAAATAGGGTCTAATAAGTGCCCTAGTTGGTGTGTCGGAAGCGTGGATTTAAGTGTTAGCTGGAGGCCAGCAAGTTCTTGCCGTAGGAACTGGCCTTCACCACAAGAGTGGTTGTCAAAGTGCAGGTTTAGATCTCCCAGGATAGTCAGAATGCTATGTCGTAGTGCAGGTTGGACCATACACAATTCATTGTACCCAACAGCATTTTTTCTATGTCGTATTGATATGCACATGAATATAAAAAATACTACCAAGATGGCTCTCTTTATGTGATTAAGGCCGTTTCAGCAGCCAAAATGCTTTATGGTGGTGATCTCTAATAAATTAATTTCACATGCTACTAGCTACGTCGAAGCTATTCTTTCTGGATTCGGCATTCAAATTCATTGTTACGGAGCTACAAGCACCAACTTTTACAGTGTGCCCCCTCGGTCTGGAGCACCGTGGAAGCCAGTGAGAGTCTGCATGTGCATGTCTATCTATCTATCTATCTATCTATCTATCTATCTATCTATCTAGCTAGCTAGCTATCTAGCTAGCTATCTCTGTATATATACATATTACCTTAATTTGACTTACCTTGCATGGTAAAGGAATATATGGTAAAGGCTTATGTGTGGTAAAGGTATTGTGGTAAAGCCATGCATGATAAAGCCATGCATTTCAAAGTCATACAACCTCTCAGTACATAGTGAGTGATGAGGAACTGATCAATATAACATTCCCAAAATTAATACATGAATCCCAGGTGGGAGTTATTGTTGGAAGACCAGTTTCGTACAGTGCAAGAGCTTTTCTGTGCATTAAAAGACTTATCTTCTACTTAAACTGTGGCATTCTTGAAGAGAACAGCTTTTGACAAACCCAGATTGAGATTCACTAATTGCAGTGAATCTTTTGTGTTATTACATAGTATTCAAATTGAATGACATGTGAGAGCTATTTATCCCCTCTGCATATGCTGAAACTTGAGTTTTTGCAAATCAGTCATGATATACACATTAGAGTCAAGTTTTTATGGATATCTGCTTTGAATGTACTCAAGAAGATGCAAATAAAATACTGTACCACTGATACTCTGAGTTGACAATTTGTAATAGATTTCTTTTAACCCAATGCAACTGACTCTTTGATGAATGAAATGTTCACTATTGTGCATTGATGTTTCAGAAAAAAATCTAAAAAAAGTACAACTGGTTTTGTTAGATACATATTTGTAGGGATAAAAATTGTGTGATGTTATTTATTAGGTATATTGCGAACTACAAGAGATTTTGATCTGAGTTTAAGAGTAAGAACAAAATGATAAAATATATTGGTTTTAAACCTTGATTCTGTGCAAGTAAGTTGACATTACTAGCACAACTCATTTATTCTCATAGGAGTCTATTAAGGAATACAATTTTCTGTTTAGTTACATTACCCTATCCCCTTATTTTATGAGGGGTGTAAGACTGCGAAATCGGTGATCTCAATAAAAATTCACACAGAGGCATCTTCAACATCCAGAGTAACTTTATTCCCTTGAAGCACCTCAACAACTGCAACCCAGAACCTCTGGTTCAGCTCACACCCAAAAGTACTAATGCGGAATCCCAGGCCTTGAGGGTTCTGGGATACCATACGTATAAAATGACCATCTTTTGTGTGACGTCCCCTCAAATATGTTGCGCGTCTAGTTTGCTGCTTTTAGAACTCTGTGCACTTTACCTATGCTAATCAGTAGTAAAGTGACCATGCTCAGACTTTAAACATGGTTAAATTGTCTTAACCCAGATTGACACATTCAACTTTCTTGTTAGGACATAGTATATGGTGCAGAAATACACCCCTGCAGTAGCGGCTGCTACTTAATGGCAGTGGGGGGCGGGTCTTGGGGAGGGAATGAAAAGGAAAAAAAATCAAATACCTGTGTGCCGCCGCCTCTCGGTCCTCTTCGCCAGCTTCCAGGACTCCATGGAAGGAAGCAGGACCAGGAAGCACCCAGGCTTCCAGACTTCCCTAGCCAGTCACAACGCTGCTGATGGTAGCGTTGTGACTGGTGGGCGCTCAGAGAGGGACTGGCCTGGGTGGAGGAAATGCAAACTGCGCATGACTGTTTAGCCGGCCCTCAACAGCCGGCAAAACCGTCATGCGCACTTACAGAGTGCCACCACTACTCCCCCTATTCCTCTGAGATGGCCCAGCCCCGCCTCACCCCTAACCAGCTGAGCACGGATGGAAAAATAAAATGATAATAACAATGCGTTATTATAATTTTATTTTTCCTTTTTCACCTGTTCACATGGCAGTGGGCCAACGCTCCTCCACCTTAGCCCCCGCACCCATGGCCTCAAAAGCTAAATGCCAATTGTGGACTACAGCACCTTTTATGCCATCCACTACAGTGGCAGTGGAAGCATGGCTTCAGGCTTACCCTGAGTAGACTGGCAGCAGTGTCTTGATTCCATTGCTGCCCACAAGGCAGGATGCATATTTCATAGTGGGACAAACCTGACATTGAAAATGGCATGTTCCCCCAGTGACTAGGGCCAAAATGACATTGTCACTGGTCAAGCTGTGACTGGAACATAGAAAATGCAAAGTATAAATTATGCACCTTTGACCTGTGCTAGCTATAGACTCTGTTCAAAGATGTATTTTTACATTCAATAAAAATCCAATGGATGGAGACATATTTACATTAGCCTTCCTGCAACTACACAGCTTGTGTTTGACCTCAATTAGGTGCAAAAGAGGTGTGAAAACTGCTCCCAGATCAGAGGCAGTGGCCTGACAGTGGGGAGATGTTTTCTCCCTTGGGAGGAGGACCAGTTGGGGTGGGTCCAGGACATTAATTTACCTCAAACAGGCCTTCCCTGTCACAGGTAAATGTCAGGTGTTACCTGGTAAGGCCCCGGATTTTGTTCCCCTTCAAATCTGGTAATCAACCTTTACAACGACACTTTTACCTCGCATACCATCACCCCGCATACCATAATAACGCAAGTACCAACACCCCGCCATTCCATTATAACGCATGGCATTACATTTTATATGCTTTTACCACGCATGCTTTTACAACGAAATTCGTTGTAAATGCATGAATTATAAAATCATATGTTTTTTATATTTAAGTTTAAGGTAAGTATATGGTTTTGGTTTTGGGGTGTAGGGGTATATGTTTTGGGGTTCAGGGGTATTTTAAGGGTTTAGGTTGGGTTTGGGTTATGGGGTGCACAGGGTAATTTTAGGGTATAGGCTGGGTTTGGGTTTTTGGGGTGCTTGGGTATTTTTAGGGTTTAGGGGGTATTAAGGTTTTGGGGTACAGGGGCATTTTTAGGGTTTAGGGTGGGTTTGGGTTTTGGGGTGAAGGAGATATTTTTAGGGTTTAGGGGGTATTTAGGTTTTGGGGTACAGGGGCATTTTTAGGGTGGGTTTGGGTTTTGAGGTAAAGGAGATATTTTTAGGGTTCAGGGTGGGTTTGGGTTTTGGGGTGCTGAGGTATTTTTAGGGTTTAGGGGTATTAAGGTGTTGGGGTACAGGGGCATTTTTAGGGTTTAGGGTGGGTTTGGGTTTTGGGGTGATGGAGATATTTTTAGGGTTCAGGGTGAGTTTGGGTTTTGGGGTGCAGGAGATATTTTTAGGGTTCAGGGTGGGTTTGGGTTTTGGGGTGCTGAGGTATTTTTAGGGTTTAGGAGGTATTAAGGTTTTGGGGTACAGGGGCATTTTTAGGGTTTAGGGTGGGTTTGGGTTTTGGGGTGCAGGAGGTATTTTTAGGGTTTGGGGGTATTAAGGTTTTGGGGTACAGGGGTATTTTTAGGGTTCAGGGTGGGTTTAGGATTTGGGGTACAGGGGCATTTTAAGGGTTTAGGGTGGGTTTGGGTTTTGGGGTGCTGGGGTATTTTTAGGGATCAGGGTGGGTTTAGGTTTTGGGGTGCAGGGATATTTTTAGGGGTAAGGGTGGGTTTAGGTTTTTGGGGTACAGGGGCATTTTTAGGGTTTAGGGTGGGTTTGGGTTTTGGGGTGCTGGGGTATTTTTAGGGGTTAGGGTGGGTTTAGGTTTTGGGGTGCAGGGATATTTTTAGGGGTAAGGGTGGGTTTAAGTTTTTGGGGTACAGGGGCATTTTTAGGGTTCAGGGTTTGTTTGGGTTTTGGGGTACAGGTGTATTTTTAGGGGTAAGGGTGGGTTAGGAGTTTGGGGTGCAGGGGAATTTTAAGGGATCAGGGTGAGTTTGGTTTTTAGGGTGCAAAGTGTAATAAAATAAAAAAATTATATATATATATGTATATATATATATATAATAAATATTTTAATTAATTAATTTTGATATATTTAAAAAAACATAAAATATATAAATATGCATATATAATATATATATATATATATATATATATATATATATATACATATATATATATATATAAATATAGATACATATATATATATACATACATACATATGGTAAAGTAATATGCGGGGTAAAAGTTTGCGGGGTGATGGTATTGCGGAGTAATAGCACCCGCAATGTAAAAAATGCGGGGTGATGGTATGCGGGGTAATTGTTTGCGGGATCACGTCATATATTCTTCAAATCTAGTGGGGGGAAGCCACCCCCAAAACTAGATTAGAGTGACCACAGAGAGCACTGCTTATTACCATGACCATGCATGTAGGTGAGGGCACACAGTCTCTGCAAATGGGGAGAAGGGTTTCCCCATCTTGGATTTTGATAATGAACAGCTCTGCGTGATTGGGTGCAGTAGCACAAATAAAAACTGCAAAAAAAGTGGGTAGAGTTTCCCCAGGAACTTTTTTCCCATTGGTTAGGTTGTGCCCAGGAGTCAAGCTGACGAACTATCTGGTGCCAGGCATAAATGTGACATTCCAAGACACCTTCAGAGAACACTTTCTCGGGCTACAGATGAACAGAAGAGGAATATATCTGCTGTCTGTGACCTGTGCAAAGCTTTAAAAGACTGGACCGCTACCCCTTGCTCCCAGGACAAAGGAGTAGGCCCCAAGGGTTAGTTGTCTGACTTCCTCTGTGGTTAAAAAGATGCAAGAGGCCTTTTTCCTACAATTCCCAGCTGACCATTGAGAACTGGAACTTGGACTGGACTTTGCTGGAGCCCACTGCCTGGCAACCAGAACGTATCTAGGTGCCTGCCACTCCTCCCTCTGAGGCCCTGGGCAGCTTAGAAGGGCACTCCTGTGGTTGCTTGGGCACCAGGATTTTTTTTTTGCAATTTTGAGAACTTTTGCTCCTGAGCACCATTTCCACTGTATTGTATTGAATTTCAGATTTGTCCCTCTGAAAGGCTTCAGCATCTCAGAGAAAAAAAGACAATGTTGCTTTCCTTTTTTGAAACATAGACACTTTGTCAAGCAAAAACCTTAAAATCTCCCTAGCCTTAGCAGGACCAACATGCAGCAGATAACTTACTGGCAGCTCCACAGAGGCAAATACAATTTCACATTTGCCCTACAGCAAGGCAGCTTTTTCCTTAAAAGAAATTACAAAGTTCCTTTTTGAATTACGACTTTGACACTTTTTTAAACTTTTTGACTTACTGACTTTTATTGTGACCCATCCACTTAAGGGAATATGACCAGGAATCCATAGCAGTCAGCGGCAAAGAGCACCTAGGTCCCAGTCTACAATGACCATTGACTACCATTGCTGCTTCTTGCTTTTTGGCACTATTTTCACTTAGATCTTTAAACATTCATATCATAGTTCCTCTTACTGACTTTTTGGTGTTCTGGTGTCATTTACTTCATTACATTTTTCTCAATTTTATTTTTAAAAGATCTTTTTATCGCAAGTAAGGTAAACAAAGAAGCAATAATATTAACCATTATACAGTATGGCATCGAAATACATGCGCACAGTAATAAGCTCTCGTATGTCACCAAGGACCCACTATTGCCCTGCCCACCTATCATCAATTCACTGGGCTGCAGCAATATCTGGGCGCCCCAGGCACAAAATAGCATGATTGGTATCTACAGGTGGAGCACATATTTCACCCCTGATAGGCATTACATTTTCCCTATATTGTAGTGTAGCTCCTATTTCCCTAATAGGCTCTGCGCATTGGAATAATATACCCTATAGGATTGACATAGGACTGAGGTCGGTATGTCCCTATCGAGTATATTAAACTTAATTACTTGTGCCAGCTAGCTCAGAGGCCACTAGAAACTCCTTGGATAACAAGAAGGGAGTAGTTTCTGGCAGCCGCAAAACATGACAACTTTGTTTCCCTTTAGAATCAGAACGTGTCCCAGAGTCGTGGAAACAATAGATAACCGTTTCACTCAGCTCAATCGTGCATGCTTAGTTTTCCTCAAAGTTACACAGAAAGAATAGACGGGCGTTTCAATAAAAGGATTTATTGAACAGTCTTGTATCTCGTGTAGGTAATATGTGCTGTTACGATCACAATACAGTATGCAAGATAAATAATGTACAGCGTAAGCAGTAGAAATAAATAATACTGCGCTAGCATTATCTTTTAGCGTATATTCACATACATAAATAACATGAGCTAAAAATGCGAGTACTCATACGATGCGTCTCTAAGCTAGTTCTACCCCAATGTACCTAACCTAACCTAGGTGTAGGGAGAGGTATGAAGTAGGTGAAGTATTCCTTACTAAGCCTAGTATGCCTAGTATGCCAAGAGTCTAATATGCCAAGAGTCCAGTATGCCAAGAGTCCCTCTAGGTTCTAGTCAGCTCCATACCTTAAGAATGAGAGAGGTGGGAATCTCTTGCCAGACTCGAACTCCAACACCCCGCGAGGGAAGTTAGATCACTGGAAGCTGGACTCTCTGCGTGCAGGGATGACAGCGTCTTCTCAGTGCGTCAGGCCGGGATACGGGCTCCTCTGAAGTCGAGGTCTCCTCTAGTTTACAAGGGCTAGGGAAGGTATATTTATACCTGAGAGGTACCTCAGAATGTTAGCATTGACGTGAATCGGACAGCGGAAGACGTCATGAATGAACCCCTAAGGTATAACGGTTCATGCATAATAGATGAGTCCTTGAAGAAATCAATAGTCCTGTGCTAGGGAAACTCCCGAAGCCTAAGGGTCTGTTCTTCAAGAACTCGTTGTGACGTTAGGGTGGACGGATGTCGGAGACCATGCCTGTATTTGGAGTGCACGGTTTAATGCCTAAATAAGGACTGGGATTTTATGCCTATATAAGGGCAGGGCGAATTATGCCTATATAAGGACATGATACAGGAAAACCTATATACGGACACCCTAAGAGGAATACAACACCCACTCCACTTTCTTGTGTGTACGATAATAATATAAATGCTAAACATTAAAATGCTAAACATAAAATGGAGTACCGCATATTGCTAAAAATATTTCTTAAAAGCATTAAAAGGCATTTAAAAAACCCATTAGAATGCAAAAAGTACTGTACATTTTAAGCATTGCTTCTCATTTCAGGCATATATTTGAAAATAAAATGCAATTGGAATGAAATAAGCAGTAATAATTACATGTGACAAAAAAATGTTCGATAAGTTGTTCAAAATCAAAGTCATTTTATGTCATGGAAATTAATGAACTTTTTAGACTAACAAGATGACTAAGTGTCTGTGGAAGTACCGCGAAGTCCGTACTATAAGAATAGTTTTACTTCAAGCAGATTGTCGTGCCATTTGGTTCGAAAAATGGAAAAAAGTTCAATTTGGGAAGAGTTCCAAGTTTTTGAAATATGAAGGCCAAATTGTTACTGCATCTCTGGAACACCGTGGGCTGAATCAGAGTCAGTGTACGGGTCTGGTGTAAACATGAGATCATCTATTTCTGTAGACAAAATATCGTCCACTGTAGTTGCTGACATTCGGAACACCTCGTGTAGTATATTAATTGCACAGAGATGTGAAGCATCGCTTTCAGCACAGGACGCCGCAGCAATGTTTGCGTCCGTTGTTACCTGTGTGCCTGTAGATCCATCTCGTACCTCAGCAGCAGCCGGAAGCGTCTGTGAGATCTCAATGAATGCTGTCATCAGGATTGGTAGCCTCTGGGGACAACACAGAGCATGGGCCGTTATCGGGTCCAGCAGAGTATCGATATCCGTTGGCGTATGCTGATGGAAATGTTAGACAGGTGTCCAACACGCATTCTTTACCACATAGCAGGCATCGTAGAACAGGTAAGATGCAATCTTGCCAGATTGGTCTGAATGACAGGAACCACGTGGTATTAAGTTCCCGTAGACAAGTCTTGCCCAAAAGCTGTACTATTCGCTCACGGCACTTTCGTTCAAGGAGAGCCTTCTCCACTTCGCTCGGAGTGATGTCTGCGAATAGGCTGGCCATAGCGTAATAGCAGGAAGAGAAATAGAATTCCGGCAACAAGTGCTAGAATTAATGGTATGCCACCAAACACCGAATGTGCAAAGTTTGGGATGATTCCGAGGACTGCCTGGAAAGGTGCTAATGGTCCGGAACAGATGCTCTTAAATACATGTACAATTCCGCTTGTATCAGACATGTTAAAGATACGTCCTATCATTTCTACGAAATGTATAGGGCAGTTTGTACGTATTAAAGTTTGTATCTCAGCCGAAGTCCTTGCAATTTGTAGATCATAGGTTTCTTTGGCCGAGGTCAAAGGCACTGTTTGTTGTATAAGCATGGCTTTCATTCTGCTTAAAGTATCAAATCTTATAAAAGAGACGTTCAGCGAAGGCCACAAAGGCGACTCCCTGACTGTGTCTATTGGGGCAAACAATACTTGCATACAGCAAGTGACCCTGGAGTTCACCGTTCCTAGATATGGGATGCCTGGCAAAATGCCGCAGCAACTCTGATCATTCAACATGAGGTAACTCCCATTAGAAAGTTGTCCAAACGTTGGATTAATCACAGCAGCTGGTGTACCCTGCTGATGGCAAGACAAATTTGCCACAGAACCATTACAAGCCCCGTGTAAAGAAATGTCCTGACATATTAGTGAACCGCTCAGTGCATTTTTACAGTGTGTACCGCTCAGAAACACTTCACGATCCCCACTCCAACATCTATATGTGTATGGTAAATTCCAAGATGTCTTAATGTATTCCTTACCCAACCTTTCATATTTGCCTGCTTGCATCTGTTTGAGGCAATACTGAAACTGAAAAATAGTCACAGGTAGCGTGATTTTGCCATGAATAAGCCATTCTGTAGCTGGTTTTTCTGCCACTGTGAATGGTAACTTTTCCAGTTTTTCAATGCTCAGCACTGTATACTTTGCTCCTCTTTGTGCCGGTTCGATCTGTTTATGAGTTAGATTGTATTCTGCAAACAGAGCCGTTGTGTTGATAAAACGCCAAGGCACATAGCCCGCACGCAAATATTGCAGCGTCCAGCTTAATAACACAATAGAATGTAATTGAGATTGGCCTTGTTGTAACATTGCCAAATCTTGTTCTAGTATGTCGATAGCAGAGGATACAATGTCGTCCAATGAATATATTCTGGAGGACAAAGTTGTTAACCCGTTGTCGACCACAGTGAGAGTTTTCTCTAAATTAATACGATCAAGTTCACGTATTCGTTCTGCGGCCTCTATCTGTGACACCTTCCATGCTTCATTATAGGCAGCATAAATGCCGGCATATATGAAACGTTTTTGACGCAGTTTTCTTGGTCCAAGCAAGAATTCCCTACGATCTGCGTCTTCTTTAAGTAAGGATAAGTGTTGTTTCACATCCTCGTGTAGATTTCTGCAGCCAATCGAGGCATAATTCTCCTACACTGTATGTTGTTACTACCCCGGATGTTGTCTTTGGACATATCTTGGGTCTGGCCTATGAATAGTAAAGCCCTGAGTTTTATTCAGGAATCTTTCCTGACAGTTGTTCGTGTCTGTGGGCCAGATCAACCATTTTCTCCAATCAGGATTAGATCTGTTGAGTTGTAGTATTTTGTCAACTGTAACCGCTGCCTGTGTATTGTTATCACTTGCAGGTGTTGGTACAGAAGGATGTTTTCATCTCTTTGATCTTGGCTAGTCCAAGACAAGATGTTTGTTGGACAGTTTCATTCAAAAACATGATTTGTTCAGGGATGATGCAGGCTCTAAATAAAGCTTCTATCCCCTGCACTTGCCAATCTTTAGTACCCCAGACAGATTTTTGTGTCTATTGTGTCTTTCCAAAAGTCGAAACCCTGTCTAGACATTTGGGTAATAAATGCTGCAGAGTAAATCTGTTTAGTATTTGTTAACATAATTTTCAGTCCTGTTTTGTTTACATTTTTATAGTAAAACGTTTCTGGATCAGATGTATTGTATCCTGAAAAATATGGAAACTTGTTAGCAAATGTTTTGGAACTACCTTTTGGTGGTGTAGGACAATGCTCCCATTGGTTAAACATAAACACATTTCTAGGGTATGCAGATTTATGCAAATAATGATGACCATAGTGGTTATAGCAATACAGCTGTTCATAGTCCGATGAACCCTCTAAATAATCATTTTTAGAAAATGCAGCAGATTTTTCTAGGTCAAACATTATATCGTTAACAGTCTCAAAGTCCCAATCATCAGAATAGGTACTAGACGAAATAAGATCACTTAGTGAAATTTTAAACAAATGTGGAATGTTCAATTGTTCCGTTGGGCCGAAGATATCGAAATCAGTTTTGTCCCACACTATACCATCCTTTATAGGAACGGCTGTGATGTTCACTGTTGACAAGTCTCTTGCTTCACGATGGGAAGATTTATGTGGTTTCAAAAGTAAGTTCACATCTTTTCTTTCAGTGTTCACATGGATGTATCTGCCATTTATAAGCACGCTCATAGTCATAACCAAAGCTAGCCAAAGCAGGAAAACAAATATTCCAGAAATAATCCAGAGTTCAATCCATGGTGAAACCAGATAAGTCTTTTTCAGAAAGTGAAGAAAGTCTTGTACTTGCTGTTTGAAAGTTAATGATGCTGGCGTCGTTTCAGGTTCACTGGGATCTTCTGAGAACGTATCAAAGTTAATGAAATAGCCAGAAGCAGTTCTGTCAATTGTTGAAATTGCATCAGGATTTGTTGAAATCGCTGGAACCAGTTGATCACTTGCTACGTTGGTGTAGACAGGTGTATTTGGACGAACTGTTACTTGAGTTTCAAGAGGGATGAGTTCCATAGCATTGTTGCTCAGTCCTTCATCTGTTACTGCTGAATTCTCGATGGTTATCAGTCTTTCAGTCTGAACCTCTTGGATAGTAGCGAGAGGAGTGCGTCTGCTACTAGGTCGGAGTCCACGAGGACTACTATTTAGTATTGGCCACATACTGTGGTTTGATGAGGTCGATGGACACAAATCTTTTCTCCTTTTTTCCAGCAAGGGGTGGCAGTAGTACTGTTCTTGTTCCTTGAACAGCTAGGACAGGTACTGGTTGTCTGTAAGAAGGTCCAAATTCCTTCTTGACCGCAATCTTTTCTCTGACCAGATCCCCAACTTTTGGAATCCAGACAGGCCTTGCTGGGACAGCCGGTTGATCCCCAGTGGTGGTTGGCTGCAGGAACACGTTGCTTTGTTTCGTTCTTAATTTGTTTAAGTCCTGTAAAACAGGCAAACGATCTTTGATATCAAAGGGTTTATTTTCCACCACTGTGCCTACGTGTTCGAGGTCTGGTACCCACATTCTTGTCCCAAATTGGACCTCATATGGAGTGACCCCCCCTAGAGAACTTCTTGGCAAGTTGTTTAATGAGCGTTGGACCCCATATAGATGTGTGACCCACCCATCACACGAACCTAATACCCTAGCTGTTATAGACTGCTTTATGTCCCGGTTTTTCCTTTCCACAACCGAATTTCCCTCAGGATGGAATGGAGAGGAGTACCGCAATGCAACGCCCAGACTGGCCATGGCTTCTTTGTAAGCCCGAGAGCTAAACGCAGGGCCCTGGTCAGAATGTAGCGTGCCTATTGCGGATGTGCCAATAAAGACTCGCAAATCTTTTATAACAGTTCGAGCGTCAGCCGAGCGCTGAGGCCATATCCATAGGAACCTTGATTTAATATTTGTGGGATTGCACTTGTCCATGAGGACGCCTGTGCATAGATAGTCTAATGCTGTCTAACAATGGTGTCTGTGCAGGGCAGCTACATTCGTAGCATGGTGTCTGGTGGCTTTCTCGCTGTAATTTGCAGTCTAAGCAGTTGTTGATGAATATGTGTATTTCTGTATTCATCCCAGGCCACCAGTACATCTCTTTTAATGTCAATATTGTTTTAGAGATCCCTTGATGTGACAGACCCTCCCCCAGATGTGTTTCATAAATCAAAGCTGCTCTACGTTCCATGTTTGGAATTACCCTATCCCCCACTCCAGGGATTCGAGCAAAGGAACGTTGTTCGCATCAATTACATAAGAGTACTTGAGTGGAAACTTTTTTGGTAACGCTGCACCACTGCCTTTGCTTGTAGCATTGACAGCCAACATTATCTCACTGTCTATTTTCGTTTTTGAACGAGTGATCGCAGCTACGGAAGCCGTTTGAACAGCCCCCTTTGCGGCTTCGTCAGCCAATGAATTCCCTGCAACGTGAACGCCATCACGTTGATGACTCAGTGTATGGATCACGTGAGCCTTTGGTAGTTCGTTTTTCAACTGAACTACTTGTTCCCAAAGCGTTTTATGCTTTATTGTGCCACCTTTTGCATCTTTGAACCCGTTTTCAAGCCAATTTTGTATATATTCATTATACGACTGAACACAGTAAAAAGAATCGCACACTATTAGTGTGGGGAATTCGCGATCTGTACTTTCAAGTGCCAGTTTGAATGCTTGTAGCATCAGCTCGCTGAGCTGTACAATCTCCTAGAGATTGAGTTTTAGTGACCATAGGTCTGAAGATGCCATCTCGCATGCGACATTTAACGATTGCAAACGCTGCACTGTAAGCTTGCTTACCCCCTGTTGCGGGTTGTGCGGATCCGTCAGTGTAAATTATGAATTCGTACTGATCGAGAGGCAGAATTTCAGTAGGGCAGAGGACATTCTTGTTCATGTTGCAGGAATGCTTGTGTTTTTAAATCAGGATCAAAAACATATTCAACATCTGTTGCAGCAAGAGAATTAACCCATTGTATCCATCTTGGATGTAATGCTTTAGCATTTGGAATGCTCGCTTTGTGACCGCTTCTAAAGCCGGTACTGGGGTTACGACAATAATACGTTTCCCTTGGGCTAGAGCTCTTTCTTTTGCTACAGCGGTTTGAACTGCTGTCAGAATTTTTTCAGTTGAAGTGAAGCGCATTTCTGCTTGTGTATACAAATGGGATTTGTATGCAATTGGTATTTTTCACGCTCATTAAATGTTAAGTAGGTGAATCCGCATTGACCCGAAATTATTCGGATCACTAAATTGCGTTGACTTACGCGTGTTTGTAAGTGATTTGTTGCTAACATGTTAGCCTGGAGTGAACGCAAGATTTCTGTATGTTCTTGTGTCCAATTTTTGATTGAAAAATCAGGTTTGATTAGTGCGTAGAGAGGTTTAACCCTTTCCCCGTAATTTAGAATGTACGTAAATTTAGGAAACCCAGGATGGATTGTAAGTTTTTTTGCGTTTTTGGAGGTTGGAGCAGCGCACACTTTTCTAAAAAGTTAGCTGCCAAGCTCTTGCCTTCACTTGAAAGCTCATATCCTAGAAACAGGACATTGAGATGGGCAATTCGGGACTTTTTAAAGTTGAACTTGTAGCCCTCAGAGGCGAAGCCCAATATAATGGTATTCACCCTGTTCAACTGTTTTTCCAGGTCATCGTCTGTCAGATAGATGTCATCGACATAGGACAATGCCTCATTGTCATAAATTTGTAGTAACTCTGTTACCCTCGCTGAGAATAACCCCGGGCTGTTCTTGAACCCTTGTGGGAGTCTACAAAATTGACGCTGGGTCCCCATTAAGGAGAATGCTGTTAAGTACCTGCTTTCAGGTGCTATGTTTTGACAAAAGAAACCATTTGAGATATCTAATGTGGTTTTATATTTTTTACGCACAATGTTATTCATTAATGCTGTACCATGTGCATTTTGAACTGCAAATGTTTTAGAACAAGTGTTTAAATGTCTGTAATCCAAAACTAGACGATAGGTGTTGTCTGGTTTGGAGACAGGAAACAAAGGATTGTTCATTGAGGAGGTGCATGTTTCAATCACCCCTTGGTATTCAAGTTGATCTAAGATCTCCCTGACCTGTTTTTTAGCTTCTTGCTTTATTGGGTACTGCCTTTGTGCAGTTGGTTCATGTTTCAGATGTATTTTGTGGTGAGGTGAGTCCTCATCCCATCCTACTTGATTTTTATATAATGCTGGGGCCTGGGCTACTGCCCATTTCCTGGCATATGTATATTTTGGGTGAATTGGAATATGGTTGGAGAAGGCAGGCATAATAATGTCCTCGCCATGTGGGCACTCCCTGACAAATTGTGGTGGCCAGTCTGTTTCTGCTAGAAGTATATCATAGCCCCTTGAAAGTTTTTCCCAAAAGAGTGCTTTCACCTGTCTTGGTATGTCTCCCTCCATTCGGAGTGTTATTTCATATAACCTTTGTGGAGTAATAACCCTGGTGTCTACAGTCTCAACTGTGATGTACTCATTCAAGTCCACTATCTCCAGAAGTTCCTTCACGTTCTGGCGAACTATTGTGACTTCTGCTGCACTGTCCAGCATTGTCTGAGCCCATTCTCTGTTCTTGAGTTGTGTTCTCAGTATTCTCGGCATGTCTGATCTTCAGACCTGCTACTTTCTTTTTGGAGAATTGAGGTTTTGTTTTATTTTTTGGAGCGTGTTTATCTTCCTTGGATTTCACGCGTTCTTCTCTATGTTCTGATCGTCCTCTTCTTCCCGATGTCTGTGATGAGATCTGAAAGGTACGAGAGGAACGTGTATCAGTATCTTGATACCTGTCAGGTTTTCTCAAATGATCCCTATTCCTGAGGTTATACCTCCTTTCAGAGGGCTCCTTTTGAGGAGACCTACCTCGGGATTGAGAACGTTTCTCATTTGAATTTTGTTTATTAGTTTCCCACTTCTTTTTAGAAGATGTAGGAGTTTGTTTAATAGAGTCCTTTTCAGGATTCTCAGATAGTTTTGGTTTTAATGGTCTTCCACCCAAACTATCTCTGCCTAATTCTGCATAGGATTGTTCAATTATTCTGGGTAGTTCAGTTTGATGTTCTGTAACATCGAATTCTCTTAATCTTTGGCGGATCGCCACCGCTGCTGCCTCCCCTTTAATATTAGATAATATTATTGTTGAGACCTGGTCGAAATTTTTCAGTAATTTCATACCTAAATTCAGAGCAGGCTCTGCCCCGTATTCGTTTTGAATTTGTTTTAGGACATCAGGTATTACCGCTATTGATGGAATACCATGTATTTTAGTATAGATGGCAGCAAAGACTGAGCCCCAAGTGGTGCAGTCTTCCAGTTGTGGTGTGATCCCCATTGGTAAACTGATTGTTAGGATTCTGTGTTTCTCATAAGGGCTAGTATTTGGAAATACTGCTTCTATTTGAGTAATTTTTTGAGCTATCCAGAATGAAATTTGCTCACGTTTTGTGGGCAGTTTACCCATGACTGAGTAGAGAGTCTGTGGTGTAATTTTTAGTGTAGTCCCCGGATGAGGGGTCTGATTTGGAATTGTTAATGGTGGTTGGACTGTGAAAGTCTGCATGACATATTGGACCAATTGTCTGTAGATTTTTATTAACTCTTGTAGTTGAGTAAGTAGTTCCTCGTCTGACATCTCTTCAATGTCAGGATGAGGTGTGTAGCCGGCTAGAATCGGCCATGTTGTTCCTGGTCTACCTAGTGGACCGAGCCTGGTAATGTTTTTGTGATGTTTTAGGGCGCCTTTAAACCAGAGCTGATGCTCCTGGTATGTTAATGGAATTTCAATATCCTCGAAAGGAATATATTCCTCTGGTGGTTCATCTTCTTTATAGAAGTGAAACACTTTTGTTACTGGATTTGATTCTGGGAATACTATCCATGAATAGAATACCTCTGTCTGAAAGGATTCGTGTGCCTCTATCACTAAAACTGCTCTACCTCCTCTCGGTGGTAGGCCGTGTTTTATGAGTTTTAGAGTAATGGCTCTTCTTAAGTTTGGATGGATGTCTATAACACCCTCCTCGGTTTCATTTAAACCTGTAAAGTTAAAAGCTGTTATGGCTTGGTCAGCCGCAGCTCCACCGTTCTCGGTGTTATTGTCCCCGTGTATGGACATTTTTTTTTTTTTTGAAAAATGTAAAACAAGTTTCAAGGAAACAAAGATAAGGTGCACAATATTTTGGAACACTGTATCCTTCAACGTTGAGCAAACCAAACAGCTAATATATAGGGTGCTTCCCTATTTAGCTTTGGCGGATACTTAACCCTGCCCACTCCAGACGTCTTTTGGAGTATATGGGTAGGGGTCTCTGAGAGAAAAAAGCACAGCTGAGTTACTCCGTATCTAGCGTTAAATTACCGCCTTACCAAACCGTTGGGCGCCATGTAGTGTAGCTCCTATTTCCCTAATAGGCTCTGCGCATTGGAATAATATACCCTATAGGTTTGACATAGGACTGAGGTCGGTATGTCCCTATCGAGTATATTAAACTTAATTACTTGTGCCAGCTAGCTCAGAGGCCACTAGAAACTCCTTGGATAACAAGAAGGGAGTAGTTTCTGGCAGCCGCAAAACATGACAACTTTGTTTCCCTTTAGAATCAGAACGTGTCCCAGAGTCGTGGAAACAATAGAAAACCATTTCACTCAGCTCAATCGTGCATGCTTAGTTTTCCTCAAAGTTACACAGAAAGAATAGACGGGCGTTTCAATAAAAGGATTTATTGAACAGTCTTGTTTCTCGTGTAAGTAATATGTGCTGCTACGATCACAAGACAGTATGCAAGATAAATAATGTACAGTGTAAGCAGTAGAAATAAATAATACTGCGCTAGCATTATCTTTTAGCGTATATTCACATACATAAATAACATAAGCTAAAAATGCGAGTACTCATACGATGCGTCTCTAAGCTAGTTCTACCCCAATGTACCTAACCTAACCTAGGTGTAGGGAGAGGTATGAAGTAGGTGAAGTATTCCTTACTAAGCCTTGTATGCCTAGTATGCCAAGAGTCTAGTATGCCAAGAGTCCAGTATGCCAAGAGTCCCTCTAGGTTCTAGTCAGCTCCATACCTTAAGAATGAGAGAGGTGGGAATCTCTTGCCAGACTCGAACTCTAACACCCTGCGAGGGAAGTTAGATCACTGGAAGCTGGACTCTCTGCGTGCAGGGATGACAGAGTCTTCTCAGTGCGTCAGGCCGGGATACGGGCTCCTCTGAAGTCGAGGTTTCCTCTAGTTTACAAGGGCTAGGGAAGGTATATTTATACCTGAGAGGTACCTCAGAATGTTAGCATTGACGTGAATCGGACAGCGGAAGACGTCATGAATGAACGCCTAAGGTCTAATGGTTCATTCATAATAGATGAGTCCTTGAAGAAATCAATAGTCCTGTGCTAGGGAAACTCCCGAAGCCTAAGGGTCTGTTCTTCAAGAACTCGTTGTGACATTAGGGTAGACGGATGTCGGAGACCATGCCTGTATTTGGAGTGCACGGTTTAATGCCTAAATAAGGACTGGGATTTTATGCCTATATAAGGGCAGGGCGAATAGTGCCTATATAAGGACATGATACAGGAAAACCTATATACGGACACCCTAAGAGGAATACAACAATATATAGGTAAATTTATTCGGACAGCCCCTATTTTTATAGACAACTCTTTCCACCTGCATGCACCAATCCATCTCTCACTTCCAATCACTCAGGCGTGGTGGTAGCTCCGCCCTCCACATTGTACGATGTTACGTTCGGCCACCATCAACCCCAATGTCATCCAGATCTGATCCATGCGGACAAGATCCATTGCATCCCAGACATGTAGGAGGCACCACTTTGTGGACAACTCCAGTGCACACCCACAGATATTATTTAGACAGGTGACCACTGACTCCCAATAGCGCTGTAGCAACAGGCAGCTCCATATCATGTGAAAGAATGTTCCCAACTGATCACAGGTCCTAGGGTACAGCGCTGACTCAGCCCTACCCACCTTCACCATAGTAGTGTATGCACAGTAACATCTATTTAGAATTTTTAGTTCGACTAGGCCGAACCTTGATCTTATGGCCCCCTCTCTGGCGGGCACCAAGGCCTAAGGCCATTCATCACCCTACAAAGCCTTCAAGGTCACTCTCCCAATGTTCTCGTACACGAGTCAGGGTATCAGGGGAGTGATTTATTAGTTTACTATAGGAAAGGGAGATCAACTTCCTGGGCACATGATCGTCTAATAACCTGTCTTCGAGACGGGATGAATCAGGGGGATCCGCACCATTATATTTCTTCATTTTTTTAAAATTTGGTTTAGAATTTTTATTCCTTGGTGTTTTACCTTTATTATTATTTTGGTACTGCATAAACACCATATGCATTGCCCTATGTTAAGCCTGTCTGCTCTGACCCATAATGGCCAGGGGGTTGAGCTCAGATAACTTTAGTGACTTTAAGGGTTCACTCCCACAAGATTTGTGATTATTCCTTGAGGTGGGCAGTCACCCACCACAAATAATAATCCAATTTCTTATGGATACATCTTCTTTCCTAAACAAAGCAAAATAAAAGAACTCTTATACATTATAAAACTAAAACGAAGTACAAGTACACAAGCAGAAATGATACTCGCACATAGTTGTTGAGATGTCTCATTTTTTTAAGCAGACTACTAGAGAAACAACAGTTAATCTTAGCAACTTTTCCTGACACAGGTACCTTAATGTCTTTATCCAGTACACAAAAGTCTTTCTTCAAACTAGAAAGACAGCTCAATTCCATATTCCTCCATCAGATATTTTGACAGCATTCTGGAACAGTTTAAGCATGAGCCCCACATAACCCCAGTGGATGCTTTTACTTTTAACAGATTTTCTACACTTACAGAACTCTCCTTTACACTATCCCTTTCATCATACAACTCTTCAACCATCGCAACCCTTTCCTTCTCCTTCTCCTTCCCACCCCTCATCCTCCACATCACACCATCCCTTTGTCCAACTCATCCATGCAGAAATCAATATGCTGTTGGGTATCTTTCTCCTGAACAACTCAAAAGGTGGTTTGGCTAAAGTCTGATGGGGAGTGAGCTGGTATGCCACAACTAGTTCATACATTTCCTTTGTTCAGTCTCACCTTGCAGCTTTGGCCACCTGAATGCACTCTTTGATAATTTAATGAAACGTTCCACCACACCATTTGTCTCCAGGTAGACAAAGGCACAGTTTTTATGCACAACACCACAACTTTGAAGAGTCTTCTCTTTTGAACTGAGCACCACTGCGACTCGTTATCTGTCAACAAAGTCTTAAGAAAACCTTCACTTTCCAAAACATAATTCAAGGATTTGATCACACTCTTTATACTAATATCTCCCACACATTGCACAACAGACCCCTCGAATACAAATCAGTTAAAACTAACATATATAGGGAGATTTGCTCTCTTTTAATAGACCTCATAATGTCCAAAGCCTCCTCTTGCCAAGTAAGCTCTAATTGGTGGCTTATATACATAGAGGAAACACAAGGTTTCAAGTCTCTTGTAGGTCAAAGCCAGGCCACCAAAAATCCATTCATATTTGGTTCTGGTTTTTATAATCCCTAAATGCCCTATGTGTATGAGTTCAGTGAACCTCTTGCATAGCCATGTGGAAACTATCAATCTATAACTGCAGGGCAACATACCATCTCTCACATAGACTTCATGTTTGACCAATGCTTAGGGCTTCCAGTCATTTTCAGACCATTTACCTCGGACTCCACCATCTCCAATGCAAACATTCAATGCGCACAAAACTAAACATGATCACCCTGTACCTCTTTCTTCCATTCCACTTTCCCTTTATCCCCATTCATCACAGCACACACACCAACCCATTAGTCATCATCTTCCTGCTCTTGAACTTCAAAGGTGCCTACCACCATTAAATGTGAATGACAGTCAGCTGTCCTTTCACAAACCCCAGGAATATAAGAAATACTAAAGGAATATACCTGAAGGGAAATTATCCACTTTCTGATTCTCACTGAACTTTGTTTAAACCTTTGGAACTAAAAATGTCACAAAGCGACTTGCGGTTCGTTCTGACCTTAAATTCACATCCCAAAGGAAAAATCGGAACTTCTAAACACTCATTTTACAGCTAATGACTACTTCCCAATTACTGAGTGTGAGAAGTTGGCCTGGTATATGCTGTCCACTAATTAAAGTGGGCACCTTGTATCAGTCCAAACGACCCTTATGGTGATTAGGTCAAAGATAACCTTTTGAAAGCTATCCTAGTGGTAGCTATGGAGAGCAGCCTTCAGGCTAAGGGGTCGATTCCAATCCCGGTCGGAGGCGCACCGAATACCATTCGGTCGGGAAAAAATCCAGGCGAATGCCTGTTTCCCGACCGATCGGCACATACGTCCGAACGAGCAAGTACGATGTGCACAACTGCCCAAATCCCGACCCAGTCGTACTCACCCAATACAGGTCCTGTTCTCCGACCGAGGCGGATCCGGAATCGTAGAATCGAGCTGCACGGAAGAAAAAATGCAGCCCCGTCCGGCCGGACAAGTACGATGCGCTTCCCGTACGCGCCGAACCCGTCGCTACGCACGGCACGTCAAAGCATCCGGTCGAGGCGCACATAAGCTCCGATTCGCGCCACAACACGATCCACGGCTACGAGACGAACACGCCAGCGACGAGGACGAGGCGAAGCAAAGAGAAAGACGAACGAGACGAACCAACCATGAATCCCTTCGTGCCGATCCTACCAATATTCTACCTCTATTACCGGAACAGGCACGGACGCGTACGGCGCAGAAGGTAAGTCAGACACCAACAACAAAAACAAACTACACGTACCCGACACATCACACACAGAGGGATGCAGAAATACCTACACCAGCAACAGCAGCACCATAGGGGCGGGATGGCCCTCACCAATGCCACACATACACATAGGGGCCTGTATGCCTACCACTACTACCACCCCTACCCATGGGGTGCTGGATGCCTGTCACTACTACCACCTCTACCCATGGGGGGCTGGATGCCTGTCACTACTACCACCCTTACCCAGGGGGTGCCAGATGCCTACCACTACTACCACCCTTACCCAGGGGGTGCCAGATGCCTACCACTACTACCACCCTTACCCAGGGGGCTGGATGCCTACCACTACTACCACCCTTACCCAGGGGGTGCCAGATGCCTACCACTACTACCACCCTTACCCAGGGGGTGCCAGAAGCCTACCACTACTACCACCCTCACCCAGGGGGTGCCAGATGCCTACCACTACTACCACCCTTACCCAGGGGGTGCCAGATGCCTACCACTACTACCACCTCTACCCATGGGGGGCTGGATGCCTGTCACTACTACCACCCTTACCCAGGGGGTGCCAGATGCCTACCACTACTACCACCTTTACCCAGGGGGTGCCAGATGCCTACCACTACTACCACCCTTACCCAGGGGGTGCCAGATGCCTACCACTACTACCACCTCTACCCATGGGGGGCTGGATGCCTGTCACTACTACCACCCTTACCCAGGGGGTGCCAGATGCCTACCACTACTACCACCCTTACCCAGGGGGTGCCAGATGCCTACCACTACTACCACCTCTACCCATGGGGGGCTGGGTGCCTGTCACTACTACCGCCTCTACCCATGGGGGGCTGGATGCCTGTCACTACTACCACCCTTACCCAGGGGGTGCCAGATGCCTACCACTACTACCACCCTTACCCAGGGGTGCCAGATGCCTACCACTACTACCACCTCTACCCATGGGGGGCTGGATGCCTGTCACTACTACCACCTCTACCCATGGGGGGCTGGATGCCTGTCACTACTACCACCCTTACCCAGGGGGTGCCAGATGCCTACCACTACTACCACCCTTACCCAGGGGGTGCCAGATGCCTACCACTACTACCACCCTTACCCAGGGGGTGCCAGAAGCCTACCACTACTACCACCCTCACCCAGGGGGTGCCAGATGCCTACCACTACTACCACCCTTACCCAGGGGGTGCCAGATGCCTACCACTACTACCACCTCTACCCATGGGGGGCTGGATGCCTGTCACTACTACCACCCTTACCCAGGGGGTGCCAGATGCCTACCACTACTACCACCCTTACCCAGGGGGTGCCAGATGCCTACCATTACTACCACCCTTACCCAGGGGGTGCTAGATGCCTACCACTACAACCACCTCTACCCATGGGGGGCTGGATGCCTGTCACTACTACCACCCTTACCCAGGGGGTGCCAGATGCCTACCACTACTACCACCCTTACCCAGGGGGTGCCAGATGCCTACCACTACTACCACCCTTACCCAGGGGGTGCCAGATGCCTACCACTACTACCACCTCTACCCCAGGGGTGCCAGATGCCTACCACTACTACCACTCTTACCCAGGGAGTGCCAGATGCCTACCACTACTACCACCCTTACCCAGGGGGTGCCAGATGCCTACCACTACTACCACCCTTACCCAGGGGGTGCCAGATGCCTACCACTACTACCACCTCTACCCATGGGGGGCTGGATGCCTACCACCACTACCACCCTTACCCAGGGGGTGCCAGATGCCTACTTCTACTATCACCTCTACCCATGGGGGGCTGGATGCCTGTCACTACTACCACCTCTACCCATGGGGGGCTGGATGCCTACCACCAACACCACCCCCACTCATAGGATGGACAATGCATGACACAACCAGCACACCACAACCTAGGGAATGCAAGAAAAAGACATCCCCCCAACACCATGACAAGCGTGTGTAGACTGTGTCAAATGCCTACAACACTGAACATGACTTTGAACATACAATGTGACCCCCTATCACATGTGCCACACATATATGTGTGTGGCCCCCACAATGCAAGCAGGCCATGACCATTGTGGCAATGGGGTCCAAAACCCTATCATCACAGTGACCAAAATGTAAGTGTGGGGTCCATAGCTGAAGCACATCTTGAACATTGTGGCAATGGGGTCCAAACCCCCATCATCACAGTGAGCAAAATGTAAGTGTGGGGGCCCATAGCTGAAGCACATTCAGAACATTGTGGCAATGGGGTCTAAACCCCCATCATCACAGTGACCAAAAGGTAAGTGTGGGGTCCATAGCTGAAGCACATTTTGAACATTGTGGCAATGGGGTCCAAACCCCCATCATCACAGTGAGCAAAATGTAAGTGTGGGGGCCCATAGCTGAAGCACATTCAGAACATTGTGGCAATGGGGTCTAAACCCCCATCATCACAGTGACCAAAAGGTAAGTGTGGGGTCCATAGCTGAAGCACATTTTGAACATTGTGGCAATGGGGTCTAAACCCCCATCATCACAGTGACCAAAATGCAAGTGTTGACAAAGAAAAAGCTGCAACTGCCAAACTGCATGGATGATTCCTGGTCACAGAACATAAAACACATCAGTGGCAAAGTAGTGCATGTGTCCCATTGCAACATAGATTGGGGGAGGCAAATACTGCAGTGCAAATAAGACATACCTTTGGCCATGTGCAGACAAACAACACCCATGGGGGCTGACACTGTCAACATTCATCAATGACACAATGACAGAAGTGACCATCAGAATGCAGACCCACATATTTGCACCAATGGGCACACAAATGCAGATACCCTGTGGAGACTGTAGATGTGAGGTGAACAGATACCATACCATGGCAGCAATGGGACACACAAACCATGATCATTGTGCTGACCGATGACCTAGGAGTCCCAGGGACAGCAGGGGAAACCCACCAAACAACATACAGCCAATGGCACACCAAAGATATGCCAATGCAGTGGTGCAGATGCACAAACACAAACAGGCAGACCCACACTGCACATCAAACACAACAGGTGAGGGGGGGGTGGTGCCAGTGTCCCCAGGCAACCACACAACACATGAGAAGGCCTGAATACCAATTACACAGATGTGCATACAGTGCCACACAAAGGTAACTCATGGATCCAAATCCCCTATGTGGGCAATCAGGCATTGTCAGATGAGAGGGAGCACAAATCACACATGTCACACAAGCATGTAGGAACAGCAACTGACACAGCAAGACACAGACACACCACAGCACTACCCCCAGGGCCCCCACAATGTGGTGACCCTGGGCTGCATTACAATCCCACTGTGATGACAAAGCTAAATGTCATTCACACTGTGAACCACAGTCATGTGTCCTGAGCAACAAACTACCATCACACCTACACAGCACAAATCAGCACGGCCAGTAAGCCAAGGCCAACATGGAGGCAGGGGTCTAGCTGGGCAACAACTCTCATCTGCACACACTCAACACCACACACCTCGACCTCCAACAATGTGCAGCAGTGAAGCACACATGCACTGGTGACATTGCACATGCACCCACGACAATCTCAGGATGGTGGGTGGGAACCAAGGTGCAGAAACACATCACACATGGCCACTCAACAAGACTCCTGAATGTCTGACACACTGCACACTACGCTGTACATGGACATGACGGCAATTTCACACCAACCAATGGGATCCCAGCCACAGTCACACACCAATGAAGAAGCCAAGGACACCCACAAAGAACACACATAGACAACTACCAACATTGCAGCCCGGACCCTGAGGAGTGCCAGCAGTCACACACACAACGTGTCACAATCACTGAAAGATAACACCAACTGGAAATCACATGACAGGTGTAAACAACAAGTGCCAAGGGGAATCCTGACTGTGACCCATCTGCGTCTGCACACAAACTCAGCCCTGACAGCAAACACACCTATGGGTGACACCCTGATGACCAGTAATGTGCCATGCACCCACATCACAGAGAATCCAGGGAGAAGACTTGGGGGAACATAGGTCAACTCAGCAAGCATCACAAACAGGTACAACACTAGGGATCCCAGCATGCACAGCAAAACGGAAGTGAACACACAGACATGCTCATACAACACACACCTTGGGCGCAGGCAATGTCACAGGAGTACACACTGCCATGAGGGGACTCCACTCCTGTGTGAGGAAAGCTGTGCCATATGTTGCCTCAGTAGGGCTCCATCATGTCAGCTGAGCACTTGGTCACACAGTCAACAATTAGCACCAAATGAAGGCTCCCGTCACATCAGCCTGGTCATGGGAGTGCCAACGAAATCATCAGCACAGATCCAACACACTTGTATAGCAATGTTGCACTGACAACACAGATGAGTCCTTCCCCATTGATGCCCAAACCTGCATGTCCAGTGGAGATGGCCACACGGTCAGGGAAGTAGACTAATTGAACAATGGCAGGCACAACAGATGTGCAGGGGTGGAAGCCACAGATGTGAAATTGCTAATGTAAGTAGGAAATCCCATTGCCAAATATTGAACACATGACACCCTCAGATGCTGCTAAGGATGACATGGATACACCACAGGATAGGACACATTCCCCCTGGACCACATGTGTTCCTGCACAGTAACACTTCATTATCATGAGACCAAATATCACCATCACTGCAGCAAGGGCATGGTTAGCATCATCAACAACATGTACATCAGAAGCAAAAGCACTAGAGAACAGAAAGGTGCTTTATTCAGCATATGTGGGTCTAACAGTTGATGTCCAGCAAAAATTTTAACAAAGGCCAATGGCCAGTCCAACATGAAAGTCAAAACAGGGTGACAGTGGCAGATGTCACCCTACGCATGCCTGCACTGATGAAAGCCAGGGACAATCCCCTCGGAGGGGCATACGGGGGGGCAGGCCAGGCACCGCAGGGACAGGATCATGGCTCACCAGAAGGAGGCAGGGAAGGGGTGGTGGGTGCTGGAGAGCCACTGACAACTGCAGTGGAGGTGTCTGACATGGTGTGTGCCGGCACAACTGGGGGCATGACTCTGATGGTGTGGGTGCCGGCAAGACTGCAGGGGACCGTGCAGATGGAGTGGACAGGTTCCCCACTGCAGTGCCCAAGTCAGACAGGGTGGTAGTGGACTCCACTGCAGTGCCTACCTCCAGGGGAGGAGAATGGGGATCAGGTAAGGTGGGCAGGACAGAGGGGGAGGACATCGTCTCCACAGCAGTGGCACAGACAAGCGCAGCGGGGGGGTGGGGCCGGAAGAGCAAGTGGCAGGGGGAGAAGGCCTGATCCTTTTGGGGATGGTGTATCTGTGGGTGGGGGAACCTGTGGAGTGGGGGCCTGAGGGATGGAGGAAGGAGACTTGGTGCCTGAGCTGCAGGGCGGCGGCGGGGTCTTGCTCTTCCGGGTCCGGGGGGACTTGCGGATGGGGGCGTCAGTCGGTCTGTGCCTGGGGGAGGGTGTCCGGTGGCGAGGGGCACTCCGCTCCGTGTGGGTGGGCTTCCTCTTCCCCCTGAGTGCTGTATCAGCTGGATCGGAGGGGAAGAGGCCGAGGTCACTGAGGAAGAGCCGCTGGGTCTTTGGGGTTGCAGGTGAGGCAATGGAGGCAATGGAGGGGGCTTTGGAGGGAGAGGCAACTGTGGACTGTGCAGTGCTCGTCGATGTGTGTGTGTGTGACTGGGCCCCATCCCCTGTGGGTGTGGTTTCAGTCCCCTGACTGTGCGTGCGTGTGCGTCTTGTCTGTGGCGTGTGTGTGTGTGTGCTGCTCGTGTCTGTGCTGGTGTGTGCCTGTGCCGGTGTGTGTGTGCTTGGGACAGGTAAGGTGCTGGGGAGTGTGGATGGGGCAGAGACAGGAGGGGTGAGGGACTGTTGGAGGAGGGACACTGCTGCCGTCAGGGAGGAGTCCATGGACCTATTGCCCCTCTGTAGGGCAGACATGCCCGATGAGATGCCCTCCATGAACGACACCAGCTGAGTCAACAGAGTGGTGTGTGCATGGAGGACACTCAGCATCGCTGTCTGCCCTACATGGAGCTGGCGAAGGAGGTACACAGACTCCTCACTCAGGGCAGCAGGGGACACAGGGGCAGGGGGTGCGGTGCCTGGCCCGAAGGAGACATGCTCCCGAACATGGGAGCCTCCACGGACCTCGGGAATGGGAGCCGATGGGAGGGCGGTGGTGGTGGTGGTGGCGGGGACAGCAACACTAGCTGGGGTGTGGTGGCTGCTGACACCCGCCTCCATAAGGGAGTCATCCTCCGAGCTGCTGTGGTCCTCAGCTGAGGTGGATGGTGCTGAGGACTCCTCGGTGTGGCTCCCTCGCCCTCCGTGCCACTGGGTCCCTCCGACCACTCCTCGGCTGTTGACCCAGTCTGGCTCTGCGGCTCCTCCTGGTCCGTGGAGCTGTCCCCTCCTGTGGCCGTGGATGTATCTGCAAACAATAGGGAAACAGACAGACATCAGTCACCTGCACCGAACGCACACACCACAGTAAGTACAGCACAATACAGAGCAAGGCCTGGCATCCTTAGTTGAACATTGCTAAAATTGCCCAAACAGAATAGGATAAGCCAATTGTCAGTCTGATCGTCAACCATGGCACTCACATCCCACCTGGCCTTGCACCCATCTGTCTGGCGTCCGTTGGCTGGCAATACCCCAGTGTGGACACATGCACCACCTACACAGTAGTTGGACGGTGCAGAGAACACGGTGAAGCATGTGAACATGCACACATCACAACTCTTGCCACTGAGTCAGTACAGGTGCCCGGATGAAAGTGATGCCCAGAGTCAGATATATGAAATGCATGTGATGCATACCAGCGACAGACACCACGATGCACCCATGTGCTGATAGCCATTGCCACTATGGTGTGCATGTAGCACATGTCACTCCCCTGCAGGATCACTCATAGGAAGTCACATGCCATGGCACAGGCATGCCTGCTAAGTCATACATCACTGTCTCCAGTCACATGGGCAGGGCAGCCACACAACAACAGTCTGCACTGTGTCACAATAGTAGGTCATGGGGAATGCAAGTCCTGGAGCTGAACAAGTGCACATGTACATCCCCCACACACCACATCATCTGAACCCTTATCTGTCCAGGTCATACTGATTGGACATATGGGTGACCTGTAACACAAGCCTCTGAACCTGAGCACCTCACAATCTGCTGTGAATGGGAAACAGCTGCATGGACCTCACATTCGCATACCCCAGTCTGCACGGTCAGGTGTTCAAACACCTATGTGTCACACAAGTATCGTCTCCTATGGTCACATCTCCGGTGGCATGCTGAGCCCCAACCGATAAACACCCCAGCAGTCCTGACATCGAAGCCACAGCACACTGACACAGAGGCTGACACCTGAGGGGACATATCACTGAGCACAACGTGTCAGCTGATACACGGGAGTGGGAGTACAGAGTGCATTGCATTGCCTGGAGTAGGCATGACTGTCCTGCCCCACATGAATGAGGGATGAACCCTGGACAGTAGGCAGCTGGCTAAGTATGTGTGACACACGTAATATACACACTCCTGGGGCCCAAACATTGTTCCCACCCGCAGCTTGGGTGTGTGCCAGTTACCCCAGGCACATGTGGTGGATCAGCTCAGCAATTGGACCACATATCAAAGTAACACACAGATTACATGTCAGAACACAGGCATTGTGTAAGCAATGGACCCACCCATGATGCCCACCACAGTTAGGGGAACAGATGCTGTCCCCCACCTTGAGTCAAGCAAACTGCAAGGACACAGTACCCAAGTGACACAATTCCCTGACTGCAAGGGCCACACCTGGGTATCAGATGAGGAGTGGGCAGTGCACAATCGAGGGACATGGGTCCTGGACCACATGACTGATGTGCTGTGGAAGTTTAACCAGGCCTGAGGAGGGCACATAGCATGGCAGACAAAGTACACAATGCAGTCATGGACTCACCCCTCCGTGCTGCTCCCTGGCCTTCATCTGCCCATCCAGATCAGGGAAGACCACCGCCAGGATCCTGAGCATGTGGGGGTCAGGGTCCGGTGTCCGCCCCTCCTGCGAGGAGGCGACAGCTTCAGCTGGACCCGTGCGATCCTCCGGGTCCAGCCCCGAAGGTCCTGCCACCTCTTCTGGCAGTTGCGGATCCGGCGCTTATAGTCCCCCACGGATCTCACTGCCCGGACGATGGTCAGCCATATCTTCTGCTTCTGGTGGGCATCAACCTGTGAGGATGACAAAGTGAGAATGCTATTACTACACATGCAACATATCCGTGCATTACACAGTTGTGTATACATGTCTCAATCACAGGGGCAAGAGTCCATGATGTACACAGGCAGTGCAACGATGGCCATGGACAGTATGCCAGCAGTTACTACATGGTATCATTGCCTGGGAAGTAAAACCTTGTTTAAATGCACTGTCACGGCACTATACCTGTCCAGTGCATGTAACTACACACTATGGGGGGTGACAACTACTCAGTGAGCCTGCTAGCCAGTGGCGTGCAGACTGTTAGCCTTGCTAGTCAGACAACATGCACATTTAGGAAGGCAGTGGACAGAACACTCACCTGCTCCCCTGCTTTCCCATACAGCTTGCTGTACTGTGGAAGGAGGCTGTCCAGCAGGGCCTGGTTCTCCTCAGTGCTGAAGGCTGGGGCTCTCTCCACAGTACGTGCCATTGCAGGGTCCAGAGGGTGCAGATACAGCAGCAGTGGTGGTGGCAGATGTCGTCCTGGAGCATGTAGTGCAGGCAAGTGAGCTCTCAGGGGAACAGCCAGCATTATATGTGTGCTGCAGAGGCAGTTACTGTCCCATGTGTCCAAAGTGATAGGTCCAAGTCGTTAGCATCTTCTGAATCTGGCCAATCCATGGAATTGCACCACTTACACACGCCCACAGCATCCTTCAAAAGTTCAACTTCATGACACCCATGAATTTGCAACATTGTTGTGGGTGACCAACTGAATTTCCAGCATCAGACTCGTTCAAAATTTGAAAACGCGTCCGTTGCCAGGCCAGGCCATAGCCAATGGGTGCGCACCAATCGGTCCATTGCTGTTCAACGCGTACCTAGGATACAACGCGTACCCGCACACATTGTATGCAATGGGCCAGCCGGGCACACCGATCGGTCCATTGCTGTTCAACGCGTACCTAGGATACAACGCGTACCCGCACACATTGAATGCAATGGGCCGGCCGGGCACACCGATCGGTCCATTGCTGTTCAACGCGTATTGCGAATACAACGCGTACCCACACACATTGAATGCAATGGCCAATGTGTGCGCACCGATCGGTCCATTGCTGTCCAACGCGTATTGCGAATACAACGCGTACCAGCACACATTGAATGCAATGGCCAATGTGTGCGCACCGATCGGTCCATTGCTGTCCAACGCGTATTACGAATACAACGCGTACCAGCACACATTGAATGCAATGGCCAATGTGTGCGCACCGATCGGTCCATTGCTGTCCAACGCGTCCCTGTACATGTCACTGGCATATGTCAACATGCCTGTCACAGGTGAACATATGCCAGCCACATATACTTCCCAGGGAGTGAGGGGCACACCTACAACACCACAGCCTGTCCAAACTGTATCCTAAGGCATGTAAGGCTGCATTACCTATTCCGTGTATGGGGGTGAACATGTTGTTCTGTGGGTGTCACTTGGGGCAGCCACCCCCAGGCTGTGCACGTGTTCATGGGGACAGTATCCTTGGTGTTTTGTGTACATGACCACTGTGATGTGCAACTGTTCATATCTGAGCATGTGGCATGGTCACATTTCACGGTGGTGTATGTGTATGTCATGTCACATGCCCCCTGAGTCCCATGTGGGACGGTATGTTTAACCCAGGGTGACCCATTGGCACAATAGTGATGGTCCTCCACAGTCTGTGTGCATGTTGTGTTTACAATGTCTCGGATTTCATGTGCACAATGGGAGACATTCTCCACATCCACGTTGTTTGTGCATGGACTTTGATGTTGTGCGTGTGTGTGTCACAGATGTCCATGTCTGTCCTGCCGAGGCAACAGGGACCACTACCTGTGGGGGTCATGGTTGTTTTGCTGTGGTGTATACATGATACGCCATGTCATGCCAGTGTCCATGTGGCAATACAGGGTCCCTGGGAATCTACCTGTCGTTGGGCTGTGATGCCTGGGGCACATCTGTCCTCACATGTCACTGTGGGGTGTGTTTGTAACGTGGCAGCAGGAGATGGGAAATGTGACACGTCCTCATGTTACCCAATGGCACAACCTGGGACTTATTGATGCCACTTGTTGAACTGTGATGTTGGATGTTGGCCATGTATGTGCCATACATGTCCTTACGGAACTGCACACATCATGTACTTGTGCCTCATAATGATGTATCGTGTGATATTGAGTGTGTACAATGCCACATATGTGGGGTGAGTGACAATCTTTCTTTCTTCACCTATGCACTGCAGGGCACCAGCTGTCCATAGACCATTCCCTGACCTGGCAACGATGGTGGAACGTGACAGCATCCGACGGTACCGCTTCACCAGGCAGCTGATTGATGATTTAGCAGTGCGCTTGGCACCACACCTGCAACCTGGCCGGCCGTACCCTACAGCGCTGACCCCCAAGGTGAAGGTGATGGCAGCCCTACACTTCTTTGCCACCGGTACCTTTCAACACACTCTGGCGACTGCTGGTGGGATGTCACAGACCATGTTCAGCCGTGTGCTCCGCGATGTATTGGAGGTTATGTTGATATACCTGAACCAGTACATCTATTTCCCTAGACTCCAGCAACTCACTGTCGTGAAGAGTGACTTCTATGCCCTGGGGAGGATGCCGCATGTCATTGGCTCCATTGATGGGACACATGTGGCTTTGGTACCACCACAGGCCCAGGAGCAGGCATACAGGAACCGCAAGCACTACCACTCGGTCAATGCACTGGTGGTCTGTCTTGCAGATATGACCATCTCACACGTGTGTGCCCGTTTCCCCGGTTCTGCACACGATGCCTACGTGATGAGGAGTAGTCGCATCCCGAGGATGATGTCACAGATGCGGAACCAGCGTGCCTGGCTTGTTGGTGTGTACTGACTTTGTACCATTGTGTGTGTTCTGCAATGTAGTGTTCCACCCTCTTTTCCAACTCAGCTAATGTGCAATTGTATGTATGTAGGTGACTCCGGATATCCCAACATGCCGTGGTTGCTGACGCCCCTCAGGAACCCTGTGACACCAGCCCAGATGCGCTACAATGAGGCACATGGTCGGACGAGGAGAGTGATTGAGCGGACATTTGGTCTCCTGAAGAGCCGCTTCCGCTGCCTGGACAAGACAGGAGGGTCCCTCCCATATGCCCCGGCAAAGGTGTGCAAGATTGTCATCGTCTGCTGCATGCTACACAACCTGGCAGTGCGGAAGGAGTTGCCTCTCATCCTGGATGACGATGACCAACGTCCGCCACCTGTGGAGGATCCTGGCCTGGACCACGATGCCAGTGATGATGATGGTGATGTCCGCACACAGCTCATCACCAACTTCTTCAGCTGAATGTAAGTATCCAGAGATGTCATGTAACTGATGTGAGTTTGCATGATATGTGTTGGTGGTGCTCTGGTGCTGTTTGAGTGTGTCCATGTGCTACATGACTGTATGCGTGTAGCGATGTGTCCTTACAGGTAGTCTGTACTCCCCAACAGTGTTGACATGCTAACTTGGTTCTGGGTGGGTATCTTGTGACATGTATTGGGCATGAGTATTGCAGTTCTGTCCTGTTCTTCAGTGCTTTTGACTGTGTGTCATTTCTGTCCTTCACAGGGTACTTTCAGAGTCGTTTGGTCAACTATGATCCCCGACACCGTGATTCGACTTCCAGGGTGGTAGCTGTCGTGTCCCTACAGGTGATGTGCACCACACCCATGGACTTCCTTCCTTCTACACTTGTTGACTGTGTGCCCGCTGCCAGGTGGGATTACCTTGCATCTGTGGTGGTTACAACATGTTGCAAATGTGTAATAAACCTGTGCTTCACTTTGTGATGTGCGTTGTCTGTGGTCACACATCTGACTGACATTTGCTTACTGCACCAGTGGGCTAGTTAACACAGACTGTGAATAGGTGTTGGGTCTGTGCAATGCAACGTATTTCCTGGCAACATCAGTGTAGGCGATGAGTCAGATGGCCATGGTGTGTATGTGTTGTGTAGCCCTGGTGGTGTGCCTCCCTCATATGTGTGACGTCGCCATGACTCACATGCCAGTGTTGTACTTGCTGTAGCAGTTAGCATGCACAGTGTCATTTCCCAGATCATCATCGCCACTTCAGAGACAACGTAGGAATCACAACAGAGGCAAGTATGGTGTATTATGAGTTTATTGACATACATGTGTGAGTATAGTGCACAGGATGGTGGGTGCTGTACATTGTGATTGTAATCCAAAGTTCCTAGATGATTTGGAAGTCCTGGTAGCAGAAATGTCCAGAGTAAAGTCCACAGTCATCTGAGACATTGGTCCAACTTGAGCTCCCCATGTCATGTGGGAGAGTTGTGTTGCAGTCAACAGGGTGAACAGTTTGCGCACAAAGGTGATTATCCAGAACAGGTTTTGGCTTCCTGGGGGTTGCACATGGCCATCGGCCTCTCACTTGCCCCTCCTCGGACGGCCCCTCTTCTTTGGAGGGAGACCCTCAAGTGCAGGCTGCTGCGGTGCAGGGGACTCTCCGCCAGAGTCATCCTCCCTCCCTGTGGCAGTTGCAGTTGTTTCAGCACCAGATGTTGTCGGCACACAGGGAGGTGTTGACTGGTTGCTGCTCATCTGGCGGAGGCATTGTAATATGTCCCTATGCACCGCCGTCATCTCTTGCAGTGTGTCCCACTTGGACTCCACGCGGGACATGTGTGAGTCCAAGCGGGCATGATGGGCAGCCTGCTGCTGTTTAATGTCCCTGAGGAGCCCCACTACCTGGCTGAGCTCTCCGGTGCTGGACTGGTACGCATCGGCTATGCATGCCAGTTGTGGGTCATCATGCAGTCCAGACCCCTCTGCGATCAGTGACCTATGTCTCCCACCCCTCCCACTACCCCAGGCGACACGTGCAGTACCTGAGGTGGCACGCACAGGTGACCCTGGGCCCCCTTGGGGGTTGTTGGTGGTGTTGGTGTCCATGGCCCCACGTTGGTCCAGGGTCCCTGTGCTGGTGGTGGTGGTGCTCCTTGGTCTTTCCATGTCGGCAGGGGTGGTATGTGTGTTGACAGTCGTTGGAGGGGTGGGTGCAGGGGGTGCAGCTGGTGGTCCTGCTGGTGCTGCATGATGACTTGCTCCGGAGGTGCCAGGTTGGTCTTCTTCATCCGAGGAGGGCAGAGGCTGTTCCACACCAGTGAGCTCCGTATCCTCTTGAGCCTGGGACGGGGACTCCTCAGCGTCTGCTGCTGTGTCCCCATCATCACCTGTTTTTGGGAGACACACACAATGTATGTTATGTTTCTGCAGGCATCAATGGTTGACACACCTGACAGTTGTGACTGTGCGTCTGGATGCGGGCCTGTACATTGCATTGTCCTAAGTTGTCACAGTCAGGGGTTGATATTGGTGTAGCACATTGTCCTGCATTATTTGGGCATTCCCATGTGAATGTTTGGGTGTGTACATGGTCTGCATTGGTTGTATTTGGTTGACATCCGGCCCTCCTTCCCACCCAGCCAGATATCCCACCATGGAACGTGCTTCCATTGCAGGGAGTGCAATTTGTCTTTCAGGATGTCAGTCAGTGGTGTCCTGCTGTTGGTTGGTGCACAGTTGCCAGCAGGGCCTTGTGCTCCCCACAGCAGTAGCCAGTGTCAGCCATCTTGTCAGTTGTTTTCCACTCCCTGTGATGTGGGCATGGTTCATGGTGGTGTTGATGTGCGCATTGTGAGGGTGAGCAATATATGTGACTACCACTCCCATCATGCTATTGCCTCCACCCCCTTCCCAGCATGCCCATACTTCCTTCCTTTTGAGTGTACTTCACTGTGTGTGGGTGTGACAGCAATGGCAGGATGGCTGACAGTGGTGTCCTGCTGTTGGTTGTTGGCCAGTTCCCAGCATGGCCTTGTGTTCCCCACAACAGAGCACCAGTGTCAGACATCTTTGATGGGGCTTTATACTCTCTGTGAGGTGTGCATGCTTCAGTGTGAGCTTGCTGGGCCATGTGGGTGGGGGATGTTGGGCTGTGACTACCACTCCCATCATGCTTTTGCCTCCACCCCCCTTCCCAGCATGCCCATGCTTCCTTCCTTTTGAGTGTACTTCACTGTGTGTGGGTGTGACAGCAATGGCAAGATGGCTGACAGTGGTGTCCTGCTGTTGGTTGTTGGCCAGTTCCCAGCATGGCCTTGTGCTCCCCACAACAGAGCACCAGTGTCAGACATCTTTGAAGTGGCTTTTGACTCCCTGTGAGGTGTGCATGCTTGGGTGTGTTCTTGCTGGGCCATGTGGGTGGGGGATGTTGGGCTGTGACTACCACTCCCATCATGCTTTTGCCTCCACCCCCTTCCCAGCATGCCCATGCTTCCTTCCTTTTGACTCAGCTTCCCTGTGGGGTTGTGTGCCTGTGCTGACAAGATGGCTGACAGTGTTATCCTGGGGTTTGTTTTGCTACAAGTCCCATGTGTGTCCCTGTGCTTCACACTGCATGACCCAGGGTTGTGGTTCTTTGTGGGATATTTGATTGGTGTGTGAGACAATGCTTTCTCCCAGGTGAGTTGTGTGTAGTTTGTGTTAGGGGGTGTGTGGGTGGAGCTGCTGGTGACTATGGTCAGTGCTGTGAGTCCTCCTTCCCACCCAGCCAGATATCCCACCATGGAACGTGCTTCCATTGCAGGGAGTGCAAGTTGTCTTTCAGGATGTCAGTCAGTGGTGTCTTGCTGTTGGTTGGTGCACAGTTGCCAGCAGGGCCTTGTGCTCCCCACAGCAGTAGCCAGTGTCAGCCATCTTGTCAGTTGTTTTGCACTCCCTATGATGTGTGCATGGTTCATGGTGGTGTTGATGTGCGCATTGTGAGGGTGGGCAATTTCTGTGACTACGACTCCCATGATGCTATTGGCTACACTGACTTGCCCAGCATACACAGTATTCCTTCCTTTCAGTGAGCTTCCCTGTGAGGTGGTGTTGAGGTGGTGGCTACATGTCTGACTGTGTTTGTTGGTTAGATTTGTGCCACTGCCTAGCTCTATTTGTTGTTAGGTTTGTACATGTCATGACACAGTTACATTTCACTATGAGCTGGCATGTATTGTGTTTATCTGGCTGACATACACATTTTGGGATGATCTATTTTGGTTGGTGTGTATTTGCTAAGGGTGCATGGTTTGACTCTCCCCTTGACAGGGATGTGTGTGTATTGTGGCACAATATTGTGTACATTTGTTGTGTACTCACCAGGCTCTGGGATGTTTTCTAGTCCATAGACGCTCACTGGTGGTAGGATGGCCCGCACCTTCGCCTCCCAGGGCCTGAGGTGTACTGGTTTGGCAGGAGGGCCACTGCCGGTGTGTTGGCTCACGATGTAGTCCTTCTTCAACAGCTCCTTGACCCTCCTGCGCACGTCATACCACCTGTTCTGGATGTCTACCTTTGTGCGCAAACATGGTGATTGTGCGTTCACCCTGTCGACGATCCTCTCCCACATCTTGGTTTTCTGCGCCATGGGTGTCTGTTGGACCAATGTGCCAAACAGCTGTGGCTCTACCCTGAGGATCTCATCTACCAGGACTTCCAATTCACTATCTAGGAACTTGTGATTCTTCTTTGGGGGCATGGTGTTGGGTGGTGCTGGTGTGTGATGTGTGTGTTGGTGTGCAAGTGAGGGTGTGTGAGTGTGTGTTTTGCTGGGTGTATGTGAGGGTGCTATTTGTTGTGGTGCTGCTGGTGTGTGGCTTGTGTGATGGATGAGCTGTGAGTGTGTGTGTGGTTGCTGTCTGTTGGTGTTGAGTGCTGGCAGGTAATTTGAATTTGCAAAGGATCATGGTAGGGATTTGTGTCCTTTATATGGGTGGAGTTGTGGGTGTGTCTTTGTTCCCTGTTTCCCCCCCCAGTATTTATTTGCTTTGTGATAGCTTGTTTGTCCTTTTTTTGTGTTTTTTTTCCTTGGTTCTTTTTGTGCATGTAGGAGACGTTCTTGTGACCGAGTCGGACCCTCCAGTTGTCTCGTGCGAGCCTCTCAGATTCGTTCACGCTGTGTTTGTGCTGTTTTATGTGCTGCGTACGCGTCGGTCGCGGGGTTTTGGGTTGCTTCGGCTCGCAGTTTTGAATGCGTGTCGGTCGTGCGGCTTGGGCTCCGTGCGACTCGGTCGTGTTTTCCACGTGTTGCATCGTACTTGGCGGGTAGGAGTTCGCGGGTACGTTTCGTTCGGGATTCTTCCTGGTGCTTGTCGGTCGGTTCGATTCACGTGCTTTTCCGGCCAGATGGCTGTTTTCCGCGCGGCTCGGTCGTTCGGCTTGTGTTCTGTACGAGTCGGTCGGATTTAGCACGCTTCTCATCGTACTTTGCGGGTCGGGCTGCACCGGTACGTGTCGGTCGGTATTTATTCCGGCTCCGAGTCGGTCGGTACGTTTTCAGGCCCGAATCGGAATCGGCCCCTAAGTCTTGAAGGAATGTTAAGCACCTTGTTTTACCAGAATGTAACCATATAGTATTGGTTAAATGAAAGGGAAACCACACAGTAGTTATAAAAATATGTATTTATTATATATAACACTCTCTAGTATCCTCTACACGAGGATAGAACACAAATCAAATAACACAGTTGCAAAGAATCAAACGTAAGTAGCACAATACACAGTGGGCTCCCGGGGGAGACCAAACCATATACTAAATAAGTGGTATAAGAATCACGACTCGGGACTAGACTAAGGGCCCGATTCTGATGCGGGTTGGAAAAGCTTCCCGACCGAGGGCCTGATTCTGATGCGGTTAGGAAGGCCTCCTAACGGCATTTGCTCCTTCCAAATCGGATCGGGAACGTGTCTTCCCGACCGAGGGCCCAATTCTGATTCCCAATGTTCCCATTGAAGTCAATGGGAGTTCAACCAAATCGTATCTGGAAGCATCCGGATGCATCCTACTCCGCCGGTCGGACTTTCCCGATCCGAGTGGGTCGGACACCATTTCCCAACCGATCCGGTCGGGAAGCTTTTCCAACCCGCATCAGAATCGGCCCCCTAGTCTAGAAGGTGTAGAATCACTGGGACCCCAAGGAACCACCCAAGGTGAGTGAGTAGGGACCCCACGGAGGACGGGTGCAGTGTGGGAACACAACCGCGTGCTCCGTACAATTCAATGGGAAAGTCGCGGTTGGAAAATCAGAGATTAAGGACCCTTCCCACCAGTTTGCGAAGACAGCCCTTGGAACTTAAGGGTTTGGAGGGCCCCCCCACTCATGGATACCTTTGTACCAGAGTTACCTATCCCAGAGGAGCCGGATGCATAGTTGCGAAGTGGCGTCGGAAACCCTTGTCGTTCTCTATGGAGGTCGACAAAGAAATGCTGCTGCTGGAAGAAAGAAAAGTGTCCGTTGGAACCCAAACGTGGATTCTAGATGAGAAGAACCTGAAAGCAGAGGGGACAGAGTCTGGGTCACTTTGGAGTGACCAGGGGCTCGATAGACGAATGCCCACCGATGTCTGGTGCTTCAGGTGTGTTGACAGTGATCTTGACTCTTCAGCTGTGAGGACCCAGAGATGTCTAGGACAACCAGGAGCCAGAGACGAGCTGTCCCATGAAGGATGTCGAGTGCTGAGGGGTCGGTGTCCGGCGGGAGCACCAATCAAGCCTTGGCAGCTGCAACAACGTAGATGGTCAAAGTCGGTGTCGATCTGGCCCAGCAAGGACCAGGAGACTTACCACAGCAAGGGGAGTCAGGACACGCCTGGAGCAACCAGGGGAGCCCAAATAAAGCAACGTTGACCCTCAAATGGACCCACAGGCCGATGGCACAGGAGTCGCGAGGGGACCTCAGGCGGTTTCACAGGATACCAGCTAGCAGGGCACAGAGTGAGAGGATGCCAGAGTCCTGCTCAGAAAAGATGCGCTGGGGTCAGGGCTACAAATGGCCCAATGCACGGAATTGTTGCACAACAACAAGTAGGTGCAGCTGCAAATACATGCGGTGCACAGGAGTACGGGTATACGGTCCCCACGAGGGATATCCGCCTCAAACTCAGTGAGAGGGCAGCTCAACCTCAGAGACCTTCAGAAACTCATATCCTGTGTTGCTGGACCCTTCAGAGTCTGCAGGAGCTCAGGATCAGCAAACCAGTCAGATGCATTACGGTGCCTGAGTTTGCAGGGGAGTGACTCCTTCACTCCAAGGGAGATTCTTCTGTTGTCTTGGAGGTCCACAGGGTCCTACATGGAGCCTCTATGGATCACGGACAGTGGCGAGACTGGGGATGGCAAGGGAAGACGAAGTTGAGCCCAACGGAGGTACAGCGAAGTCCAGCATGTCCAGACGGTCGAAGAATAGTGGTATCTTCTTGCAGAATCTTGTCCACATAAAATCTAATGTCCTGTAGCCATGTAGCCCATTTTATACCCAGGGGACAGGGTTGGACAGATTCTAGGGACCCTCCTAGGGGAGGGACAGGACAGAGGGGTGGCTACACCCATGTCCTTTGTCCAGTTTCGCGCCAGAGCAGGACCAAATGGCTCCTAGAACTGGTTTGAACTGGACTATGCACAGGGACACCAAGTGTGCCCCTCGTGAAGACTTTCTGGCACTGTAACAGTGCACCCACCCAGCCCCAATACACTAAATCCTGTCTGGGAGGTGGTCACACCTCCCTGTGGCAGGATGCCTATTGTGCTGCCTTCCCCTGCTCGAGCTTGGCTCAGCAGCAGGAGGGCAGATTCGTGTCTGTGGCTGGCAGCATCCATTTTGTGCTGTAAGGCTCGAGAAAGTTGCTATCGGTAGACTTAGGTACCCCCAGAACCTCGGTTCTGAGGGGAGGAATCATACCTCCCACACCAGTTACTGGTGTGGAGGTACGATTCCAAGGTGTTTGACACCAAACATGACATACTTCGTTGCAGTTGTTTTCGAGATAGCATTTACCACGAGGTTATAATGCACCTCTACCTATATGTCTGGTAGTATCACGTACAGCCCGGGAGAAAGATCTCCGAAGACTGCAGAGGGGCCCTGCTCATGCTGGAGCACCCTCTCACGTAAAACCCAGCACCCTGCCTTAAGGATTGTTAAGGCCTGCTATAGGGGTGACTTACAAAGTTTTAAGTGTAGTGATATATATAGATATAGTGAACCTATATTTAAAGTAAGTGGTGCAATTACCAGCTTACACAGGCTGCAGTAGCAGACCTGAGGTTCCATTTTGCATGGCTCTCATGGGTGGCATAATACATGCTTCAGCCCATGGGAGGCGTCTGGGGTACCTATGCCCTGGGTACCTGTGTACCATATACTAGGGACTGATAAGGGTACCCCAGTATCCAATCTGGAGTTGTACCAAAGTACATACATATCAATTTAAGGGAGAATCAGATAGGCTGGGGTCCTGGATAGCAGGATCCAAGCCACACTAGTCAAAACAGTGGGTGCAAAAAGTGGGGGTAACCATAAGAAGCAGATCCTACTTTCCTATACTGAGTAATTCAAGCCAGCATCTCTCAAACCACATGAAGAAAAAGCCATGGTTCTCTCTTTCCTCCTCACAACCTGCAAAAGGACAGCACACAGAGGCATAACAATATCCCCACGGACGCCGCTGTGCCGGGGGGTCCCCTCTGGCACTGTGCACAGGTGGCTGGCTCCTGGCCTTAGAGCTCCAGACTCGGTCCGGAGTGTGGGGGGGGCTCCCTGTAATTTGGGGGAAGTCAAGTATCGTTACAATGCTGACAGCACACAAACCTTTACAGCTTACAACTATGACTAAAACACACTCTCCACCCAGCATAAATGCTTTAAGACTTGAGGCATTCCCCAGTTTGGTTCAAACCGTCTTACACACTGCTAAGATCAGCAAAATTCTGTGTTTTTCTTAACCATACTTTGAATTGACTTAGTTTTGGCTGACACGTTTTCTGTGAAACGTTGACTTTCATGTTTATTTATTAGGCAAATGCAGATGTCACCACTCAGTTAAGAATATTCATTGATGATAACATTCACACTAACAGAACATTTCACATAAAAATGAGTATTAGTTTGAAAAATTAATTATTGCCCACTTGAGACAAGCAACTTCCCCTTCTCATTTTGACTTATATCCATTGTTGGAATGCAGCCTGACAACAGACCTAATTTAAGCAGGATTCATTATTTGGCCTTCATCATGCAAACGTCAACCGTTGTCTCACTGTTAAGATATTTTGGAAAAGGACCTGAAAAATCATAATATGTTGGCAAATTGTGCATTTTCTTTATTAGGACTGGCCCAGATTTCTGAAAATTTTAATTACTTAATTACTGCAGAATTCTGATAAGATTGACAAAATCCAGATGATAGGCATTGTGTGTCAAATTGCAGCATTGTGTATCTCCAACTTTTGGCACGTTTAATAGTCATGTCTACTTCCATTTCCCTTCGGAGTCAGTGTCATTCGTGAAGTACTTCGAGTGGCATACATTTTAGTTTAACTTTACCAATACCTATTCATGTATTACATTCCAACTCTTCTCATAAATATGATGATGCAATATTTGAAACAATTTTAACCAACACAGGGAGTGCTACAAAATATCAACAAAACACATTATTAATCAAATCATATGGTTGTCAAGTTAACGCCAGTCAGTCCATCAAGATGGGAGACCCTTTATTCAATCAAATGATACACGTGAGCCATAACATTGAATCTTCAATAAACTTGTATTCTTCATATATACAGAATTTCAGCCCAGCCAACCCGTTGCATCCCTTCAAGAGGACTTCATCAGTGATAAACATATTCATGAAATTATCTCAAACTTCCTCCTACGAAAATGATGATCAGCATAAAATAGCAGTAAGTGTCCATCAAAAATATCCCCTCTGCACACGTAGTATCACTTCTCTGGAACCGGTCAATCATTTTCGTAGGAGGAAGTCTGAGATAATTTCATGAATATGTTTAGATGAAGTCCTCTTGAAGGGACAAAACGCGTTGGTTTGGCTGAAATTCTGTATATGAGGAAAAAATGTTTTTTGAAGATTCAATATTGTGGCTCTTCTGTATCAATGGATTGAATGAAGGATCTCCCATCTTGACGGACTGTCTGGCGCTAATTTGACAACCATATGATTTGATTATTAATGTGTTTTGTATATATATTTTGGCTCTTGGGGCCACCATTCAGTCCTCTTTGGGTGTTTGATGCTGTATGGTGAGAACATCTCCTCGCCTAGAGGGTTGGTTATAATTTCTTTTGAGGATGAAGGGAATTCTTCTTCTGATAGCTGAGTCTCGAACTCTAAATCATCTTGGTTCAAGTCAAGGATGTATTCGTCCATTAGCTCTGCGCTTTGGGTCCCTTGATCCTACATTTCAGTATTTAGTGTATCATAAGGAGCACTTAGATAGTGTGTGCCGTTTTGGACACATTGATAAGTTGTCCTGCTTAGGACACCTGATACTTTTGAGGTGCGTGGACCTCCCTTATAGTTTGAGGTGCTTAGACCTCCTTTGTAGGTTGAGGTGCTTAGACCTCCCATATTACTTGAGGTGCTTGGACCTCCCAATGTGCTCATAGGGCTTATTCTTTCCATATTGTTAGATTTCTTTAGACTTTTTACCCCTGTTTTTATTATAATCATCTTTTGGGGCTTTCGGGCTCCCCATGATGGCATGCTCTTCGTCAGTTAGGCCCCTTTTATTTGACATAACCAGATTCAGCGTTTCGTGCATGCAGGAACGCATTTCCTGTTGAAATTTTTTTGGAACGCCTAGTTATTTATGTTAGGGGTAGTTACGTCTATGTCATCAGATTCTATGTCATACATTGTAAGGGTTATGTTCAGTACCCTTTTTGCTATACTTTTTATCACTGAATAACTCAGAATGTATATTTGAGTGGATACAAAGAGCAGGTGGTATAGCGTTTTGTATTTCAGATAATAAATATGTTGCTTCCAATTTGTTGGATGGAGTCTGAAAATGGCTTTATACAAAAATATTGAGAGAGGGTACTTGCGATCGTTACAAGTCAGCAGCTGATCACCAAGGCGATTCAAACTGTCAGGACTTTCCTGATGTAATCGCTCAAGCGATCAGCTGCCGGAGTATGAGTTGCCTAGGCAACGTCTCGGGAGCTTAATGGTGTAAGAAAGTGCCCTCTTTTTGCATGGTTGCCTCAACTTTTTGCCAAACTGTTGATGTACTTTGACTGAGTGTGCCCTGGGTTCCTGCCAACCAGGTACCCAGGGCCTATGTTCTTTCCCTAAACTGCATTAATACAAAACCCAGTTGGCACTCTTTGGCCACATGTCAGTCCCTTGTAAATGGTACCATAGGTACCAAGGGCACTGTGGCCAGGGAAGGCCTCTAAGGGCTGCAGCACTTATTGTGCCACCCTTAGAGGCCCTGTACCTTTACACACATACACTGCGATTGCAGTTGGTGTTTTGGTGCAGAACAAAGTGAAGAGTCGACATGGCACACATCTCTGTGTGCCATGCTTACAACCCACCTCCCTGGCATAGGTCAGCCACCCCTCTAGCTGGGTGCACTATACCAGTGGTGAGGGTACAGGTGCATGAGCCCTGTACCCCTACAGTGTCTAAACCAATTCTTAGACATTGTAAGTGCAGTAATGCTATTAAGAGTATATGGTGCTGGTAGTTTGTCATTATGAACTCCACAGCACCATAATGGCTTTACTGAAAACTGGGAAGTTTGGTATCAAACTTCTCAGCACATTAAACCCACACTCATGCCAGTGTGGAATTTAATGAAAAATGCACATCTTAGAGATGCTCCCTGAAAAACGACCTGACTCTAGTGTCCTGGCTGAGTGGCTGCTCGCCAGCTGCCACCACCAGACATGTTTCTGGACCCCTGGGTCGAGAGCCTGCTGCTCTCGGGGGTCTGAAACAACGCACATCCTGGGACAAGGTGCCAAGTTTACTCCCCCAGGATGGGCAGGGTCCCCGAAGGGGAAGCTTCAAAGGCTTGCCACCTTTGTGAGCTACCCCAGCTATTTGCTGCTTCCAGCAGCTGGCCCCCACCTGTTCTGACCCCCCACTTTGGACGGGAGAATCAGCGAAACAATCAAGTGAGGAAGGGAGGTGTGCCCATCTTTGCCAACCCCACCCCTCAGGTGGGGGAGGCGAGGTGAAGCACAACTCTCAGTCCCTGCCATCTTGCAGATGAGGGGACCCAGCCAACCAGAGAGAGGCATATGCCCCCCTCCCACTGAAGGGTGGCACCATAGGGGGTGTACCCACCCCAAGGAAGGGACCCATTGGTCCTGACCTTTACTTACCTAAAACGCCCCAAAATCAAGTATTTAGGGGCAACCCCGAAAATTGCCGCCTCAGACAAGAACAGACCTGAAAAAGAGAAGAAGACGGACTGAAGAAGCCTTGCTGAACTAAGAAGAGGAGGACGCCCACTGACTTGGCCCCAGCCCTACTGGCCTGTCCCCACCTCAAACCTGCTACTGCGAAATCCTGGTGTGTCCTGAAACCAGCAGCCCTCAAGAATCCAAAGGACCTGCCCTGCCTTCCAAAACCAAGACTTTGTCTCCCTTGAGCACCGGATTTGCTCACCCACAGACTCTGGCTCCGGCCAAATCTGCGGGTCTGCACCACTCTGCACCCGACACCCACGGCCCAAGTTGGAGTGGCACAACACCACGAGGAGCTCTCCCTGGCAATCCTGACCTCAGATCTGGTGATCTATGACCTGCTTTGAATCTCCAATCGACGCCTACAGCCCCTTGCTGGAGGATCCTGCCAACCGTGACCGGAGCTGGTAAGAAAACCCGACACCTAAAGACACCCCTGCACCCGACGTCCCATGGCCTTGGGTGGCCCAACCGACGGTGTCCCAGCATCCCCAGGCATCCCAACTTACATCTCCAACCAGTGGTCACCTCCAGAAGATCTTCGTGCCCGAGCCTGCAGTTTTTGTTGCAACCAGAGAATCCCCATTGAAATCAACAAGGCACCTGATGCCAAAACAGCACCCTACACCCAGTCCCCCACCTGTGCCGCTGTGGGTGCACTTTGGGTGCTAACTCGGATCCCCCTTTGCCCTGAGCCTAACACCAGGAGCTTTGCTCCAACAACTTTGTGGTCTGCTAGTGAGCAGCCACCAACTGGAGGCCCCCTATCCCCCTTTGGATAACATTGGGCCTCAGCACTCTGCACCCGGCCGCCCTGGTGCCGCTGAGGGTGTTCTGAGAGTGCATCCTCGACCCTGGGGGAACCCTGGTTCTAACCCCAGAATACCAACTCCCACAAACAAGTACTTACCTGCAAACCGATAACTTAATTTCCTCCCATAGGAGTACATTGACTGCTTTTCCTTGAAAATTCTTGTGTGTGGAGTTGGTTTGTATGAAACATTGAAAAAACTGCATATGTGTAAAAACTGAATTACTTACCTTTTGTCTAGGAAATGTTTCAGTGTGATATCTGGGCATATCAAACAGATTAGCAAAAGTAACTTAAAAAGTAATCCAATAAGTAATGTGCACAGTAATCTGTAAAGTAACTAAATAGTAATTTCGAACTGTTGACTTACCTGTATATCAACCAACTGCATTTGAACCTGAATTCAACTGTAAATCACTGCATAAGATTTTGCAAAGTATTATTTCACTCACCTGCACCATGCTTGGCTTGGTTCTAGAAATAAAATAACTAAATAATATTTTTTGATACAAACAAATTGGTCTGAGTTCAGTCTTTGAGTGTGTGACATCATTTCTTGCCTGAGTGTGTACGACAAATGCTTAACACTGCCCTCTGATAAACCCTTAATGTTCGCCCACACTACCACAAATAGAGAGTAAGGTGCTATCTACTTTTACCTCTGCCTATCTTTGGGGTCCCACTGGAGTCTGTGCACACTATACCTCAATTTGGTATAGTATCAACAGAGCCAGCTTCCTACAAATGGTTACTGTGGTTACCGCACTGGTAGCCTCGTGACTGTGGAGGCGTTGTTTGGGATGCAACGTGTTTGCTTCTCGTTGCTTGGCAACTGGCCTATGTCAGATGTTGACGAGGCCATTGCCAAGTATCGTTCCTCCCTGTTTCTTCCAGATGCACTCCTAAGGTGTTTCGGGAAGAATCTTATTTTTGGAGTGGGAGGTGAAGTAGGTGTCGTACCGAAGTGCAAGCTCCGGAAAACCGCTCGCGGACCCCTCGGGAGGTCGGTGAGGGTAGGCGGCTGTGGGGATGAGTCCCCGCAGTTAGTAGGTGCACTGCAGTTGATACTGAACACGACAAGGTTATGGGATTTGGCAGGGGGCAGCCTGAGTACGACGGAATTAAAATTAATGTACAGCGAGACAGAGGACGTTGGAAAACAGGGGGAACCGAGGGGAGAGGGGTGTGGTGTCCGTAAATTGGAGATCGGTTAATTCAAAGTGTAGGTTTCTAGTTAGAGGGAATTGCGGTAGCAGCACTCGTAGAGAGTTGTTAGGTAAAGCAAATATACGTCAAGCCAGTATTTTAGTATGCAGCATGAGCAAGTGAGCAAAGAATAGTACTTATCTGCCTGGAGCCGCATTTAAAAGAGGCAGACTATTCTATGTGCTTGACTATTATACATCAGGAAGATTCTGTTCTAGAACTGTTTGTTTTGTGAAATATTGCTTCTAAGTGGCTGCTTGGAGTTAGCATTAAAAGAAAAATGCATAATGGAAGCCTCCGGTCTTGTAATGAAATTCTGTATTTGAAGAAAAAATGTTTTTGGAAGATTCAATATTGTGGCTCTTCTGTATGAATGGATTGAATGAAGGATCTCCCATCTTGACGGACTGACTGGTGTTAATTTGACAACCAGATGATTTGATTATTAATGTGTTTTGTATATATTTTTTGGCACTCCCTGTGTTGGCTGAAATTGTTCCAAAGCAGGTGGGGATCGTGGGCGGTAGGATCCATTTGAGGTGTAGCACTTTTCTTATTTTATAAACTATCACTTGTGTGGTTGTAGGAGGCTATTACTGCTTTGTATTGGATTTTGTGATAATCCAATATGTTCACCCTAATAATCATCTATAATGACACTGTTCCTCTTAAATTGCCTCATGGATGTTGCTTTTTTAAACCACAGCAGTTCCCTTCAGCACATTGCATTGCAAAGTGAGACAGTGACATACTTCTATGTGTTTCTAGTTGTCATTGATTGTGATTTGCAATAATATTGTCACTTCCTCAGTGGGGAAAGTCATACCATCTCTAATAACACCATTTAAGAACTTACTTCACTTGTCGGTCCCACTCTTAACTTGAATAGTTTTTTTTTGTCTTTGTGCACTTTGCAAGTTTTCCAGTTCTACCAATTTTTTTAAAAGTGATTGAATGCCTATAACTGTAATATACTGGGCACTCTCGTCCAGCATGTAGTAGACCTACACAGAATTTGTCCCATAGAAAGTAAAAGGTATTTTGAGTAAGGTTTTTAATGAAAGCCAATATTCTGGTTGTGTCCACACGATGAATCCGCCAACAGGATCCTGAATTAAAATCTGATGCATTTGATATATATTGCTCCGCTTAATTAATAGCTGTCACATGCAGTGTGTGAATGTTAGACTTCCAAAGGATGGATTTAAATCTAATTGGAACTAGTGCCATGACTCTGCACTCTTTATGTATAACTCGTCTTTTCATTAAATATGCTAATCAAAAGAACCGGTCATCCATGCTCTAAACCAATGTCATTCTTTTGGTTTCTCCTGGGAACAGGGAGATGTCCTTTCTCTGTAAAAGGCTTCATAGTAAAGCAGCATTTACAGTCCCAAGCCCCCCCCCCTCTCCACTCCTACCTGCCATTCTTCTGTTCCTGGGTGCCAAATAAAAGAAAGAGCTAAAACAGAAGAATCATATTTGCACCAGACCAGAAATGCCAATTGTAGCATATTGATATTATGCGCTCTAGGACCCTCATGATTCAGGGTAGACTTTGGAGAGTAAACACTTGATATGGGGGAGAGGTGTTAGGGTGTGGTTAAGGTTGAGTATTGGATAATTGGCAGGGTATGCCCAGACGTGGGTCCCTTGCTCACTTTGCCACTGGATTCAAGCTAGCCTGGCTGATGGGGAGTGTTACCCCGAAACCGGTCCCAGGATGCTTGTTTCCAGTTCCGGGAAGACCTGGCTTGGCAGTTCGGGCTGGACTGTTCCCATGAGGCACAGGGTCAAGACTGATTTGCATATAGCTGGGTCTGAACTGAGGTGGCGAAGTGAGCTAAAGAACGATGATGGATTCAACCCAGATCTGTGACTGGGGGTGAGTGTCTGAAAAGTTTCAGCGCTCCGTCCATCATCTCCTTGTGTTTGCTTTGTTCGCCCTAAGTTGGCAGGGTATGCCCAGACGTGGGTCACTTGCTCACATTGCCACTGTATTCAAGCTAGCCTGGCTCATGAGGAGTGTTACCCCGAAACCGGTCCCAGGATGCTTGTTTCCGGTTCAGGGAAGACCTGGCTTGGCAGTTCGGGCTGGACTGTTCCCATGAGGCACAGGGTCAAGACTGATTTGCATATAGCTGGGTCTTAACTGAGGTGGCGAAGTGAGCTAAAGAATGATGATGAATTCAACCCAGATCTGTGACTGGGGGTGAGTGGCTAAAAAGTTTTGGCGTTCAGTCCATCATCTCCTTATATTTGCTTTGCTCGTCCTAAGTTGGCAGGGTATGCCCAGACGTGGGTCCCTTGCTCACTTTGCCACTGGATGCAAGCTAGCCTGGCTGATGAGGGGTGTTACCCCGAAACCGGTCCCAGGATGCTTGTTTCCGGTTCAGGAAAGACCTGGCTTGGCAGTTCGGGCTGTAGTGTTCCCATGAGGCACAGGGTCAAGACTGATTTGCATATAGCTGGGTCTAAACTGAGGTGGCGAAATGAGCTAAAGAACAATGATGGATTCAACCCAGATCTGTGACTGGGGGTGAGTGCCTGAAAAGTTTCAGCGCTCTGTCCATCATCTCCTTGAGTATTGGACAATGTGCAGTGTGTGAGTGTAGGCTGAGGAATAAAGAAATAAATAAAAATAAATATATGAGGAATAAAGTAATACTTGACTGCAGCTCCCGTGTGGTGTATTTTCATTTGCATGATCCATGGCGGAGGAAGATGCTACATCTGGAGACGAGTAGGGGATACGTGCCCCAATGAAAACAAGTCTGCTCTCCCAGAGTGTTTGTAATGGTACAGCAAACTGGTTGTGATGTCACGTGTGCCTCAAACCGATGCAATGTGGTAAAAAAAATAACAGAGTCTTTATGGAAATCAACGAAGCAAGATGGCGCCTGCGTAGGACACGGACCGGGTCGCTCCTGCCGAGAAGCTCCCCAGAGGCCAGAAATTTAAGGAAAAGAAGTTTCTCTCCGGAATATGATATCCGGACCGTACCTGTTTCTGCAGATTAGGCGCTGTGCACCGGGAGTCGTTCCGCGTTCCTCTGATGCTGCGTGGCTCCTGACGCTGCTCACACGGCTCCGACGCTCCCTGCTAGAGTGCCGCAGTGGAGTCAGCAGCGCACCTAAACAAATCAGGATGCCTGGCCGAGGATCACGGAAAACTGGCCCGAATACAGGATTGCCGGGGGGGGGGTTCCTTCCTACTCCTCCTCCCAGGATGCTGGCAAGGGGATGAGGGGGGGAAAAATCAAGAAGGGGCTGTGGACAGAGGTGGGCTCAAGTCTATTAGCCTGGAGAGCGGCACCAGGACCCGACCAGGGAAGACTGGGACACATAGCCAATCCTTAATTTCTACCTTGTTCTCTGGGAGTAACAAGGAAATAGCAGTGGACCAGAAGTTAAGCAAGGGGCAAGGGGGAGCTTTAACCAGAAGGCAGACCGAGGAAGGAGTGGAGGGGAAGGTGGATGTCCCCTCCCCAGGAGATCAATCGGACTTGTGGATTGCGAGTAATCTAAGCTCTGTTCAGAGTGAGATATTAATCCCCATTGATGATTACCAAACTAACCCCATAACTAGTGTGTGGAGGGCCGGTAGAGATAGCCCCTAGCATGGCGACATCAGAAAATACTAGAGGAGATGGCCCAAATAAGGTGATCAATAATGGGGGCCAGGACCAAGATAGCAGCAAGCAGAAGCAAGCAAGCAGGGGGCATAAGGAAGTGCGATGCCCGATCCAATCTGCAATTACAGGTCAGCAAATGGCTTATAATGAAAATATCACAGGGCTTCCTGTGGAGATGGTGCAAGATATGGGGAGGGTGGCAAATGAGCTACCTCCATGCATAGCTAAGTCTCCTTATGTCGGAGACAAGTTCTATTCATTGACGGATGAGTCAGACCTTTTGAATATTGGAGAATCATCATCCTCCCTAACCGATGATCCAGCTTTAGAATCTTCCTCCAGTGATGCCCCGGAAGAATCTTCTTACGCAACCCAACGTAAGCGGTCGCAGAGAGGATCTCGGGGAAAGAATAGGAGGGACAAGAAAGGGCGAGCAAGAGGAGAAGCCTCTAAAGGCAGCAGTGGGGACGGTTCCCTGGGCAATCTTCACTGGGACTATTCTGCGTTGCGGCTCGCGTTTTCTGGGGGGGAACCTGAAAGATCAGTCAAAGAAGGCACTATGGGAACATCTGGTATACAACCGCAATCCCCCTCGTTAGAGGGATCTCTGGCAACAATCCTTCAAACCATAAGACAAGTTCAAGATGAAGCCAGGAGCTCAAGTCACCGGCCGAGGCTTGCTACTAAGAAATTGCATGGGACTTTGAAAAAAATCAATAAAACCTGTTCTGATATTGCCGGCAGATTGACCATGGTGGAGGAACGCGCCGAGCATCTGGAATCCGATGTTAAGACATTAAAACATTAAAACAGCAAGAAGCTTCACAGGCAGCAACGATGGTCGATGTCTTATGGAAACTTGAAGAGTACGGAAATAGGCAGACACGCAACAATTTGAGAGTCCTGAGGATCCCCGAGGGGGTGGAAGGCCCTAATGTACGTGCCTATATTATATCTCTCTTCAAGGGTGCCTTCCCTGAAAAAACTAATTGGGACTGGAGCGCAGAGATTCAACGTGCCCACAGGTTCCCCCTAATGATGAAGAAGTCTCGATCCAATGATGCCGAAAGACCTAGGGCGATCTTGGTATATTTTGGAAACTTTCTTTTGCGGCAAGAAATTTATGATCAAGCTCGTCCCAACTCAAAGAAGGTTTTCGGGGATGTTTCGTTCTTTGTAAGACCTGACTTTGCCCATGCCACAGTAGAGAGGTGGTGGCGGATGCGACAGTTGTTTAATCCTTTCCAGCAGCGCGGAGCGGAAGTCTATCTCCTAAATTCAGCCCTCTTAAACTTAAAAGTGACTTACAAAGGGCAAACACAAAGCTTCACTTCGGAAATTAGCGCTCAGGAGTTTCTGAAAGAAATAGGTGGAGGAAATGTAGATAAAATATAGCACAGTAAAGCGGCTAGGGATCCCTGCTCCATGTTTTCTGGATTAATTGAGTGGTGGTACAACCTGCTAGATAGTAATCACTCGGGGGCTTTAAGGATAATGTAGTCCTCATTGAATCTGATTGGAGTGGGATACTCAGTTTAAGGGTTTTTTTTTGTGTTGTTTTTCTTTTCTCACTTAAGGGGGAGCGCGGGTCAGGAGCATTCGGAGATGCACTCTTGCATAGGCGCTATCATTCAGGCTTTCGGCCTGATTGCTTATTTGGTGGGGGGGAGGAGGGAGGGGTCCGTAGGTGGCAGGGGTTGGGGGGGATGGGAAGAGCGCTACGCGGGAGGATAATTGGGCACGAGAAAATGCAGGAAGTGATAGCGTTGCCTTGGATAGGAATATATTTTTCTTGGATAGTCAGGGGCAAGGTGCTTAGCGCGAGATGTGTAAGAAGGAAGTTAGGAAACTGGGCCAATGGGTAAATTAAGAGTCGCCACGGTGAACATCTGCGGCCTCAATGATAGGAATAAGAGAGCCAGAGTAACCTTGGAATTGCAGGCTTTAGAGGCAGATATAGTATGCCTTCAAGAGACCCACATTGAGGGAGCGCAGCTATCTTTATTGGAGGCTCTAGGTTTTAAACTAGTTGAGGGCACTCGTCAAAACACACTGGGGTGGCAGTTTTGGCTAAAAGGGATTTGGTTCAGTTTTCCTCACATATTCGTACTGACAGTAGGGGGAGATGGGTTATATTAGAATTTCGGTCTAATGTGTGCACTTTTACATTATGTTCTTTATATGGGCCAATTTTAGATGATGCTGGGTTATATGACTGGTTGAATAATGAACTGGTGTCTTGGCCAGCTCCCATAATTCTATGTGGAAACTTAAACATCAATTTGGCCAATAGCTGGTCGTGCGAGGAACAATACAAATACTACGGCAGGAAACCCAGTGTATTCCGGTCTCTTAAAAGTATGTGCAAAGATCACACCCTGATGGATGTTTGGCAGAGCAGGAAGCCAACCGAACATGGCTTTACCTTTTCCTCCTCACCTCATCAATCGCACGCTCGTCTTGACTCTTTCTTTGTCTCACATGCTATAATTCAAGATTGTGATATTAAACTCTTCCCCCTGGTCATGTCTGACCACAACCCTCTAGTCTTGGTAATCAAGGAGGGTGTGCCCCGTAGAAGAGGCAGCCAATGGAGTTTCGAGCGGGCACTACTGGTAAATGACGAGTCTGTAACCCATATGAAAACCTGGATTGCAATTTTTCTTAGTGAGAATCTTGGTAGCACTTCCCTAGAAATAGTCTGGGACACCTTAAAAGCTGGGATTCGGGGGGAAACTCTCCAGTTCTCGTTAACTAGGGTAAGGAAGGAGAAACAAAAGGTGCGAGGATTATATGCCTTACTAGCCCTGGAAGAAGAGAAATTAATAACTGCTACACAACAGGGGTGTGACTGTCAGGAAGCGCAGATAGGAGTCATGATGGCTAAAGCAGCTATAAACGATATTGCAATATAAAAAACAGCAGCAAAATTCTTAGTTTGTAGCGAGCAAGCGTATGAATGCGGAGAACAAGTGGAGCGTACGCTAGCTATAAGGACCAGCCAGAATTAAGTCAGGGAGATCAGGGACCCAGATCTGGGCATTACTTCTGATCCAGTGGGGATTAGATCTGCATTTAAAAGATTCTACCAGAAATTGTATCTGGAAACCGGTATGGGGGATCCTGATGACATGTCTAATTATTTAGATTTAAGCGTTACCATGAAATTTGATGAAGATGATCAGGCAGGGTTGGAAGGGATCCCCCCGTGGGAAGAGATTCTTACTGCTATCTCCTCATTGGCGACCGGGAAGGCCGCTGGAGAAGACGGCATTCCAACAGAATTCTATAGAAAATTTGCATCAGAACTTAGGGACTGTCTTGTGAGACTGTTTAAACATGTCTTCGAAGGTAATAAACCCCCTCCTTCTTGGTCTCAAGCGAAGATAGTAGTTTTCCCCCCCAAAAATAAATCTGTTAGGGAGCTCGGGTTATATGCCGATTACGCTTATTAATGGGGACATTAAAATATATTCTAAAATCTTAGCCTCTCGTTTGTCCCGTTGTTAATAAAGTAGTAAGTGGACGACAACATGGGTTTATACCCGGGAAAAGCACTACAGACCACATTAGGCGGGTAATAACATTGTTCGACGCCGCACAGGTAACAGGGGAGCCTATGGCCTTAATTTTGTTAGATACCGAGAAGGCCTTTGATAGGGTCTCCTGGGGCTACCTGTGGAAATTGCTTGAGCGAATAAATATAGGGCCCGAATTTAGGCAAGCACTCAAGGCGCTTTATTATAAACCAGTATGGTGGATCCTGATGACATGTCTAATTATTTAGATTTAAGCGTTACCATGAAATTTGATGAAGATGATCAGGCAGGGTTGGAAGGGATCCCCCCGTGGGAGGAGATTCTTACTGCTATCTCCTCATTCGCGACCGGGAAGGCCGCTGGGGAAGACGGCATTCCAACAGAATTCTATAGAAAATTTGCATCAGAACTTAGGGATTGTCTTGTGAGACTGTTTAAACATGTCTTCGAAGGTAATAAACCCCCTCCTTCTTGGTATCAAGCGAAGATAGTAGTTTTCCCCCAAAAAAATAAATCTGTTGGGGAGCTCGGGTTATATAGGCCGATTACGCTTATTAACGGGGACATTAAAATATATTCTAAAATCTTAGCCTCTCGTTTGTCCCGTTATTAATAAAGTAGTAAGTGGACGGCAACATGGGTTTATACCCGGGAAAAGCACTACAGACCACATTAGACGGGTAATAACGTTGTTCGACGCCGCCCAGGTAACAGGGGAGTCTATGGCCTTAATTTTGTTAGATGCCGAGAAGGCCTTTGATAGGGTCTCCTGGGGCTACCTGTGGAAATTGCTCGAGCGAATAAATATAGGGCCCGAATTTAGGCAAGCACTCAAGGCGCTTTATTATAAACCTGAGGCCAGGGTGTTTGTGGCTGGGGAACTCTCAGAGTCAATCTCAATTCTAAGAGGGACGAGGCAAGGCTGTCCCTGTTCCCCATTGCTGTTTTCTCTTTATATTGATCCGTTTATACGCAGGTTAGAAGCTAGCGTAAAGATATTCCCGATGATATATAACGGGTGGGATACTAAAACGCTCGCGTACGCTGACGACATCGCTGTAGTTACACCCGAGCCTGCTACAGCAATGGTGGAAATTGAGAAAGAAGCAGGGGAATTCGGACATATCTCTGGTTACTCGCTAAACAGGGATAAAATCGTAATTTTGGTAAATAGCACGCTATCTTGGCAGGACTCACGGGTGGCTACACGAGCGACATACTTGGGGGTTGCTATCACCCCTGATGTGGATTGTATTATTAGGGAACATTTTGAGCCTCTGATTGAAAAATCTAAGAAAGATCTGCAGAGGCTAAATAACTTGCATTTATCCCTGGCAGGACGATGCAATGTCATTAAAATTATTTTTTTCCCCAAAATTCTTTATTTTTTTAGGGCCATTCCGTCAGGAATAAGCAACTTATGGTTCAAAAAGCGAAATGATATAATCTCCCGATTCGTGTGGGCCTATTCCAAACCCAGGCGTGCCATGAAATTTTTGACGCTCCCTAAAGATCGTGGAGAGTGGGGGCTCCCTAACCTAGAGCTGTATTACTGGGCTACGGTGCTACAGAATCTTGGCCCTCCATTACAAGAGAAAAATCCGTGTCCTATAGGTGCTGTTTATTTTTCCTCTCTATTTGAGTTATTGATAGGTGAAGGGGCTTGGGGGAATTTATGGAGGCAAATTGAGCTATTTCAAGCGCGTCCGCTTTAAGACCTTGCGGAACGCGTTTGAGGTCTGGTCCACAGTCCGTAAACTGATGGGTCTAGGCTGACTTAATTTCTACACTCCTCTGAAGGATAAACAAATTCTCCCAGGAATCTTTTCAGACCAATATATGTTACGGTGGGTTAAAATTTGGCTTAAACAAGGTGGGCCTGTTTTTCTCCGGTAGAGGTATAAAATCATTTCAAGAAATTAGAGAAGAATTTGGCCTTAGCCATAAGGATTTTTTTAAATTTTTACAAGTAAGGGATTTTCTTTTTCGAAAAACCGGAGGGGCAATAGGATTTCAACAGTGTAATTTGGTGGATGCCTTGGTAGCTGAACATAAACACTCAATAGGATTTATCTATTCCTTCCTCAACAAATACACGAGGGACGATATAGACAAGCATTCGCAGAAATGGCAAGAACAACTGACCATCTCAGATGCCTGATTCCGGGAATCCTTTGCTCTTGCTCAGACATCATTTATATAAGCTAAATTACATGTTCAATATTACAAAACATTTTTAATTTATACTATACCCCTAGTAGGATTATTAAGTGGGGGGATGGTAAAGGCACTCGTTGCCCTAGATGTCATCTCAGGGGTGCTGATATTGTGCATATTTTTGCCACTTGTCCGTCATTATCCAGTATTAAGTCTCAGATAACTGAATTCCTGTCAAATAAACTTAATATTCAGGTAAATCTATCCCCTGCAGTGATTCTCTTGGGAGTGTCTGAATATGAGAGACCAGCAAGAGGCAGAGAGCTGATCTTTATTGTTATGACTGTTTTTCGTTTATGTATCGCTTCAGCCTGGCTAGATAGTAATCCACCAGTGTGCCAACAGTGGCTAGACAGGGTGCTGGCTGTTTATAATTTGGAGAAGGCAATTTTTCTAAGGAAGGGGATTCATAACAAAAGGAAGGGATTGAGGAGGTGGGGCCCGTTATTAGACTGGGTGGATGTCAGGAGTTGTTGAAGTTAGGCACGATGCACCTTTAGCTTGCGTTTATATAAGCACATTGGCACAGTACTTGCTTCTAACGGATTGGCTTATATCTTATTTGTATTCTCTCTTTCTATCCCTTTTGATATCAATTGTATGAATCTGATTGATTTCACATTTATATATGGTATGGCAACAGTGATTACATTTTTCTGGTATTTAATTGTGTAGCGTTGGGCGTTTTATTGGGGGTGAAAATGATGGTCATATTGTGTTTTCTATCATGTAATCGGAATTGGCTAATGACAATAAAAAAATATTTTATTTTAAAAAAGGGAATCAACGAGGGGATAAACTTGAAAGGTAACTTGATTATCATACGCATTAAATGAAAACAAAAATAGTGCCAAGGATATAATTTAATGCAGTAATATTGTCATAAAGCACAATTCGATCAGATTTGCGTAAATCAAGTAGCAGACTCAACCATGCTTTTACGGTTGTGTGTTAAAGTGAAATAGTGAACACTTTGTGCTTGTGAAAATGTATAAACGGTGCAAGAGAAAAAATAAAGAAAATTGCTGCAGCGTATTTGACCAGAATTGAAACTAAAGTTATGCATGATTCAATACAGTTGGAAAATATATAAAATAATGTCATAATTCAAACCCAAATTATCGCTTCTGCAATTCGACGGCGTTTCGACTTTCATGACTTGAGGTCATCATCAGGACATAGATCACACAACAAAAATTAATAGCTGCTTAATGGATGAAAAAAAGAAATTATGAGGGATAGTTAAAGAAACTGCAATGCCGAATTAAGCACGCACAGAAGGAGTAGTAGGGACTATAAATTGGTACCTGCAATTGTCATGGGCACCTATGGGTAAAGAGACGACACAAAGGGGGAGGTATTAGTAGGTGTTACTTCAAAGGCCCAGGGGAAAGAGAACGGCATGGGAAGGGATTCACAAGAGTGATGAATCCAACCATCTAGGCGTCAGTTAATAGTATACGTCCAAAGGGGTACAGACATCCAAACAAGAATCACAAGTTGGACTGTTGAGGAAGGGATAGATTACCCTGATTATTGGGATGAGAGTCACGAAAACGGATGTACACAAGTACCCAATGAAGCTCAACAAAATTGGCATTAACCTCTGTGGGGGTGGGGGGTGATTGGGGTGAGAGGTCATACGGAGAAAGACTCCAAGAAAAGGGTCCTAATGAGGTACCTTGGAGTAAGCGAAGGAATCTAAAACCATAAAAAGGACAGGACAGTTAATGCGTTAGCACTGTACCCCATACATATGTCATGAGGTGGAGAACACCAGAGAGTTACTAACCCCGTAAAGTATTGTGGATCTCTCACTACAGCTGGATGGGCAATATCAGAGCACTGTATATGAAGGGCCTCATTCAATTAATGATTGTGGGGTGAAGGCAATTCTACCCAGAGGCACAAGTGTGGGAGGAGAGAAAATATATACATGGATAGGGAATTGCCTGAACAGGCTGAATCGGAGTGGCAAGTCCTGTGTGAAAGTAGAGACGCTCTCTGTCTCAACCCAAAGGAGAGTGCGCCATGACATGAGCAGAGGGGAGCACATAAGGTGAATTTAAATCAGTGCGTGCAAGTGACTGGCGAGCCAACGAAGTCCAAGTAATTTGTGCACACGCAAGTGACATGAGCGTACAAATGGACCTCGACGGTAATTTAATCAGCTGTCGTCCACCAGGAATATGAGTAAATGGTGATAAATGAGGAATGAGAGGGCAATCAGTGTGAGCGCAATGGTAAAAAACATTGCTGTAGGCAGCCAGAATAAATGCTGGTGCATGCCTGCATTAGCATGTGTTGGGGCCTAAGAATAACAAATCGCCAGTGCTCCTGCTACCTGCTCCGATTGTCTGCTCACCGCAAATGAATCGAGACTGGGGCATCGGCAGGAGGAGGGGGCAGGTCTATTTGTAAAATGGCCCGCTAGGAGAGCTGGACCAAAAGCCGGCAGGAATTTCACCATGCCCCCAGGGGATGGAGACTGAAAGGGGATAAATAGCCCAGTTCCCTAGGGGAATGACTTAAAAGATCAGTCGAGAGAGGAAAGAGAGATAGGACAGGGACAGTGATCCATGTTGGCTCACAATTGTAGTGGGGGCCCTGGGAGGTAAGTGTAGATTACCTCGGCTTGGCCTGTGCATGGATAATGATGTGGCACAGTAGACAAAGGGTTAGTTACATGCTTTCCACCAAAAGCGGTGGTTACACCTTTATTTATACTCTTGGTGCTGAGCCTGGCCCCGAGGATATAATGTGTAAAAATATACTGTAGCGGCCGGATGGCTCTCTACATCCCTCATAACCTTTAATAACAATGATAACAGTAATAGTGCATAATTACAACAATCACAGAACACGATGTGTGCCAAACACGGTTCCGGTAAGATCTGGGTTCCTCTGCACATGAAGGAACTCGGCCTGGGATTTTCTCTTAACTGATACGGATGTCCTCACTGGTTTACAGGCAGTCTCCCAGTTGTGGGCGCACTCACTGAGAGACCGGGGAAGCTTGCCTTAGCTTCCTTTGGAGACTCTTCGTTCACCTCGTCCCCCCCTGAGCTGGGCATCACCAGCTCTTCCTCATCAAGACTGAATCCCATTGGAAGTGTCTTGTCCTCTGTGCCACTCCCAGGATCAGGAGAAGAAGTGATATTTTTGAACCAAGAAACATTCCTCGAAAGCAACCGCTCACCTCTTCTGATTGTCACCATGTTTCCTTTCACTTTGACTATTTTCCATGGCTCACGCTCAAACGGTGTTCTAAACTTCCAACCCGGATGCCTGTCCTTGATTACCACAAGGTCTCCTGGGCTGATTCTTGGCTCACAAGCATTCCTTTTCCTGCTGGCCCGGTCATTATTTGTTTTCTTCTTGGCCTGTGCAGCAACACTATCCAGCTCTCCTGGTACCCACTCAACGCTTACTGGGACTAGATCACGTACCGGTCTCCTCATGATCAGCTCACACGGTGAACAACCAGTAGTACTATGTGGTGTTTGTCTGTATGCCCACAGAAATTGGTGAAGACAACCTTCCATCTCCACCCCTTGATCAACTCCAATTCTGAATGCTTTGTTGAGAGTTCTCCTGAATTTTTTGACCTCCTCATTGGCTTGAGGTCACTGAGGCGGTGCCTGATGTTTATATGATGAAGGTCATTTCGGAATTCCTGACCATGGAAGGGTGGACCATTGTCCGTCTTGATTTCATCCGGTAACCCTAACATGGCAAAAATCTTGTCCAACGCTGGCTTGACACATTCAAAAGCAGTGGAGCGGACTAGTTCCACAGCCGGAAACTTTCAATCGTGACTAGTGTTAGGTGACCATCTAGGAAGCTCCCGAAATCCATACTGATGGCAGACCAAGGTTTGGTGCTGGAACTTTTCGTTATGTCTGGCATCGTTGGGGGCTCTACCCCGGTAATCAGACAGGAGTGGCACCCACGCACCAATTCTTCAATCATTCGGTCCACTCCAGGGAACTACACCTTGGCTCTTAACCTCGCTTTTGTTTTGGCTAGGCCCTGATGACCCTGATGAGCGAGCTCGACAGTCGTCCTCCATAGACTCTCCTATATCACAATTTGTTGACCTTGTAGTACCCTCCCTTCCAGGCGTTCGCTGAGCTCATCCCTACACCTTCATTAGCTAGTTCTGGCCTCTCTTTCTTCATCTGTCATGAGATCTACTCCTTCCAGAAAGGTCTTCCAGCGGCGTTCCTTCAGAGCTTCTTTTACTTTACAGAGACACTCATCCTCTTTAGTGACTTCGACTAGCTCTTCCAGCGACAGCGCTCGTGGACATGAGAGTTCAGTGATCAACTTCATGAAACCTTCCAACCCTCTGTCAATTTCTTGCTGTGTTCGGGGGTCTGCTGCCAGAGGGTGACGCAACAGATAATCTGCCAGGTTGTTGATTTTATGGCACGACACGGAGGCCATATTATGCAAATCTCCTTTATTGCCACAGCTCAGCAGCAACAATTGAAGAACATAGAACTTCAATGAACATTCCAATGAGATATAAAAGTCCTCCATGACCAGCCATCTTCCTTCTTTGTTGCTGCTGCTGCTCAGAAAGATAAGTACTACCTTTACAACCTTGGCACTCTTACTTTACTTACTTTGCTTGTTTTATCTAGTATACCGTTTGACTAATGTATTTTACTAATTGATGGATATGAATGATACCTATTAGCCTTCTACGCTTATTGAACGCATTTTAAACTTGTGGCATTCTTTGTGTACATCCCCTAACCTTTCCTTTTAACCTTTTGGCATTGAATTGTTTAGTATCCCTTCCCCACATTTCTTACCCTTTTCTCCGGTTTTATTTCGGACCGTATTAAACTTCCAACAGCCCACGCGTCCTTCAACGCTACACGCGTCTTTCAATTTCAATCCTACCAGTTCTGTTTTCACTCGCGCACACCAGCGCGTCCCCTCGCTCCTCCCGCGACCTCAATCGGTCTCTTGCGCCTCGCATACTGGGCCCCTCGACCCCTTTCTGGCCGCAACAACCCCTACTCCCGACACAGGGAACCGCTCAGACTCTCCCGATCCGGCCCCCTAGACGCGATCATACGCGCCGAGGAGGGCCGGCTCTCCATTAAAGGAAAATACCCTGACAGGCAACCACGCACGTCTTTTTACGTGCGTGGCGGCCATTTTAGCTCTTTGGGCTTTACCCATTAATACACACTACCCGGACATTTTGACAGCTTGGGATACGAACAGCTGTTATCCTGAAATACCGGTAGTTGGAATAACTGCTTTTAGTTAGACATCGGCTGATCGCTTGACACGCTTTTCCCTTTTCTCTAGGTAGGAATTTACCACCTAATATATATACCAACCCCAGCTTGTTTAAAAAAAAAAAAAAAGGAGTGCTGTACTCAGCATTAGTGGGCTACTAAGGATTACCCCTCATAGGATATTAACACCCATACCTACATCTTACTGTTTATTACTTGGGGGTCAATTATATAAACCTAACAATGTCTGCACCCCCACCTCATTCGAATATTGAGGATAAATTGGAGGAACTAGTGAATAAAGCCCTAGAGAAGGTTCTGGGCTCAATTGATGAAACAATAAATAAAAAACTAGAGTCCTTCTCACGCGTATCCCCAGGCCCTTCCACTAGTACACAAGCAGGAGCAGCTAAGGCTCCAAAGAAGAGGGCTCCTGGAGGTAACAAACAAAAGGGCGCCAAAAGAGCCAAAACCTCCATCCCCTCATCACGCTCTCAGGGCGGTGACAAGATTGGTGCCTTGGGCACCCCATATGGGCAAGATAAAGGCCCTGAGCTCCACATTCACGTTGATAGCGACTACAGCTATGAACCAGAAATTGAGCTATCCTGCTCTTCTGGCTTCAATACTGATACAGAAGAAGTACAATTAAGGGGAACGGGAAGCTCTGGAGAGGCATCCAAGGCCTCAGAACCCAACTTGGGAATCCTGGACCCTTTTGGCGAACAAATGTTCGACCCCTTAGTAATAAAACACCCCCTATCACCAGAATGGACCCCCTGCCAACATGTCGCGGATTACCTCTCCTTTTGCTTGAGGAAAGAGATCCCCAAAGAGGTTAGATCCAGACTTCGATCTGAATGTCCACGCCCCACCCTCCCCAACAAAATAGCTATGACCCCAGAATTAGACCCCAAGGTAGTAGCTTTTATAGCTAAGACCACCAGAGATCCCAGGAAAGGTATGGACAAAGGGTTAAAATCCTGTGAAGACCGTCTTCTTGACGTTATAGGTCCACTCACTAAAATATTTGAAATGGCTGAGTCAGCTTACTTAGGGGATACTCAAGTTGACCCCAAGGAACTCAGAGAATGGGTTCAGAGGATAATATGCCTCGTAGGCAATGCCAACACTGCCATCTCTACGGAGAGAAGAAAAGGGTGTTACTGAAGATCGACCCTAAATTGGTGGAACTTGCCAAAAATGACAGAGGTCCCAACTCACAAGGCCTCCTCTTTGGCGAGGACTTCATTAAGGATATGGCTAAATATGTTGGTGCTTTTAGTTCCATCCAGAAGTCCCAAAAGAAATTAAAAAGTATTTCAAGATAGAGTTTTTACCCGGGCCGGGAGAATGTGGGGTCGTTTCCCCGGCCATGGAATATCCTCCTCAAGACCCTTCATGGGCCGTGGCGCCAGATTTAACAACAGCTACGGAACCCAACAATTCTACCCACAGAGGCAGAGAAACCGTGGACGACCCTTCAGAGGCGAACGAAGACAACGTTCTTTCTCATCGAAAGACCTTTCAGATACCCCTCCAAGGGTGGGAGGGAGACTACACCAATTCGCTGGGAATTGGAATTTAGTAACTCGAGACACTTGGGTATTGAATACAGTGAAGGGTTACAAGATAGACTTCACCGATATCCCCTTCCAAACAAGACCCCCACGAGAGATTACTTTCTCTTCCAAAGACAGAGATTTAGTCTCTCAAGAGGTAAAAGACTTACTAAAGAAAGGGGCAATTATAGAGGGAACACATTTGGGCTTCTTCAGCAACATCTTCCTGGTAGAGAAGAAAAACAAAGAGCAGAGACCTGTCATAAACCTAAAAGACTTAAACCACTGGGTAGTCTACCATCACTTCAAGATGGAGGGAATACACCTTCTAAGGGACATTTTAAGGAAAGGGGACTGGCTGACGAGACTAGACTTAAAGGACGCCTATCTGACAATCCCAATCTGGAAACCCCATCAGAAATTCCTACAATTCACATGGGAAGAAAAATTATACCAATTTTGCAGTCTCCCTTTCGGACTATCGTCCGCCCCTTGGTGCTTCACCAAGGTACTACGCCCCGTGACTACTTGGCTCAGGGAAAGGGGGGTGAGGCTAATCATATACCTCGACGACATCCTAATAATGGCCCAATCAAAACAGACCGTTTCACTTCACACGGACCTCGCAATACGACTTCTAGAACACCTAGGTTTTGTCATAAACAAGAAAAAATCTTGTACAGTACCAAGCCAACAAACTCAATTTTTGGGCTTCCTGGTAGATACTATAAAAACAGAACTGAAACTACCTGCGGAAAAGGTACGGAAGGTGAGGAAAGAGCTAAGAAAAGCGCTCGCCAAAAACACCTTCCCCCTAAGAGTACTAGCGAGGATCTTGGGCCTTCTATCCTCCACAATTCAAGCTATCTTTCCGGGACCCCTACACTATCGAGCACTACAGAGACTGAAAGCCAGGGCTCTAAGATCAACTCAGTCATACTCCCAAATGATCTCCCTAGACCAAAAATCAAGGAGCGAACTCCTCTGGTGGTTGAAGAATGCGGAGGCATGGAATGGCAGAGCCATTTTTGGGGAGGAACCGGACCTGATAATAGAATCAGACGCGAGTTTGGAAGGATGGGGAGCGACATGTGGGAGCTCCTCAACAGGGGGTCGGTGGACAACCCAAGAGAAGAAGTTGCATATCAACTGCTTAGAATTACTGGCAGGTTCATTTGCAATTCGCTGTTTCACCCAGAGGTCAGTGAAATGCTGTGTAACACTACGGATGGACAATGTCTCAGCCGTCCGATATATCAACAAGTTGGGCGGACCCCACTCCAAAGGCCTAACGGACCTAGCGAAGGGCTTCTGGGAATACTGTTTGAGCAAAGGAATATCAGTCATAGCGGAACACATTCCTGGCTTGAGCAATGGTGTAGCAGACTGGTTCTCCAGGAATTTCAAGGATTCCAGCAACTGGAGATTAGACAGACAAATATTCTTGACTATCCAATCCAGATGGGGCCCCTTCAGGATGGATCTATTTGCGGACCGATTGAACACTCAATTGAAGGAATTCTTCAGTTGGAGACCGGATCCTCAGGCTCAGAAGGTGGACGCCTTCCTCCAAGATTGGAGGGGTTTAGCTCCCTATGCCTTCCCACCATTTGCAATGCTACCTCGCCTTCTCCTTCACGCTCGACGTTACAGAGAGAGCATAGTTGTGATAACTCCCCTTTGGAGATCTCAAGCCTGGTTTCCAATCATCCTGGAAATGAGCATAGACTTCCCAATCTTAATCCCCTCGTTCAGAGAAATACTCTTGGGTCCAGAAGGAGATGCTCACCCCCTTGTAGAACAGGGTCTTCTGGTTCTTACGGCATGGAAGATTTCAGGAGACAGTGGCGAATCCCTGGGCTTTCGTCAAATGCTTTCAGACTCATTTCTGAGTCATGGGCATGTGGAACAAGGAAAGCATATCGACTGGCATGGAACAAATGGGTTCGCTGGTGTTTTCAACGGGGTTATGATCCCGTTTCAGTTGATGTAGTACATGTTGTTAACTATCTCTCAGAACTTTTTACTTCAGGCCTGTCTTACAGAACCGTTAATGTCTATAGATCCGCTATTTCTGCAGGTCACTCCTTAGTTAATGGCCTCTCTGTCAGACAGAATTTGCTAACCAAAAAGATAATGAGAAGTATGAGAGTTTTTAACCCTCCGACCGCTAAATATACCGCCCTATGGGACGTTACTCTTGTACTTCGTACCCTATCCTCCTGGGGAGACAACTCCTCTCTCTCCTTAAAACACATCTCACTTAAACTTACCATTTTGTTATGTCTAGTATCCTTCAGGAGAACTTCAGATGTCCAAGCTTTAGATATTTCTAGCAGGGCCTTTCAGCCAGAGGGTGTTTGTTTTTACCTCAAAAAGAGAACCAAAACTATGTCCTCTTCTATCTTTTCCCCCTTCTTTCCTCAGAATGAAAGACTCTGTGTGGTTAAATGCTTGAAAGAGTACGAGAAAAGAACTCAAAGTTTGAGACTGAATGAAAGTCAATTATTAATTTCCCACAGATCTCCTCATAAGGGAGTTTCATCACCAACCTTGGCAAGGTGGGTGAGAGAGGTCATGTATGAAAGCGGTGTGGATACCTCTGTTTTTGGAGCACACTCTCTCAGAGGTGCTTCAGCCTCCAAAGCCTACTTTCTGGGTGGGGGGCTGCAACAAATACTTAGGGCAGCAGATTGGTCAAATGATAGTATGTTTAAGAATTGTTATTTTAGACCAATCTCTAATGTGATTGATAATGTTCTCAACGCACTTTGAACTTGCATAATATGGCCTCCGTGTCGTGCCATAAAATTTAGATTTTTCACAGCCTGCTGGGCAGAAAATCTGGATTTTATTAAGGACACGGAGGCTAATATTATCCCACCACTTTTGAACTGAAACCCACCCTGATGTATTATAATGTTTTAGGAAGTTATTACGGAAATCTATCCTTCTTCTTTCAGATTAAGAATTTCCTTCCCTCCGGACCACGAGTTGGAAAGCTGTCTTCAATTGAACTCCTGTTTTCTGCATGTTGAACTTTTTTCTTCGCAGTCTAACAAAGAAGGAAGATGGCTGGTCATGGAGGACTTTTATATCTCATTGGAATGTTCATTGAAGTTCTATGTTCTTCAATTGTTGCTGCTGAGCTGTGGCAATAAAGGAGATTTGCATAATATTAGCCTCCGTGTCCAAATAAAATCCAGATTTTCTGCCCAGCAGGCTGTGAAAAATCTAAATTTCTGGACGGTATATGACTTCGAAGTCATACTGCTGTAGCTGCACCGCCCACTGTTCAATTCGGGGTGGCCCGTTCCTTGCTAGTCGGAACTTGTGCCCACAAAGGTATATGTTGAAGTGTTGGCAGGCCCACCTGATGGCAAGTGCCTCTTGTTTGATTTGCGCATATCTTGTCTCTACCGCTGACGGTGCCCTGCTGGCATAAGCATTCAATACCAATTCACTTTTAAGGTCTTTCTGCAGTAGCACAGCCCCCAGCCCAACATTGGCTAGCATCAAATATGAGTTCTGTGGGGCTCCCTGGACTGAAGTAGGCTACCGTGGCTCCTTTCAACAGCGCCCCTTTCACCTCCTGAAACGCCTGAGACACTGCACTTGACCAGTTTCATGGCTTGTCTTTTTTGTGAGGGCCCTCAGAGGTTCAGATATGGTTGCCAGATGTGAAATGAACCTCCCACACTGGTTCACCATTCCCAAAAACTTGCGCATCTCTGTGGGTTTTTGGGGAATAGCGGCTTTCCTGATGACCTCAACTTTCGCCAGATCAACTTGCAGTCCCTCCTGAGAGAATTTGTACCAGAAAAACTCCACTTCATTGGTGTAGAAGGAGCACTTGTTTTTATGTAGGGTCAGGCCTTGTTCGACAAGTCTCTGCAGGGTCGCTCTTAATCGCACATGGTATTCCTCCAAAGTTTGTGAGAATATTAATATGTCATCACTGACATTTATGACTCCTACCAGCCCAGACAGGGCTTCTCCTATGGCATCCTGGAATACCTCAGTGGCCGAGGATGCTCCAAGACTAAGCCGCTTGAAACGTCTTAGCCTCACAAGTTTTGAGAAAGTTGTTATGTATCGACTTGATTCATCCAACTTGAGCTGGTGGTAGCCAGAGTTAAGATCCACTTTTGAAAACCATTATGCCCAATTGATGTCAGTGACAATCTCGTCAATCATGGGAGTAATGTGCCTTTCTCTGCATATTGCTTTATTCGATAGCTGCATATCCATACACAATCTGATCGCTCCAGGTTGCTTTCCCCCAACGGGGATACTCACAGGGTAGGCCCAGACACTTTTTCAATTACCCACGTCTTTTCCAGCTTCTCCAACTCAGCCTCTACCAGGGGTCGCAGATGAAAAGGCACCCGTCTGTGTCGTAGGGCCACAGGTTTGACCGATCTGTTAATGTGAAGTTTTACCTTGACGTTCTTCAGACATCCGAGCCCTTCAAATAGCTCAGGGAATACCATCATGATTTCTTCAGCATGCGACTGGTAGACCCGTCGTGCAAACAGCACCAGTCCTAAGTCCTGAGCCATGTGACATCCCAGCAGCGTGCCTGAGCTGTCCTGGGTGACATGGAATCTGGTCTGAGAAGTTATCTTGCCATGCGTGACTTCTACTTCGATGACCCCTTGCAGAGGAATGGGTGTATTGCCCCCACCTGTGAATATTTTTGCTTTGGTGGCCATCTGTTTTGGGTGAGGCTCTAATTGGCTATACTGTTCTGCATCAAGAATGTTTACAGATGTTCCTGTGTCTATGAGAGCTGTTACCTGATTTCCACCAATGTCTATTCTGCACATAGGCGGGGGCCTTTTCTTTAGATTTTTCCGTCCTGTGAAAGAGATGGTGAATATTTCTTCTTCCTCATCCTCTTCCAACAGGCACATTTGTTGGCACACTACTTGTTGGTCATCTAGTGTTTCCTCTTGCATCACAAACTTGCTTGACCCTACCAAACTTCTTGGGTCTTCCTCCTACATTTACTGTGCGAGCGGCACTATGACACGCTTTTGCAAAATGTCCTATATTTCCACAGCCCCTTGGCGGATGACTGTCCATTCCGCAGTTGCCGCACACTTTCTCTCCAAGATGTGTGCTTGCATTTCCTCGCCCTCTTCCAGTCCACATCCTAATGGCTTCCACTCTTTCCTCCTTGATTTTGGCCTGGGTACCTTGAGGTGACGACGATGCTCGACGTGCTAATGCTGATCCCATTTCTCCTGCTCTGGCGTCTGCTAGTTCGTGTGACTTCCCCAGTATGAGTATGTCATCAAGCAATATGCGAGGCTGTCTCAAAATTATTTTTCGGAGTTCAGAAGATCTACAGCCCTGAATCAACATTGCCTTAATTTCGAATTGTTTGTCAATCCTTGTACAGGAGCTTGCCAACATGCTCAATCTTGCAAAGAACATGTCAACAGTCTCCCCTTTTTGCTGAAGTGCTTGTCTTAACTTGAAGTGTTCGTAATCCGGATTTAATTGGGGGTCGAAATGCTTGTTGAGGGCCCTTATTGCCGCATCATAGTCACGCACATCTCCTGTGTTGGGCAAATCCTGAAAGAGTTCATACAATTTGTCACCCCCCATGTGTAACATAGTGGACCTCTTAACTGCACCGTTAGTCTCTCGAGTGACTCAAAAGTAGTTTTCCAGCCGCCCAATCAATTTCTGCCATTTTGGCGCCGCAGTGGCTGGCTCTGCCAGTTGACTGAATGGAGGTAGCGATGCGAGCGTGGAGTGTGAGCAGCGTTCGGTGTTCCCTCAGCCTCGTCCTGCGCCTGCACCGACATGGTGATTTACCTCGTTGTGGAAATAGCAGTGCCGTTCGCCTCGGTTATCCTGCTAGAGGTGTGCTTTAATGAAGCGAGGGTGTTTGCACCTGGGCCAATCAATCACAAGTAGTTCCTCAGATGACTTGTACTGAAACCCTCTAACGACGGGCAGGCACCTCGCCCGTTATACGGCGTCGAACCTTGCCAAAAACCGGCACCCCTGTGTCGGAACATGAGGTGCATCTGGTGCTGCAGGTACGGCCGTCTCCTATGTGGACTCCGGAGGAAAACTGATTTTCTAGTTGCCGGACCCTGGAAGCAAGATGGCGACCGTTCGCCCCTCCACCATCTTCAATAGACGGAGCCCGCATCTGGCGGTGGGCTCCTACATCGCCACTTGAAGAGAGGAAGACTCGGTGAGGGAGGACAAGGTGACATCAGCCCTCTCGTTAGCACTGACGGGGGACGGCGTGGAGCCCGTGGGGAGCTCCGAGATTGACTCGGCGGCCGGAGACAGCCTCCGTTCCCGCCGGCGTGCATACAGCGTTGATCCAGGTCTGGACCCGCTCGGCCCGCATCCCGCACCGAAGAAGGACAGCTGGCCACCCCGCATATGGGAACAGTGGACTAGGGTCCTACTAGTGGCGGTCCCGCCAGAAATCCCGATACCGCTCGTCCCCCGGGGCTGCCTGGCTTCAAAATGGCGCCTGCGGGACGTTGCGGCTGAAGTTGGAGGGGGCGAACGGGTGTGGCCCACTACTGGAGCATCCTGGCAGCTATGGGGAGGTAGGCTAACACCCCCGCCTGAGCCGAACGCTGCCGCCAGCAGGGATCCCGCACCATTCATCAGGATCATGTGGCTGAACTGGATGGGGACACTGCCTGACCTTAAAATGGCGGCCGGGGCGACCTGGGCTTCTGCGCAAAATTCGCGCCCTTGATGCCTCCTTCCCCCCTCATTCCCCCCTTCCCCACCCCCCGGTGCCTGGGGTGGTTGCTCCTGATGAAGGTGACTTCGTGACTCCCTGAGTAGACTGCCTTCATTCTGCACTTGGTGACCTTGTGACTCCCTGATTTGTCTGCCTTCCTTCTGCACCTCCTGAGGCTTGATCGCCCCGTCTGCCCCCTGGAACGGCCGGCCTAATCTACCCACACGATCCGCCCTGCTGCCCTGGTTGTAACGCCGGCTTCCGCACCAGGATCTGCGGCCCGTGTCTCTTCTGCTATCTCAGGGGGTGCTCCCGGAAAGATCACTACAGTGGAAAGGCCGGAGCGACGCACGCCTCTCGATGCTCCTGGGCCCTGTTAGACCAGCGATTCTACCTCACTGCGGGTGTCGGGTGCCGGCTGCTGATGAGTCATGGTGGAGCCGCCGAGCGCAGTGCAGGATGGTTGAATGGAGTTGTTTGATCAGCTGGCGGGTTGGTATCGTCAACCACCGTATTGTGCACTGCGACTCTGAGTGGTGCTTGTTGGTCCGAGCAGCTATCTGGTTCTTAGTAGTCCAGCTGCGGTGAAACTATCCTGTGCTCGTTAGGTTCCCAGAGCGTCCTGTGAACCAGACGTGGCGCTGGATAAGGCTGTACGTAATGCGTTCATTGGACTGATCTCCTACGGTCCCGCTTGATCCCCCCTGTCTATCCCTTCGTTTTGCAAGTAACAAGCACGGGAACACTGTCACTTTGGTTTAATGACTCTCACATTTTGCTGTCATGTTGTAACTTGTGTCCCAGACTGGGTGTGTTGTCTCCTATTGGGCTGTCCTGGCTCGCTCGGTGGCCCATGGGATGAGGGATCCACATAATTGGCGCCCATTTTGTTCTCCTCTAGTCAAGTCAAGAATAACTTTATTCGGTTTGAATAACCATAAAAGTATAACATTCATACAAGATATACAAAATTACATATCATATCGAATCAAATACGATAAAATGTTACATGACTCAAATACTCCTTGATTTATCTCAGAAATTTAAAATACGTGATTCTTAAATTCTAAAAATTCTAAAATTCTTAAAATCTAAAATTCTAAAAGGGAGACGCCAATTTTAATTACATTTCATACCGTTTTCTTATTAAAAAGCAATCCTGATAAAATTTAGTACTACCGTACAGATTGCCTCGGTAGACAGGGATAATAATCTATTAAAACCTTCCTGATAATTACTAGGGTGAGTTTTTCTTAAAAGGGATAAGGAACCGGGCCCTAGGTTCCTTATACAGAGCACAGAATAGGGTAAAGTGCAAAGTGCTTTGTTGTGCTATATTATCACAAGGGCAAGAAATGAGATTATTGCACCATCCGGCCTGTTTAGGAAAGGCCACTAAAAAGTGCAATGTGCAAAGCCGAAATCTAGTCAGGTAAAATCTAAACTGCACATTCGTGGTAAAAGATAAATAAAATTGGGGATGTAGAGATAAGTGATCGGTAAGAGGTTGCAACTCTGCTAGGCGCCGGCAATTATCACGCTCACCACAGTATGCATTTTTTATGGTCAATTTCATATTTGTATCTATACTAGTTGGATTGTCATAATAATGCCCAAGACCTATTTCATTAAATTTTCTTTTTACATAGCCTAGCCATGGGATGGTCTCAGAATTGTCCAACGCCATACAATCTTTGAGAATTTCTCTTGTTAGCTTTAGATCCTCTGACAACCAGACTTTGGCCCAGAGGATCAATGGGGCAATATTAATCCGATCAGTAATAAAATCCACCCCTACCTCGGAGTGACAGAATGCTGTGGGAGCGCTATTTGGGATCATTAGCAATCTTTTTAAAAACTTATTTTCTAACGTTTGTAGTTGCGTGCTTTTATAATGTCCCCATACTCCCGCCCCATAAGTGGCAATGGATAAACATTTTGATCTATATAGGATTAACAATTCCGCCACTGGCTTATGGCCCAATTTGCACGCAAAGCGGAAGAGACCTTCCACAGCGCGACTAGTATTCTGAACTCTGGATGTGATAAGATTTTCCCAGTTTAATTTATTATTAAAAACATTCCCCAGGTAGTTAAAATTTGAGACCTTGTCGATTGTCTTGGCATTTACCGTAAACTTTCTTGATTTGGTATTATTAGGTCCGCAAACCATGATATAAGATTTGGTGAAATTGACCTTTAGATCCAGGCCTAACATAAAGTTAGTAAAGATATTTAAAGACTTCTGTAAGCTGTTAGCGGTTAAAGCCATTAAAACCGTGTCGTCCGCGTATGACAACAACGGGATCGGCTTTCCCCCAATTCTTGGAAAATCTAGCTCCTGATCTTTCAAGGCCAATTCAAGGCCATTTGTATACAAAAGGAAGAGAAAGGGGGCCAATATGCATCCCTGACGGACTCCTTCTGTTGACACAATGGGCCTCGTCCTTTCTCCACCTGGGCCAAAGCGTATGGCTACCGTGGTGGATGCGTGCAACCTCCGCAATAAAGTGACAAGAGGTTCCTCAAAGCCCATTTCCCCATCATTACCCACAATTTGCCTCTGTTAACCGTATCGAAAGCACTGGACAAGTCCATAAAGGCAAGGTGTAACGACCCCTTCCTTGCCTTCATGTACTTGCCCATAATCAATGCCAGGTTTAGGCACTGTTCGTTTGTCCCCATGCCTCTTCGAAAGCCGTATTGAGTTTGGGATATCAGCTTTTTCGAGTCTGCCCAGGTATCGAGGCGGGCTAAAATCACCCTCCCCAAAACCTTGACCGTAGCGTCGATTAGGGAAATGGGCCTATAACAGGCCGGATCTTCCTTCTTTCCCTTTTTATACACAGGGACCACTATGGCCTCTTTCCATGACATTGGTATGGGGCCGATTATTGCTGCTCTGAAAACATTTGTCAAAAGGGTCCCCAAAGTTGGAGGTTACTTTTAAATAGGTCAAGGGGTACCCCATCCGGCCCTGCAGCTTTTAGATGTATCCCTTTTTGAGGGCATCTTCCACCTCACTCACTGAGAGGAGTTGCTCAAGTGAAGTGCAGATGTTAAATCTAGTGGGACCTCCTGGCTTGTTTCATTGGTAGTGATTCCATTTGGGTTGAATATCTTAGTGTAGTGGGATTCCCACACATCCCCTGGTATTAATGAATCCATACCCCTTGAATCCTCTGAGAACAATGGGCGGTTTATTACCTGCCAGAAGCTTTTGGAATCTTTGAGTGCACTTGCTCTCTCAAGGTCCTCCCAGGCCAGCTTTCTCAAATCCTGTTTCCTATCCGCAACTATGGTTTTATAGCGCTGCCTTGCGCTCTTAATTAAGGCTTTATCTCGTGGGTTCGTGTGTACTGCCTTCTTTAGATCCTTTTGAGCCCTTGTGCACTCAGCGCTAAACCATTTAGTACCCCTGGATTCCCTTGGTGCAGATGTGTTTGTTAGATTTCTAGATACGTCCCTACAAATTAACTGAAATCCTTGTATGACTGTTTCAGGGGAAGAGTCATATTCAAGGCATTTCAAAATATCAGTTAAGTTCGCCTTGACTGTACTCTCCTCAAATTGTTCTCCTCTAATTGTGCTCTTGGTTGAGGTTTGGTGTCCATTTTGGCCTCCTCCCTGGGGAGCCGAAGAATGTCTTTCCCCATCACTGCGATCCTATAGGGGACTCCCATTGCCATGCAGGTTTCCACACTGGGAGGTCCCAATCCCGGGTGGGAGGGTTTGCCCCGTTATGATCCCACACCCTCTCCACCGCTGGAGGCAAGCCAGCCTTCTATCCCACTGGTATGATGCTTCATTAGGGAGTTAGACCAGAGTCCCTGGCCCTGCATTTCTAGTCGCCTCCTGACCTCTAGCTTATTGGATTATCCTCACTCGTCTTCCGGCTGATGTGCCCTCCTCTTCTTATTATTCTTCTTGGCTCTATCGCTACCCTAGTGGCCCCTCTTCTCCCTATCATGGCTTCCACTCGAATTAAGTCGGGAGTTAACTGCTTCAAAGTCATCTATCCCCCTAATCTGTCCAAAGCAGCAGCAAAACGGTTCAAGCACAACACCATTGAACAATTCCCTGATTCCCTCTTTGTTGATCAATTCCATAATGGGCACCTAGGGAAGCTAAAAAATGACTTAATCTTTTTCACCCACGACATCCCTTCCTGGTCCACCAGCTTCTTCAATTTCTTCAACGTCTCCTCCTCCTCATCTATCCCGCATGGACAGCGGCTAAAAATTTCCCCCTCCACGAGCTTTAAGGGCTCTCTCACCATTACACTCTACAATAATGGCACTGTCATGATCCAAGCGACAGACTCCTGTCTCTCCCTCTTTGACTATCTCTTCCACTCCCTTCGTCCAACCCACACAACTATGATTTCCCTCGACTCTTCTTTGACCTCCTCTCCTTTCTCCCTTTCTCCCCCTGACCCCCGATACTCCAGCAGGCCGCTCTCCCGGGAGACACAGGCCTACCCTTTGTTCCCCTCTGCCTTTGCTCCCTCATCTCCCTCTCTTCCTCCTTCCCAAAATGCCCCTCCCCCTATCTTGTCTATCCGGCCTCCGGCCTCCACCCCCTCCCCACCCTGCTTCTGCCCGATTCTCCAACGTTTTCGCCGCCCCTAATCCCACTAAACCAACCCACCGCCCCCCCTCTTAACTCACCTCTCTTACAAACTGGTCCACCGATCAACTTTCCTTACCTTCCCCCTTCCCTCCCCCTTTCACCTCATCCCTTTCCGCTCTTCCCCGTCCCCCGTACCCTAAATTCTTCTCTTCCACCTCCCATCTATCCTCAACCCCTTCCTCATCCCTTGCTTCCCAACCTTGTCTCCCTCCCGGACAATTCCTTCCTCATCTCTCCCTCTGACCTTGCAGTCCCTTACTCCTCCCTCAGTTTCCATCTAGCCAATTGCCCCCCACTCCACCTGTTACCTGTCCCCCTACATTCACCTTTCATAGCCTACAGTACCTGTCTAGCACCATCCTCTCCTTTCTCCCCATACCTCTGGCCTTCCTCAGACCCCCCGCCCTCCCCCCCCTTTACAGCCCCCTCTCCTCTCGTCTCCACGTACATTCGGACTTCATCTGACCCCCCGCCCACCCCGTCCGGTTCAGCCTCGTCTCCCCTCTTCTCCCCTTATCTCCGGCCTTCATTTATCCCCCTCCTACTCCTCAACCGTCTCCTCATACCCATGCCCTCTTCTCTTCCTCTCTGTTCAACACCAGTAAAAATATTTCTCTTCCCACCACTGTTTCACCATCCACTCCTACTGTCCACCATCTTTCCTCACCTTCTACCCTTGCTCTCCAACTCCCCACCCATTCCCCCACCCCTCCCCTCCCTCCCTCACCCTCTGCACTCCCTCCCTTATCCCGCTCCACCACCCCGCCCTGTCCTCCCTCACTCTCTGCACTCCCTCCCGTATCCCGTTCCTCCAGCCCTCCCTGTCCTCCCTCACCTTCTGCACCACCTCCCTCAACTCGTTCCCCCACCCCTCCCTGTCCTCCCGCACCCTCTGCACTCCCTCCTTTATCCATCGAGCCACCAAACATTCCGTGCTCAGCTCTCCTCTCTCTGGAAAATAAACTTGATTCTCTAATCTATTCCATTTCCCAGCTTGTAGCGTCCATCTCACGTTTAAGCGCCAAGTTGTCCCCTGTCCCTAACAACCTCCCGAGGAGTTCCTTGCTCCCGCGCCCCATTAAAACCAACCCCAGTCTGTCCTCTGCAGACATCACCAACTTACTGGCCAGCTTCAAGACCACCAACGTCACTCCCCCTCCGCCTTCCTCTCCTAATAATTCTATGCAGTTTCCTATTCAGATCATCTCCTCTGTCAGACCTCACCAACCTCCCTCTTACCGGGCTCCCTCATTCAAGAATCTTATCCCTATCTCCCTGAACAACCCTAACACCCCCATCACCAAAACATCTGCGTCAGAGCTGCACTGTGTGCTCCACAACTGCAGATCTGCAATCAAACACAAAATGGAAATCTCTGATACTATCACCCACCAAAATCTTGACATGTTCTTCCTCACTGAGACCTGGTTTAATGACTCCTCTCATACTGTGTTTGATCTTCTGGTACCCACTGACTACTCTATCCTCAGAAATGACAGGGCAGACAAAATTGGGGGAGGTGTCGCTATCATCTTCAGAAACTCCCTTCAAATTAAAGCGTTCCCTACCACCCTCTTCCGTACATTCGAATGCCTTTCCCTAGAACTTCAAATACATCACGGCTCACCCTTTAGATTCCATGCCATCTACCACCCCCTGTTAACTGCTCTTCCTTTGTGGAGGAACTGACTGACTTCATCAGCGACCAATTTTCCCAAAGTGACAGACAGATCTTCCTGGGTGACTTTAATCTCCACTGGGGCTCCTTGGAAGACTCGGCTGCCAACAAGCTTGCCTCCTTTCTCTCAGCCAATGATCTCCTCCAACATTGCTCGGAAACCACACATTACAAGGGCTCAATTCTGGACCTTGTCATATCCAAAGCAGACCTGCTGACTACTGCTCCCCCCATCCATGTAGACTGGTCTGACCACTTCCTCATTCCCTTCCGTTTTCACCTATCGCACGTTATAACTCGCGGCCAACCTAAAAGAGCTACTACCTGGTTCCGCAACACTAAGAACATTGATCTTGACACTTTTTGTGATTCTGCTATGCGGGCACTTCCTAGGCTAGACCCTAGTGTGGATGTCAACGTTCTCACTTCTCAGTGCCTCTCAGTACTAGCAGTCGAAATTGACAATGTCGCTCCTCTCCAGAGCAAAAGGAAAAGACCCACCCCCTCAGCACCTTGGTTTAATAAAGCGCTCTACGATGAAAGGAAAAACCTTAGATTCCTGGAGAAACATTGGAGAAAATCTCCGTCCACCTCCAATCTCTCTCTTTTACGCTCAGCAAGATCCAAATATCACAACCACATCTTCCTTGAAAAAGCATCACATTTCAGATCCCTCCTTGACTCAGCCAAAAACAGACCAAAAAAACTTTTTGACCTCATCAAAAACCCAAACTGTTCTCCACTAACCTTTAAGCCTGAGGATTCCTCAAAGAAAGCAGCAGATTTCGCTATATTTTTCGATGAAAAGGTCAAAGCACTGGTGGATCAGGTCGTCCACCCCTCCCCCATTGAGGAGTGGAAATCCTTAGTTACCTGGCAGAACTTTGACGTCATCTCGGAAGATGACCTCCTCAAATGCATCCTCGAAACTAAACCCTCCAACCATTCTTCTGACCCCATCCCTAGCGACATCGCCATCGATTTCTACACCTATACTCTCTCTTACTGGACCAGGCTTGTCAATCTCTTCCTCAGTCAAGGCTCCCTCCCGGTTGCCCTCAAATCAGGTCAGGTCACCCCTCTTCTAAAAAACCCTCCGCCGATGCGAACGACCTCAACAACTTCCGCCCTATCACCAACCTCCCTTTTCTTTCGAAAATCACCGAAAAATGTGTTGCGAAACAACTTTCCTCACATATTTTGGACAATAACCTCCTCGACGTCTTCCAGTCGGGCTTCATCCAAAATTGCAGCACTGAAACAGCCCTGCTGCAAGAGATTGACGATGCGCTGCATATACTCGACTCTGGGGACTCATGTCTTCTGATTCTTCTAGACCTCTCTGCAGCCTTTGACACGGTTAATCATAGCACCCTCCTCAACACTCTTCAACAGAGAATGGGTCTGGATGGCACAGTGCTCAAATGGTTTGCCTCTTTCCTCTCGGACAGATCCCAAATGATAAAGATAGCGAACAGTCTTTCATCCCCTTTGGCCGTAGGTCAAGGCGTCCCTCAAGGTTCTATCCTGGCACCCACCTTGTTTAATCTCTACCTGGAACCTTTAGGGAACCTCCTAAGCAAATCTGGGATCCATTACCATCTTTATGCGGACGACACGCAAATCTACCTCAAGGTGTCTTCCGCACACGATCTCTCCCTACTCAATTCTACTCTCAACTCTATTCACAACTGGATGTCAGCTCACCAACTCATTCTGAATCCCGCCAAAACTGAATTCCTCCTCCTCTCTACCTCTCTCTCACCTCCTCCTGTTCAATCTTGCATGGATAAGCTGAACCTACTCAACAACAAACCCATCATTGTCGACAGCGCTAAATCCCTAGGTGTCATTCTTGACAAAAGACTCAACCTAATCTCCCACATCAACTCTATTGCTAAGAACGCACGTTACCAGCTGCGCCTTCTATGGGGGATCCGTCGGTTCTTCCCGGAGAAAGACTTAAAAACCTTGGTACAATCTCTGGTTCTCTCAAGACTGGATTATTGCAATTCTCTTCTGACGGGCCTACCCAAATCCCACCTCTCCCCTCTCAAATCCATCCTCCATTCAGCAGCTCGCTTCATTTCAGGGTCTAAACGAAGCGACCACGTCACTCCAATCCTGTCCGCTCTTCGATGGCTTCCGATCGAGGCAAGATCTATTTACAAAACTGCCTGCATCACACACATAGCCTTACACACGTCCTCCCCTCGTTACCTGGCGAATAAATTGAAATTGTCCGGTGGCTCTCGCCCCTCTCGCAATGCGGAAAAGCTTCTGCTTGAGCCCCCTGTCTTCAAGAGGGAAAGATCGATGGCTCAATCCTTTTCGGGCAATGCGATGAGAATCTGGAACTCGCTTCCCCCACTGCTCCGTGCCACCTCCTCTACCCGGATCTTCAAAGCTGACCTCAAGACTCTTCTCTTCCAAAGACACTTCCAGAACTAATACTTTCGTTCTCAGGCCCCTCTAGGAAGTTCGCTCGTCTTTGTAAATTTGTACTTTTTCCTGTACACTCCTCACCCTTGCGTGCTGTGTTGGATTTTATGTGTGTGTTCCCTTCATTTCAAGTCCCCTGTGTAATTCACGCCCTCTCTACTACCTCAAGGAAGTTCTTCCAGGAAATTCTGTACTCCAATCCTATAGAAGTGCCTTCCTAGTGTATTATGAGTGACTGCCACTTACTGCAGTATTATACCTCTATTTGTATTTTGTATCTCATGTATCATGCACACCTGTCACTTTTTCCTCTTGGAACGTATACCTCTTTTTGCATCTGGTTTGTTTGTTATTTGCACAATTGTCACTTTCTCCTCATGTAATGTAACGCTTGCTCTTGTATTATGCTCACTTAACCTTCTCCTCATGTAATGTTATTGTTCCTATTGTGAAGCGCTCTGACACCCTCGGGTAAAGTCCGCGCTATATAAAAACGCATAAATAAATAAATAAATTGCAACTTTCACAGTCTGCCCTGCAGCTGAACCCAAACCTTCCCACTCTTGCACTCTTCCCAGTGTGATTCCCACTCTTTACTCCGGTCCTAGGGCAGTGGATAAGGTTATGGCAATCTATGCACAGCCTGTGTGCCTTATGTCCCTGCACTTTGCTTCTCTGTGCCTTTTGTTCTCATGTTTCTTTTGTATGTATTTTTTTTTGTTTGTTCACTTTATTTGTCCCTGAGAGCCGTTGGTTTCACCTGCCTTATTATAACCGGCCGCCAGGGGGCAGCATCCCTTTCATTCTCATTGTGAGACCTCCCACGGCCTGTGCAGCACGCTGGTTCCTCTTGCTCCTTCTGCGGTTGACGCGTCGTGCTGCTACCACACCGGCCTGTAGGTGGCCACGCCCACTGGCAGCAACCTTGGCACGGGACTCACACAGCAGCTCCGCACCTGCAGCACGCTCAGTTGGCCGGCTCACCGCAGCGCGTGGGTCCCACTGAGCGCGATCCGCCTGGATGGAATACCGCAATCACCTCGCCTGATAGCTGGTAGGCGCCTCATCAGCCTCACCTCACGCTCGTCGGTTTCCGGAGCGGGCAGGCAACGACCCACACCACCTGCTTTTCCATGACCAGCAGTGTCACTCCGCAACCTGCAGGGTCACCCCCCTTGTCACCAATGTAGCGGGGGCCCTGGGAGATAGGTGTATATTACCTTGGCTTGGCCTGTGCGCGTATAATGATATGACACAGTAGACAAAGGGCTAGTTTCGTGCTCTCCACCACGGGCGGTGGACCTTACACCTTTATTTATACTCTCGGTGCTGAGCCCGGCCCGAGGATGTAATGTGTAACAATATATCGTAGTGGCCAGGTGGCTCACTACATCCCTCATAACCTTCAATAACAATGATAACTGTAATAGTGTATAATCACAGCAATCACAGAACACGATGTGTGCCAAACACGGTTCCGGTAAGATCTGGGTTCCTCAGCACTTGAAGTCTTTCAGCCTTCTGGCTCGGCCTGGGATTTTCTCTTAACTGATATGGATGTCCTGGCTGTTTTACAGGTAGACCCCAGTTGTGGGCGCACTCACTGAGAGACAGGAAACGCTTGCCTCAGCTTCCTCTGGAGACTCCTCGTCTCACAGAGTAACCACACACTTAAATTCAAATACAAATGACATTTTGAACCTGAAAATAAAGTGTATTATCTAATAAAGATGATAAAACAAGGAAATATATACATCATTGGAGAAAAATGTATATTACTATTTACAGACATTCATATTGTCAAAAAATGGTCAGACAGGTGCCTATTGCTGTAAACCAGCTCCTTAGTGTAGGGATGTATCTGGGGTAGCCAGTTCCACTGTAAATGGAATGTGTAACGTCGTGAGTATAAGGGGGTAGGGGGAGAACCATGGTTTGTTTATGGAACCAGACTGTAAATGGGAACAAATGCAGAATACAATAAATACAATAAATTAGTCAGAAAAGAGCCCCCAAAGTGTCCAAAACTCATTGGACACCTAAATGCATACTGAAAGAAAGGCATGGAGCCCCGAGTGAAGGGAGAGGCTGAAGAGGGGTGCGGTCAGCAATCGATGTGCTCAGGTGGAAACCACACTATTCCATTCATCTAAGATGTTGAGCCCATTGTTTACTGAATTGCAATGAGAAATCCAACGGCATTCGCAGCGTAACAGAATCTGTGAAGCCACATAAGGGCAAAGTAGGCTGGTCATTCACTTGCCACATGAGATAATTTTCAGTGTGGTGCTGTGCTTTAAAGTGTGCAACCAATGGGGCATTTTCGACTTGCCACTTAACTCTGGTTTTCTGGTGTATGATCCGTGCCTTTACCATCTGTGTGATTTGTCCGATGTAAATTAAATTGCACAGACATTTTATAGCATAAATCACATTTGTAGAGTGATAGTTACTCAACTGTCCCAAAACATATGTGGTTGTGTCTGTGTCAAATGTTTCAGCATCAAAGGTCTGTGCATACACCGAACAGCTTTGACATTTAAAATGGCCCAATACAGGAGGGAAACCCCATGAAGCTGTAATAGATTAGTTACTCTTAAGTTTGGATGCCCACGTGATGGCATGGGAAAGGTGGTCACCAAGATTCCTATCTTTTTTGAAGGAGAATAAATGTGGGTCAGAGAAAATTAATTCTCCACGTATAGGCTGCTATTTTTCTTGATAACTTTTCTGATTGTATTGCTTGCAGGACAAAATGTTGAAACAAATTAAATCAGTTTATTCTCTTTTTTGGCTTTTGGTGTCAAGAGCGTGTCTCTGGGACAATACCAAGCCCGCTTCAGTGAGCACGTGAACAAGCGGCGAGGGTAGCCTCGGGAAATCAATTTTTCTTTTAACACCTCTGCTTCCCTGAAAAAATCTTTCTTTCACTTACAATTTCTGCGGATATGCAGAAATTGACCATATGACAAACCATCCCTGAGACCTCTCTGGTGGTAGCTGGAATATTGCAGCAAAGTGTTCTGTTCAGTTGGTTTGCGAACGAGTGATGTACCAATTTGCCCTCTTGGTCTAGGAAAGGGAGATTATTGGTCTTGGCCTCAAAAGTGAATTTTAGATGTGGCTGATGGGTGTTAAGCCAATTAACAAAACTAGCATGAGACGTTTCATTGCCCTTCCAAATGTGCAAGAGGTTATCTATAAAACGTCACCACAGTGAGATTTGGTTCTGCAATGGATTTATATGTGAGAGGATACTGTTCTGTTCCAAATTGTCTACATACAGTATGGCAAAGTTCAGGTGAAACAAGCCCCCACAGAGACCCCCTTCTTTTGGAGATAAAATCCAGCTTTGTATAAAAAGTAGTTATACTATAAAGCTATTTGTAACAGTTCCATAACAAAGTCAATAGGTTTACGTGTGGGTTTCGGTCTGATATCCAGTAGATTCTGGATGACTTGCATCCCCTCCATCTGAGGGACGTTGGTGAATAGGGACTCAGGGGCATATTATCAAGGATCTGCGATAATTATCGCAAAGCGCGCTTAGCGCTGTTTTTTTTATCGCCGGCCATCGCTGGATTTCCTCGCCGTGATAGCGCTGTATTATCAACGCGTATCGCAAAGGCGATAGGAAATCCAGCGATAGCGAGTAAAACCAGCAATAGCGTGAGAATTCCAGCGCTAAATTAACTGCGCTAATGAAAAGCTTGCTAATAGGCAAGTGTGTACTTAACCCAACAATCCACCCCCATTGACAAGATGGTTAAGGCAAGTTTTTTTCAGGCGTTAAATTCCAGCGATAAGCGCGACTTTTCTTATCGCTTCGCGGGCATTGATAATAGAGGGAAGTTGTGTTTGCGACTGTTTCAATGGAGTTTAAGTCAGGAACGCCTACTTTGCATGCCATTAGCGATATATATCGCTGACATGCTTAGAGATAAAAAAACGGCAGCTATCGCCAAAAAACTCACGCTAAGGCCCGTTAGCTGCAGCTTGGTAATAGTGTGAGAAAAATATCGCCGCATTAGCGGCAGAAAAGTACCGCTAACGCAGCGATAAAGGGCTTGATAATATGCCCCGCAATGTCAAGTCCCACCAAGAGGTCCGTAGAAGGGTCAAAATCCCTATCTTCAATTAGAGCAATCAAATCCATACTGTCCCGTATGAAGGTGCTTGTAAGGGGCACAAATTCTTTAATCACTGCATCAATGTACTGCCCTAATGGTTCAAGGACGGAGCCGCAACCCAACACAATGGTTTTACCTGGGGGTCTTTCATAGTTCCTATGTATTTTAGGAAGAACATACATTACTAGGTGTCCGTGGGTGGATAATTTAGAGGAATTGGCTTTCTTTCTTTGAAATAATGTCTTGTTCCAGGGTCCGTTTCGTAACATAGGCAATACGGGTCTGAATTTCCAGAAGTGGATCCGAGGGTAGCTGGCAATAGTGATCTGAATTTGAAAGTTGTCTTGTTATTTCTTGACTGTAATCATCCATGTTCATGATCACTATCCCACCCCCTTTATCCACTGGATTTATAACTAAGTCTCTGTTGGGTTTTAAGGTGTCAATGGCTTTCTTTTCACCAACGGATAAATTGTAAGGGACACATTAAAACTCTATTCTATTTTCATAACTTCCTGCAAAACCAGTTTTTCTCTGGGGGCATGGTAGTGCTCGGGCAGTGGAAAGTGGAGGGTGGGTGGAAAGGTGACCAGTGTATGTCTGAAGATTCGGTTCTGTTACCAAAAAAATGATGTAACCTAATGCATCTAAAGAACTTAAGTAGATCCTCATGTAGATCAAAGAAGTTACTCCGAACTGTGGGGACGAAGGATAACCCTTTACTTAAAACATCAATTTCCTGAGAGAATAAATTATGTTTTGAGAGATTGAAAATGGGAATGGTTTGACATTCAGGCATGGTAGCAGCAGGCCCTACTGGGCGTACCGCATTGGTAAAATTTGAGTCTGGTCTGCCATTCCCCCAGGTATTCGCATTGGTAGTTTGTTCTTGCCCTTCATCTGCCGCGGGAGCGGCCTCTCCCTAAAAAAAGGGGGTGAGTTGAGGAGGAGGCCTATGAACTGTCATAGATGCACTATTCCTTTTATCTGCTCACATCACGGTGCACCATTCTTTGAGTTGAGACAGAGAGCTTCGCTGCTTTCACATGGAACTTGCCACTCCTATTGACTCTGTTCAGGCAATTCCCTATCCATGTATATAACTTGTTTTCTCTCCTCCTACAGTTGTGCCTCGGGGTAGAATTTCCTTCACCCCACAATCATTAATTGAATGAGGCCCTTTGCTGTGATATCGCCTATCCTGCTGGAGTGAGAGCTCCACAATACTTTACTGGGTTAGTAACTCCCTGGTGTTCTCCTCCTCGTGAAATATGTATGGGGTATAGAGCTGGCGCATTAACTGTCTTGTCCTTTTTATGGTTTTAGATTCCTTCGCTTACTCCAGGGTACCTCATTAGGACCCGTTTCTTATAGTCTTTCTCTGAACGACCTCTCCCTCCTAAGGTTACCCCAATTTTGGTGAGCTGCCTCTTCATTGGGTAGTTTTGTACACCTGTTTTCGTAACTCTCATTCCAATAATCAGGGTAATTTTTCCCTTCATTCACAGTCCAACTCATGATTCATGTTTGGATGTGTGTACCCCTTTGGACGTACACCATTAACCTATGCCTAGACGGTTGGATTCACCACTCTTGTGAATCCCTTTATGTGAGTGTTTTTCCCCCCTCGCTCCCCTGCCCACTCCCCTTCCCTTGCTGTTCTCTTTCCATCGGGCCTTTGAAGTAACACCTACTAATACCTCCCCCTTTGTGTATTCTCTTTACTCATAGGTGCCCACGACAATTGCAGGAATTAATTTATAGTCCCTACTATTCCTTCTGTGCCTGTTTTATTTGGCATTGCAGTTTCTTTTACTATCCCTCATAATTTCTTTTTTTTCATCCATTAGGCAGCTATCACTTATTGTTGTGTGATCTATGTCCTGATAACGACCTCAATTCATGAAGGTCGAAACGATGTCAACCTGCACAAGCGATAATTTGGGCTTTGAATTATGACATGATTTTATATCTTTCTCCAACTGTATTGATTCATGCATAACTTCAGTTTTAATTCTGGTCTGATACACTGTAGCAATTTTTTTGATATTTTCACTTGTTTCACTTGCGCTGTTTATATGTTTTCACACGCACAAAGTGTTCACTATTTCACTTCTAAAACCACAACCATAAAAGCATTTTTGAGGCTGCTACTTGATTCATGCAATCTGATCAGATTGTCGTTTCTGGCAATATTACTGCATTAAATTATATCCTTGGGACTATTTTTGTTTTCATTTAGTGTTTATGATAATCAAGTTACCTTACAAGTTTATGCCCTTATTGATTCCCGTTGAGACTTTATTTGTTACCACATTTACCCAGGTCCCCTCTGAGATTACCGGTGTCTCCTGTAGTTGTTAATTCAAATTGATGCAAATGCAGTCTGCAACTGCTACATGTGGAGTCAAAGCCCTGCTCCAGTCCATACATGGAAAAAGAGGAAAGTGATGGCCCTGAGAGGAGCACATTCAAAACGCCTGCCAAAACTGCTGGTAAAGCATTTGACAGAAATGCTGCGCTACGCCCCGCATACGGAACAATTACTCAAACAAAGCAGAACGATAACAGCAGCGACAACCAGGTACGAGAAACAGAAAATTTACTCACCATCAAAGATAAATTGTGACAAGGGTTGTGGTTGCAGAAGTTGCACAGGATGTCACGAACAGCAAAAGCTATATGAACGGCATGTGCTCTCGCTTGCAGATATAGAGTGCGCGAAATACAATGCAGCCGTGTTCCTGAAACCACCATCGCCTTTCGACACTTCAGAGAAGCAGAACATTGGTGCCAGGTGGGTTGCATGGATCGAAACATACAATGATTTCATAGATGTACTAGAAGAAGAAGATGAAAAGAAGATCATCAAATACTTAAAGAAACCTTGCAGGTGATGGAGTGAAAGAAGTGCTAAAGAAAGTTTCACAGACTGATGCAAAATCATACCAGAAGGTAAAAGAGGCGCTGGAGGCCAAGTTAAACCCAATACCGAATGTCAACTATGAAAGGTACATCTTCAACCAAGCACAACAACAGGTTGGCAAAACAAAGGACGGATTTGTTGAAAAACTTGATACTCTCATTAAACATTGCAAATTCTGTAATTTCACTGAACAAGAAGCCATGCACCTCAGAGTCATTGATGGCTGCCTTTCATATTAGTTTAGAAAGTGCATTTTTAGAGAAACACACAGCTTAGAGAAAAGACTTAAGGGTGCAGGAGCAGAAGAGCGAGCAGACTGAAAAGCTGCTGAGGTCGAAGCAGCAACAGCCCACAATGAATCGCCCTTGCCTGTAAAAAGCAAGATACACATAAGTCAATGTCTTCGAGGAAATCCAAGTTATGCTTCTGATGTGGATTTTCATTTCCACATGAAGGTGAATGTCCAGCCTGTGGGCAGGTTTGCAGAGGTTGTGAAATAAATAAAATCATTTCATAACTGTGTGCCGAGCTAAAGAAAATCAAGTGCGTCACGATGGAAAGAAAAGATGATGGCAGGAACGTTGCATAAGCAACCTTGCCATGCCCACAAAACCAAAAAGCAACATCAGCAACGACAGGTAGAAACCAGACAAGATCAGTTATCGTCAAGCTCATCATACAAAGCCTGTACGACGTCACTTTTCAGTGTCAGCAAAGAAGATGAGTGTGCACTAATGATATCTACCAAAGAACGGTGTGCACAAGTGGGGTTAGCTGCCTGTGTGGTAAATCACCTCTCAAAGACAGTTTATTAAATAAAGTGACAAACTTCATTTGGACACTTTCCCAAAATCACACAAAGTGAACGATCACCCCATAAATTTAATCACAGACAGCGGTGCGTCGATAAATATCATGCCAGTGGAAAAATAGCCTATCCTCTGTGCCTCGCCTCACTCTATCAGGCATGAAGGTATATACTTGGGCCGCTTCTGAGCTACTACAAAGCCAAGGATCGTTCACAGCGACATTGAAACACAAAAAGACATTGGTGAGAGCCACCATTAGGGTTCTACAAGGCACTTCATCGAGTGCCTGTTGCTCAGTTTTGCCACCGCAGTTGAAATGGGTTTGATATCCCTCAACTACAACCTCTGTGCTGAGTCTGAGATCATGAGTCAGTTTCCAGCGTTGTTTCACAGCCTGGGAAAACTCAAGAAAATGAATGTAGAGTTTCACATCAATGAAGGCATTCGCCCTGTGGCTCAGCGACACTGTAGAGTTGTCTTCCATTTACAAGAAGATGTAGAGAAAGAGTTGAAATCGCTTTTTGAGTAAGACAACATTGAACGTTCCACAGGTCCCACACCATGGGTCTCACCCATAGTAGTATTAACAAAAAAGGACAGAAGTGGAGCTGTTCACATTGGCTTTGACATGCGCTAGGCAAACAAAGCTATTGAGAGGGAGAGACACCCTGGTCCACACATCGTGGCCATGATCATGCAATTGAAAGGAGCCAAAGTGATTTCCCGTCTTGACCTGAACAAAGGATATCATCAACTCGAGCTGGTCAAGAACTGCAGGTACATTATTACCTTATCGACTCATGTTGGTTTGTTCAGATATAAAAGACTGAGTTTTCGAGTATTGTTGGCTGTGGAGATATTTCAGGATGTTATTCTCCAAGTAATCCAACCTGTTGCTCATGCTTTCAATTACAGCGATGACTGGTTTTTGGGAAAACACAGGAAGAACAAAGCCCTTAAACCAAGTTTGTCAGCTGCTTGCTGATGCAGGTCTCACTCTGAACTCTGCAAAGTGTGAGTTTCATAAAACCAAACTCAAGTTTTTTTGGCACTTATTCTCCGATGGGGGAATAATTCCAGACAAGGTGCAAGCACTGTCATCCACTTGCCCCCCCAAGATGTTACCATGCTGTGATCCTCTCTCAGCATGGCCAGTTATTGCTCAAGATACATTTGTAACTTTGCTGCAGAGTGTGCCCCATTGAGAGACTTGACAAAGCATAATGAACCATTTCAGTTGACTCAAGAATACGACCAGAGTTTCAAAGACATCAAACATGCAATTGAGAATTCAACTGAAATGGCCTTCTTTGGCCCTAAGTTACACACCAAAATAACAGTTGATGCGAGCCCGGTAGGACTAGAGGCAATCCTTGCTCAACACAATGGTCATCCGAATGTCAGAGACATATTGTGACCTATGTCAGTCAAAGCCTGTCTAAAACAGAAGGTGTCTACTCTCTGCCGGAGAAGTAGAGTCTGGCTGTGGGGTGGGTCTGCAAACATTTTCACGTATTCCTGTGCGGAAAACTATTCACTGTCATCACAGATCACCAGGCACTGCTTGCAACTTTTGGAAACCTGAAGGCTAAGATGCCCCCTCACATCGAGAGGTGTGGGTTTGAGACTGCAAAAGTATGACTATGAAATCGTGCATAAACTAGGGAAGGAGGGAAGGATCAAAACCTAGCAGATTACTTTTTACGATGGCTGCTACATCGTTACAGTTAGACAGTTGAAGCCTATCTCAACTTTACTGTGAGATCCAGCACACCAGCAGCTCTGTCTGTGGAACAAATCATTGTTACCACCAATGCAGATAAAGACATGACCATCATCAAAGAACTTATTACCACGCAATCATGGAGGAGAAGTACCCTGCCCCTCGTCGATAAGGTCTAATTCCAAAAGTTTAAAATGTACTAGATGAGGTAGCAATCGCTCAAGAAGGTGTAATACTGCGAGGCTCAAGAATCGCCATACCTGGAAGCCTAAGACAGTGGGCCATCGAGCTGGCCTAAGAAGTACACTGTGGTATTGTGGCCAACAAAAGAGCCTTATTCGAGTGTGGTCCCCTCGACTAGATGAGCGAGTTGAGAAGGAACTGAAAGCATGCCACATTTGCAATTGTTTGTCTCCCAAGGTGACGCAGCACCCAGTGACAATGTCTGACCCTCCTGCCCATGCTTGGGAGAGGGTGGCAGTTGACTTTTTTGGGCCCTTAGGAAATGGACATCATCTCATGGTAATCATAGATGAGTAATCACGTTTTACTTTGGTGGAAGACCTATCCTCGACAACCCATGACAAAGTCATAGAACGGCTTGATGGCATCTTTGCAACATGGGGCATCCGTAAAATCCTCAAATCTGACAACTGCCCCCCCTTTAACAGCAAAGAGTTCAAAGAATTTCTTGTCCGACACAATGTCAAACACCAAAAGAGTACACCCCTCTGGCCCCCCAATGGTGTCGTTGAATGATTCATGGGCACCCTCAAGAGTGTCATTCAATGAGAGTCCATGGAGGGAATCCACCTAAACCATGTGCCAGGTCCTCTGAGCCTATCGATCAACCCCTCACTCAACAACTGGTGAGAGCCCAGCCACCTTGTTGTTTTGAGAGCCATCAGAACATAAGTACCCCAATGGACCTTGTATCAATCAGTGAATGATGACAAGGTCCGAAACACTGACGCGACTCGGAAAAGAAAAATGAAGACGTATGCAGATCTGCGTCACCATGCCCGAGAGACATCCTTTGACAAATGAGACTGGGCACCAGTTATGCAGAGACGAAAATGGAAAACAGACACTCCTTTTGCTGTTGATCTTTTTCAGATTGTAGCGTGGAAGGGACATATGGTGAAAGCACATCGTCCTGGACAATCCATCACTCGGGACACATAACATTTTAAACACCTACCGCAACACTTGTCGACTCCTGAAACATGCGTGAAGCGACCCCGCCAGAAAGTCTAGCTCCAGCGCCAGAGCCTATGTCGCTGTTTCTGTGATCAGGGTGGACCTCGATCATCTCGAATCACCAGAGCCGGCAGACAAGTGCGAGCACCACGTTAACTTATCGAGGAAATGTGATTTTATTGATGTCTGCCACCTTTTTAAAAAAGGAGGGAGTTGTAGCACATTGATGTTATGCGCTCTAGGACACTATTGGTTCTGGGCGGACTTTGGAGAGGAAATACATGATATGCGGGGAGGTGTTAGGGTGTGGTTAATGTTGAGTATGAGATAATGTGCAGTGTGTGAGTGTATGCTGAGGAATAAAGAAGTAGTTGACTGCAGCTCCCATGTGGCGTATTTTCATGTGCATGATTCAGGGCTGCAGAAGACGGTACTCCGGTCTGGAAAAGTATACATTTTTCCAGACCGGAGTAAAACGACTATAACACATATATTTACATAGAAATGTGGGGCGATAGCCGCATAAAATGTGTTTATGCTTATGGGGACCGCAGCCAAAGGAAAACAGCCGGGATGCAGTTATAAATCAATGACTCTCCAATCACCTTCATTGGAAAACTTACAAAAGAAAGCCCGCACGATCTACTGAACTTCACCGCTATATTAAATGTCTGCTTCATCGACTCCATTGTGAGGCAATAATTGCAGGCTGTATGACCTCCCGCAGAGAGCCATTCACTCGAATCCTATTCACTCTAGTAATAGTGGGCCAATTATTGCCAAATATGATTCGTCACTGAAGAGTTTCTTTAGATCATCTCATGTGACAATAGCATTTAATTGTATCTTAGAGCTCGGATTGAGCATATAATATGCAGTTTCCTGTTCCTTCAATAACCGTAGGCTTTATATAATGTGCGTAGGAAATAATACCCATAATCTTGTGTCATGCCCTTTGCTCGATGTGTGGGCGTCACAATCAATGTTTAATTGTAAGCCAACTATGTTTAGAGCCATGAAGGAATCGGAAATGTTTCAGAGATGCAAGTCAATTGAGTTCATGGAACGTTTAAGCTGGTGTAATTCAATCACTAATGCAGTGGTTCTTAATTTTGAGCTCTGTGAACCCCCACTGAATCACTACTGGGAGCAAGGGGTGAGGGGGGGCGTCCTACGCAATTTCTACGACTTGAACCACAACAAAATGCAAACACAGACATTTTGAAATATTTTATTTCATTCAGAAACAAAAAATACGCAAAACTCAAAATTTTAATTTTAATGGGAAGTTTGAAGATTTTCAAAATTGCTTTGTCTTTGTTGTTCCTAAAACATGCTCTATATTAGTTTGGCTATACCAGTGCGTCTATATTATATTTTGTTTGCTGTACTTGCGCTGTTCCCACACTCACGATAAAGAAACCAAGTTACATTTTTTATAGAGCGTTTTGAAAGTTTCATTTTTCAATTCTATTTTTTATGTATACATACTTTACTAACCTGCTAAAATTGTTTAATTTTGTAAACAGCCCCAGACTCCCTGAGTAGGAGGCACTGACCCCTAGAGGGGCAGGAGGTCCCAGCTGAAGAATAGCTGTACCTACCTAAACTGGAAATTGAAACAAAATACTCCAGGATCTCAAAAATGAGGGTCGGGAGGGGCAGCAGAATGTTGGCATTCACAAATAGGCGAGTCAATAGAAGTGGAGCCTGAAAGTCATTTCATAGTTTTTTTAATTTAATTCTGCCCCAAAGAAACTGGCAACAAGGACAACTGTGTTAGTAAATCACTTCAGACATCTTTATTTTGTCACAAACAGACTGCCTTTTAAAATATCCTATGGGCTTTAAGCTCCTGCTGCAGAGATGTGTGACATGGTGCAATAACATATGTAAACTGACCGGTAATTCATTTGCTGGAGAGATCTGTCTGCAATTTAGTCAGAGGCATGACTTATTGTAAAATAGCATAGAGGGCTAATGTGCCTGCTGCAAAGCACATCATATAACACACAGGTAACACGTTAGTATTTTATATAGATAGTTCAGTGGGTTAATGCTTTTGTTGAAGATATCATTGTGTTATGTAGTATATAAATAGTTATTACTCATAGAGATAGATACATCTAACATTCTTACAGAGAGTGCATATCTCTAACAAACAGAGCTTGACAAGTGAAACACCTATTTCCAAATCATAGTTTAACTTTAAAGCACATGTGAAGTGACAAGCTGAGTATCTTTCTTGCCTCAATAGCACTGGCATCACTGTGTTAGCCTCAAGCTAGCTCCCACCCAGGAAAAGAGGCTGGAGTAAAAGGAGTGCTTCTGGCTGCCAAAGTGAAGTTTTGTTCTGGGACTGGAACTGAAAGTAAGAGGCTTCCATGACCCTCTGCAGATTGCTTTTCTCAACTCAAAGCACACAAAGCTGTTACTGTAAGTATGAATATATACGACCTAGAGTGGCCTATACTGACATTACCACTTCAGTAATTGGGAACATGGCATAGATTTTTTGTTACATGTGCCCTCATTAAGATGTCAATCGGAGTTGCCTCCGACTGACACCGTTTTGGTGAGGGAACCGCCCGACCATAGGTCAGCGGTTCCGCACACCTGATTACAATGCAAACACACGTGGTGCGGTTGCAAACTCCCATTTCTCTGTGGGAGCTTGTGCGGCAGGCAGAAACAGCCCGCAGCACTAGCTCCCATTGAGAAATTGTCGTGTAGCTCCTACAAATCTATATAGGATAGAGAACATAAACGAAAGCTTTGGTGTCCAGACTGATTCCAGACACCCCCAAAGGATATGTTAGTCTGTAGACCAGCTAGCTCACAGTACCACTATAAACCCCACAACCTTACCAAGGAGCGAATAGTTTCTGGCAACTATCGAACATGACAACCCTGACTCCTCAGGGATTGTGGAAACAGCGCAGTACTTTTCGCTCAGTCACTCGTGCTCACTCGGTTTCAGAGAGATATACAGAATAAACGGTAGGGACCTTTTCAATAAGCATTTATTGAACCAGCGTCATTCTAGTATAAAATAGGTATGCTGCAACAACCATTAGACAGAAACAGATGTATACGGTTATAAGCACCAACAGAGTAAATAAAAGTTGGAATTCTACCATGGTGCTAAAACAATGAAGATATGCAGGCATATAGATACATGGTAGTAATCATGAGTACTCCTAAGATGCAAACCCTAACTAAATGTACCTAAATGTACCTAGCAAGTATGTAGGTGTAAAGCCAAGAATCCCCCTAGAAATGAGCCAACCCCATTACCTGATGGGAGAGAATAAAGGTCCCCATCTTGGTCTCGAGTTGGACTCCCCGCGAAGGATGTCAGACCACTGCGTGCTGGAGTGTCTGCGTGCTGGGACTTCAGCGTCTTGTGTCAGCATGGAAGCTTCTCCTCTGGTTTACCCAGCGGAGATGTAGTACTTATATATCCAAAAGTTACCCTCAGGGGTTCTACCTAGATGTGTCATGGTACTGTAGGCCTGTCGGCCAGGGATGATGATAGTGGTGACTTTTGTACAGAGTTATTATGCAGAAGATGGCAATCCTGCTGTGATACTAAGAACCCTCATGCATAAAAAATTAGGCTAGTTTTCGAAGAAAACCACACAACATTTATTCGGCACCAAACTAGGTAAAAGGTGAGCACTAGAGCCGTTATGTAGAGTAAGGTAGGAAAAAGTAGGTAAAAGGTCATACAACTAACTAGGCCTATATTGGGGTACATTAGGGATCATAACACCCACTCCTCATCCGACTGGACGACAAAATTTAACAAATGCTAAAATATGCCTAGTTAAAAAAGCATAAAAGATATTGCTAAGATATGAGTATAAAAACATCTAAAAATATGGTATGTGTTAAAAATGATGCAAAACTAAAAATACAGTCTATAAGTCCTCTAAATAGTCAATATACTGTTAGACTAACTGAGCACGCCGAAAGCCATAGTGTTCAGTGAGAGCAAGAAAAATAAAACTAAAATGATGTTGTCAAATTCCAATTTGGGTTGTTTTGGAAAAAGGCCGAATTGTTCCCAGCACATGGAGAGCTGAATGTTTATGTGCCCTGTGTGGGAGATACAACATCACTGATGCTTGCCTTCGCAGACGACGGTCCCTGTAACACCTCTTGGATCAGGTCAATGGAGCAAAGGTGTTCTTCTCCAGTCCCCACAGTCGTTGCTGAGGAAGTACTTGAAGCCTGTGAACAAGTTGCAGAACAGGTGTCCATTTCGACAGGAGCTCAAGCATCCCGTGGGGGCTCTAAGAATGCCGACATCAACCTTGGAATATGCTGAGGACACTGCAATACATGGGCCTTTAATGGGTCCAGTAGTACATCCGCGTCTGGAGGCGCAACCAATGGAAGTGTTAGACATTTGTCCAACATGCATTCGTATCCGCAGAATAGGCAGCGGAGCATAGGCAAGATACAGTCAACCCAGACTGTTCTGAACAACAGGAACCAATGCTCGCTTAGCTCCTGAAGCCAAGGTGTGCCCAGATGGAGGATGGAGTACCATGCGTTCATGGCATTGTCGCAATAGGAATGCTTTTTCCTTCTCTTTGGAGTCTGGGACGTCCATTGCGTAGCAGGAAAATTAAAACCAGGATACTCACTACAAGTAGTAGAACCGGCAGAAGCCCTCCAAAAATGCTTCCTAATACCGAGTGTATAAATGATGGAATAACTCAGAAGACCGTCTGAAAGGTGCTCAATAGTCCAGAACCTATGCTCTTAAATTGGTGGTCTATCCCACTCGTATCAGACATGTTAAAGATACAATGTACCATTTCTACGAAATGGAGCAGGAAGTTCGTTCGGACTAGTGCCTGTATCTCAGCTGAAGACCTTGCAACCTGGAGATCAAAAGTCTCTCAGGCTGAGGTATAGGCCACATCCTTCTGTAAAAGTATGGCTTTCAGTCTGCTCAGAGAATTAAACTGTATAAGGGAAACATTCAATGACGGCCATAGCGGCGCCTCCCTGACTGTGTGGGTCGGTGGAAACAATACTTGCATACAACGAGTAACCCTGGAACTTACTGTGACGAGATATGCGATGCCTTGCAGCATCCCACAACAACCTTAATCATTCAACATCAAATAATTCCCATTAAAGAGCAGTTTGAACACTGGATGAATCACAGCAGCTGGGGATCCTTTCAAGTGACATGATAGGTTTGCAACTGAAGCATTACAAGCTCTATGAAGCATAATATCCTGACAAATTAGAGACCCACTTAATAAATTCTCACAGTGTGAATCGCTGAGAAAGACTTCAGTGCCTCCATTCCTGCATTTAAAGCAGTGCGGTAATTCCCTATATTCATGTATGTATTCCTTACCCAACGCTTCATACCTGCCTACTTGGTGATACTGTAGACAATATTGAAATTGGAATGTCCTGACTGGCAATGTAATATGGCGATGGATTAACCAGTTTGTGGAAGGTGATTCAGCCACGGTAAAAGGTAATTGGTCCAATTTTTCAATGTGCAGCATTGTATATTTCGCATCTCTCCGTGCCCTTGTTGTCTGTCTTTCTGTTAGATTATATGCAGAAAACAGAGACATACTGTTGATATACCACCAGGGCACGTGACCAGAGTGCAATGACAGTAGCGTCCAGCTTAATAATAGAATGAACCACAATTGCGATTGCCCATGCTGAAGAATAGACAAATCCTGTTCTATTATATCTATTGCAGAAGACACAATGTTGCCCAGTGAATAAATCCTTGATGTTAGTGTGGTCATGCCATTGTCGACCACTGCCAAAGCCTTTTCTAGGTCAACCCTGTCAATCTCACGCAATCTCTCTGCAGCTTCCTGTTGAGAGATTTTCCATATTTCATTGTAAATAGCATATAAGAAGGGTTTGAGACGTGGTTTCTGGGGACCTAACATGAAATCCCTAAGATCCAAGTCATCTGAAAGTAAGGACCAGTGTTGTATCACCTGGGACTGTGTTGAGGTTTTTAGCCACTCTAGGTATAACTTCCCAACACTATAAGATGTCACCACCCGGGAGTTCTCGTTGTACATAATGTTGGTCAGGTTTATGGATACTAAACCCTTCAGTGGTACCCCTAAATCTTGACTGACACCTATTTGTGTCGATAGGCCAAACCAACCATCCTTTCCGATTGGGGTCAGATGAATGTATGTAAGATGGTATCCAATGTATCCTCACTACTTGTTGAATAATTTTGTCAACCCTCAAAGTGTGTAGGTTTGGGAATCCGAGGTGTGTTCAAGTCCTTAATCTTGGCTAGTCCAAGACAGGAATTCTGTTGCATGGTATCGTTCAGGAAGATAATTTGCTGTGGTATGAGGGATGCTCTAAATAAGGCCTCAGTTCCCTGAACTTGTCAATCTTTAGTCCCCCAGATAGATTTTGTTGCTATGGTTTCCCTCCAAAAGTCAAAACCCTGTAAAGACAGTTGGGAAATAAAGGAAGCAGAGTATATCTGTTTCGTGTTTGTGAGCATATTTTTCCTTGCGGGTATAGGCACAACCTTATAATAATAAGATGTCGGGCCTGAAGTGTTAAACCCAGAAAAATACGCAAACTTCTGTGCAAACGTTTGTGAAATCCCTTTGGGTGGTGTCGGGCAATTTTCCCATTGATATAGGTGAAAATATTACGTGGGATACTTGTTTTGTTCAAGAAATGATGACCATAATGTTGGTAACAATACTTGGTGTCAAAATCAGATGTATCATCTTACAATTCCTTACTGGAGAAAGCAGCAGACTGTTCGAAATCAAACATCATAGAATTTGCTATTTCAAAATCCCAATCATCAGAGAAAGTACTGGAGGTGAGGATATCATTCAAAGAAATTTTAAACAAATGTGGCATTTTCAAAAGTTCAGTGGGCAACATACATCATATGAAACCCTATCCCAAACTATTCCTTTATGAAGGGGAACTGCTGTAATGTTCACAAAGGACATGTCTTTTTGTTCACGGTGAGATGATGTATGTGGTTTCAGGGCCAAGTTCACATGTGGTACTGGGAGATAGTGTCCATTTAGTAGCAGGAAAAAGACAGTCACTACTCCTATTCAAAAGACAAGGAAAAGTAGACCAATTGCAATCCAGAACTGTAGCCAGGGAGAAACAAAGTAAGGCTTTTTCAGCCAAAGGTAGAGATCATATATTTTTTCTTTGTTGGAAGCAGAAGCTGGCGGTGACTCAGGTTCACTTGGATCCAGAGAAAAGGTATCAAAATCGATGAAGTAGCCAGGCACTGTTCGATCTATCTTTGGTAGCTCAGCAGGTTTCGTTGACCTGGCAAATAACTCGTTTTGAGACATATTCACATAGATGTTGGTCTTAGGCCGAATTGAGATCTGTGTTTTATTGGTGTTTTGTTGTTGTTCGATTTCAACAGGCACGAGTTCCATTCCATTGTTGGTAGCTCCATTACTTTGTATAGTAGAATTTTCAAACGTTATTAGTCTTTCTGTGTGAACTTCGTGAATGGTAGTGAGAGGAGATCAGCTACTACCCAGGAGCCCACGCGGCCTGCTACTCAGTATCGGCCACATAGTGTGGTTTGATCAGATCAATGGAGACAAATCTCTTTTCTTTCTTTCCGGCAAGGGGCAGAAGATGTACTGCTCTTGTTTCTTCGACAGCCAGGACAGGTACAGGTGCTCTGTAAGATGGCCCAAATAATTTTTTGTCCGCGATTTTTTTCTCTGACCAGGTCCCCGATTTTTGGGACCCAGGCTGGTCTTGCCGGAACAGCTTTCACTTCCCCAGTGGCGGTGCATTTTACTTGGACGTTGCTTTGTAATGCTGGGAATTCATTGAGTGCCTGTAAAACAGCCAAACGGTCATTGATGTCAAATGCTTTTTCATCAACCACTGTGCTGCCAGAAAAGGCCATGCATTCACACATGCCTTTACAACGCAGGCTATACAGTGCACACGTTGTTTCCACACGTTCCATTACAACGCAAGTTGCTACAATGACTTGCTTTAGGGAAGTGCCGGAGTTTGGAATAGTATATTTTACTATTCCAACTCCAGTCTGTGCAACAGTAGGGAAGGTGTTGGATTTAAAATCCAACACTGAGTTCCCTAAAGCAAGTCGTTGTAATGACTTGCGTTGTAATGGAACACGTGGTAATGATGCGTTTGTTGTAGTGCCTGCATTGTAATGGCACTGCGTTGTTCTGACAGTGTTGTAAACGTTGTTTCCTGTGCTGCCACAATCGAGGACGGGTACCCACATTCTAGTCCCGAACAGAACCTCATATGGAGTACTGCCTCCTAGGGAACTTCTTGACATGTTATTGAGTGCCATCTGGACCCCATATAGGTAATTGACGCAACTGCCACCAGAACCTAATACCCTCACTGTTAAGAATTGCTTTAAGTCCCGGTTTTTCCTCTCCACAATAGAATTTCCCTTGGGATGATACGGAGAGGAATACCGCAAGACCACACCTAAACTTTCCATAGCTTCTTTGTAAGCCCAAGAGCTAGACGCAAGGCCACGGTCAGAATGTAATGTGCCAATTGCGTATGTCCAAATAAAGAATTGTAAATCCTTTATAACAGTTCGAGCGTCAGCTGAGCACTGGGGCCACACCCATAAGGAATCTAGAGCATGAATCCACTGCCACCAAGATGTACTTGTAAGCCCTGTCATATTGTAGGGGGCCGCAGTGGTCCAAATATACACATGCGAGAGGTCTGTCTGAAATCCGTAATGGTGTCTGTGGTGGATGTACTATGGAGGAACCCTTCATTTGCTGACAGATGTCGCACTTAAGGACAAAGCCCTTGGTCTGTTTGGTAAGACCTGGCCACCTATAACGTTGTTTCAATAATGAAATTGTCACAGTAATACCTGCATGTGCTCTACCGAGACCCTCGTGTGCAGCTAGTATTAAACCTAATCTGCGATCCATGTTTGGTATTACTCTATCCCCCACTCCTGGAATTTGAGCATACGGAATAATTTGTGCATCTAACTTGTAGGAGTACTTGAGCGGAAAACCTTTTGGCAAGGCTGAGCTCTTATTACACGTCGCGTTGATAGCTACCATTGTCTGTACGTCTATTCTCGTGCTAGAACGAGTGATTGCAGAAACGGCAGCAGTCCTCACTGTCACCTTGGCGGCTTCATCAGCCAATGAACTCCCTTTAACGTGCACGCCAACACGTTGATGACTCAGCATATAAATCATATGAGCCCGTGGCAAGCCTTTTTTCAGCTTTGCCACTTGTTACCAAAGCAACTTGTGCTTTATTGTGTAACCTTTTGAATCTCTAAACCCATTCTGGCCCCAAAAGTGAAGGTATTCATTGTAAGACTGGACACAGTAAAATGAATCGCACACAATCAGAGTGTTGAATTCCCGATCCGTATTTTTTTGTGCCAGTATCAGGGTTTTTAGCTTTGCCAGCTGTGCCATGCAATCTCCTAGGGACTGCATCTGTGTATTGCTAGGACGGAACTTGCCGTCCCGCATGCGTCCCTTTACAATCGCACATGCGGTGCTGTATTGCTGTTTACTTCCTACGGCAGGCTGAGCTGATCCATCAGTGTAAATTATATATTCATACTGATCTACAGGCATTATTTCATTTGGGAGAGGATATTCTTGTTCATACTGCAAGAATGCTTGTGTTTTCAATGTAGGATCAAATTTGTAGTCTACGTCTGTTGCAGTGAGAGAATTAGCCCATTGTATCCATTGTGGATGCAGCTCTTTTACGTTTGGAATGCTTGCTTTTGTAACAGCCTCTAAGGTTGGTACTGGAGTTATGACAATTATTCGTTTCCCCTGAGCTAGTGCCCTTTCTCTCACTACAGCAGTCTGTTCTGCTGTCAGTATTTTTTCAGTTGATGCAAAACGCATTTCAGCATTTGTGTACAAATGGGATTTGTATGCAATTGGTACCGTTTCACCTTCGCTGAAGGATAGGTACGTGTATCCTCATTGGCCCGCAATTACACGGAACACCAAGTTCGTAGTGTTTACATGTGTGTAAGTGTTTGGAAGCTATCATGTCAGTTTGTAAGGAATGGAGAATTTCTGTGTGTTCCTGTGTCCAATGTCGAACTGAGAAATCAGGTCTAATTAAGTCGTAGAAAGGTTTTACTTTTTCTGCGTAACCCAAAATGTATGTTCTGCCAAAATTTAGGAATCCTAAAATGGATTGTACGTTTTTGGAGGTTGAAGCAGTGCACATTTTTCTAAAAAATTAGTTGCAATTTTTTCCCTTCACTTGAAAGCTCATATCCCAAAAATAGGACGTTGAGATGGGCAATTTTTCATTTTTTAAAGTTCAATTTGTAGCCTCAGAGGCGAATCCCAGAATGATGTTGTTCACCCTGTTCAGATGATCCAATAATTCATCGTCTGTCAGATAAATATCATCTACATAGGACAATGCCTCCTCATCAAAATTTTGAAGTAACTCTGATATTCTTGCTGAGAACAACCCGGGGCTATTCTTATACCCTTGAGGCAGTCTACAGAATTGGCGTTGAGCTTAGGGCCGAAAATGCTGTCAAATATCTGCTTTGAGGCGCTATATTTTGGCAAAAGAGTCCATTTTAGATATCTAGTGTTGTTTTGCATTTTTTCCACACAATGTTATTCATTAATGCAGCACTGTGTACATTTTGTACTGCAAATGTTTTCGCGCATGTGTTCAAATACCTGTAGTCTAAAACTAGATGGTATGAATTGTCGGGTTTCATTACAGGAAACAAAGGATTATTCATGGTAGAGGTGCAATTTTCAATAACACCTTGGTATTCAAGTTGATCTAAGATCTCCCCGACTTGTTTTTTCGTGACATGTATTATTGGGTACTACTTCTGTGATGTAGGAGTAGTTTTTACTGGGATTTCATGGTGAGGTGTAGGAGTAGTTTTTACTTGGATTTCATGGTGCGGTGACTCAGCAATCTACCCTACAAGATTGCGTTATAATGTAGCAGCTGGTGCTACCGCCCATTCATGGGCATATGAATATTTTAGTAATTCTGGAACAAGGTTGGAGAAATCCGGTAAAATTACTGTTTCCCCTTTTGGGCAGTCCATAACAAACTCAGGCAGCCAATCTATTTCAGCCAAAAGGATATCGTATTCAAAAGTCAGGTTCTCCCAAAAAGACCTTTCACTCTCCTTGGTCTGTCCCTCTCCATTTGGAGTGTTATTTCATGTAACTGATGTGGGATCCTTACCCTTGTGTCAGGTGTTTCCACCGTGATATGTTCATTCAACGCTGCTGTCACCAGAAATTCCATCAGGTTCTTGCGAGCTATTGTTACTTCTGCTGCTCTGTCTAGCATTGTCAAAGCCCATTCCCTGCTCAGAATTTGAGTGCTCAGTAGCATGGGCATTTCTTATTTTAAGGCCAGCTACCTTATTCTTTTTAAATTGAGGTTTACTTTTGGGTTTATCTTCTTGTTTGATAATGTAGTCCAAAGTGCGATGTGTGTCTTTTAGCTTGACTCGCTCTTCTGATCTGCGTTCTGACCGTCCTTCCCTCTCTGAGTTTTTGGATGAGCCTTGAAAGGAACGAGAGGAACGTGTATCAGTATCCTGATACCTGTCAGGTTTTTAATATTATCACTATTTCTCAGGTTATATTTCCTGTCAGAGGGTTCCTGTTGAGGAGACCCACCCCGTGATTGTGATGTATTCTGCTTGTTTTTTTGATTGTTTATTATCCCATTTCTTTTTAGAAGAATCGGGTGCTTGCTTGGTGTTGTTCTTTTCGGGATTACCCAATAATTGTGGCTTCACAGGTCTAGCTCCCAAGTTATCTCTACCCAACGAAGCAAAGCATAGGTTTCTTCGATAATTTTTGGTAATTCTCGCTCCTGTTGTGCAGGAGTGCATTCCCTCAGGCATTGGCCTATAGCCACCGCTGCTGCATTCCCTTTTATGTTTGCTAACATAATTGTAGATACCTGGGCAAAATTGCCTATCAATTTCATCCCTATGTCTAGGGCAGGTTCCGCCCTGTACTTGTTCTGTATTTGTTTTAATACTTCTGGTATGACTGCTATTGAGGGGGTACCAAGAGTCCTGGTATATACGGCAGCAAAGACTGTACCCCAAGTGGTACAATTCTCTATCGGGGGAACTATCCCCATTGGCAAGCAGATCGTCTGTATTCTGTGTTTTTCTTGCAGGCCTGTGTGTGGGAACACTGCCTCAAGCTGTGCTATTTTCTGTGCTATCCAGAATGGCATTTGCTCACGTTTAGTGGGCATTCCTCCCATAATCTCGTTTAGCGTTTGAGGGTTGATTTTAGTTGCGGTCCCTTGTAGTTGACCTGCTGGAGTGACCCTTGTAGGTTGAAATGAGAGTGGTCTCATAATGAACAGTGTAAGATTTCTTTAAAGTTTTATTATTTCTTTGTGAAGTGGACATAAGTCTGCTGCTGGTAATGTATCTATCTCTGGATGTGGTGTGTAAGCAGCTAGAACTGGCCAAGTCGCTCCATCTCTGCTGAGCGGACCGAGTCTCACTTTATCTGTGGTATGGGGGAAGGGGCCTTTAAACCAATTTGTATGCTCTTGGTAAGTGAGCAGGTCTTCTATGTCCTCGTATGGAGAATATTCATCTGGTATTTTACCCAGAGTGTAGGAATGAAATGTATGTGTGCGTGCATCTGTAGGTGGGAATTTGACCCAAGAATAGAACACCTCTGTTCTGTATGCCTCGTGTGCCTCAATCACAAAGGCAACAGTCCCACCTAATACTGGGACTCCAAAATCTGCTAATTTTAAAGTAAGTGCATTTCTGCAGTTTTCTAAAATGTTTATAGCACCTTCCTGCTCTCCTACCTCTGCTGCATTTGCATTTAATGCAGCTGCAGCCTCACTTGGACAGACATTTCTTAAGGAGGTTTTTGTTTCTAGCCCGGGAAAGAGATAAGGTTTGCACAATGTGGAACTATAATCCTTCAAGCTTGAATATACTTACAGCCAATACATAGGGTATCCCAACTCAGCTGCGGCGGATTTTCCCTTCCGACTCTAGACGTCTCTGGTTAAATGTGAGTAGTGGTCTCTGAGAAAGCACGACTGAACTACTCAGATTTGACCGTTAAATAAGAACCAAACCAACATTGGGCGCCATATCTTGTAGTTCCTACAAATCTATATAGGATCTGCATGTTTAGACAACATAAACTAAGGGTTTAGTGTCCAGACTGATTCCAGACACCCCCAAAGGATATGTTGGTCTGTAGACCAACTAGCTCACAGTGCCACTATAAGACCCACAACCTTAACAAGGAGTGAATAGTTTCTGGCAACTATCGAACATGACAACCCTGACTCCTCAGGGATCGTGGAAACAGTGCAGTACTTTTCACTCAGTCACTCGTGCTCACTTTGTCTCAGAGAGATACACAGAATAAACAATGGGGACCTTTTCAATAAGTATTTATTGAACCAGCGTCATTCTAGTATGAAATACATGTGCTGCAACAACCATGAGACCGAAACAGATATATATGGTTATAAGCACCAGCAGAGTAACGAAAAGGTAGAATTCTACCATAGTGTTAAAACAATGAATATATGTAGGCATGTGGATACATGACAGTAATAATGCGTATTCCTACGATGCCAAACCTAACTAGATGTACCTAAGTGTACCTAGCATGTATGTAGGTGTAAAGCCAAGAATCCCCTTAGGATAGAGCCAACTCCATTTCCTGATGTGAGAGAGCAACGGTCTCGAGATGGACACCCCGCAAGGGATGTCAGACCACTGCGTGCTGGAGTGTCTGCGTACAGGGACCTCAGCGCCTCACGTCAGTGTGACAGCATGGAAGTATTTTTCTCCTCTAGTTTGCCCAGTGAAGATGTAGTGCTTATATACCCAAAAGGTACCCTCAGGGACTCTACCTAGAAGTGTACTATGGGCATGTCGGGCAAGGATGACGATAGAGGTGACCCTTATACAAAGTTATTATGCAGAAGATGGTAATCCTACTGTGATACTGAGAATCCTCATGCACAATACATGAGGCTAGTTTTCGGAGAAAACCACACGACAGTCATGTGGCACCTAACTAGGTAAAAGGTCAGCGCCAGACCCGGTATGTAAAACAATGGTAGGATAGATATAGGTAAAAGGTTGTGTAACTACCTATTGGGGTACATTGTGGTTCATAACACCCACTCCTCATCCGACTGGACAACATAATAATAAATGCTAAAATATGCCTGTTAAAAAAAGCATAAAACCATTGCTAAACTATGAGTATAAAAACACCTAAAAACATGGTATAAGTAAAAAAAATGGTGTAACTGTGAAGAAAAAAAAACCTCTATTAGTCCTCTAAAAGGTCAATATACTGTAAGACCAACTGAGCATGCCGAAAGCCATAATGCTCAGTGAGAGCAGAAGTGGAAAAATAAAACAAAAATGATGTTTTCGAATTCCAATTTAGGTTCGAAAAAGGCTGAATTGTTCCCAGCACACGGAGAGCCAAATGTCTTTGTCTCCTGTGCGGGAGACGCAACATCAATGTTGCCTGCCTTCGCAGACAACGGTCCCTGTAACACCTCTTGGATCAGGTCAATGGAGCAAAGGTGATCTTCTCCGATTCCCACAGCAGTTGCTGAGGAAGCACTTGATGCCTGTAAGCCTGGTACAGAGCCAGTGTCCATCCCAACAGGAGCTGAAGCATCCCATGGTTGCTCCAAGAATGCCGTCATCTGGATTGGAATACGCTGAGGACACTGCACTACATGGGCCTTTAGCGGGTCCAGCAGTACATCCACGTCCGGAGGCACAACTGATGGAAGTGTTAGACAGATGTCCAACAGGCATTTGTGTCCGCAGAATAAGCAGTGGAGTACAGGCAAGTACATGAACCAAGGGTATGGATGGCCAGGAATGATATACCCACAGCAACAGGGCTTCGAGAACCCCCAATTCCCACAGTCACAACTAACTTTTTTAGGCAGAGGAAAGGGCAGAGGGAGACAGAAAGGACAACAGAGAGTCACGTGGGAGGATCTGGACCAACTGGTCACCAAGAGTATGGCACAGAACCTAGTACCGGGCACAAGCAGGGAGATTCATTAGGGGTTAACCTGACAGATACACCATTGGCCCCATCACAAGAGAGACTCTTAAACAAGGGGTTAGGTTTTGTCCCAACCAACATGCTAAATAATTTTCAAACACAGCAGGAATTGGCAGCGTTCTTTAGGAACATCAGACTAAGAGTCTTTTTTGAAGAAAAGGAGGAGAGGGAGTCATGGACTTGTGACACACCATTACGCCCTAGATCCAATTTTACTCGCCATATGGCATCATTACCTCTTGAAGTGGCTACTTTTGAGCAGGCAATGATCCATGATTTTGAGGAACTGTGAAAATCACATGGCCGGTCCCTTATGAACTTGAGCAACAATGAAAAGGAAGCGTTGCAACTAAAAGAAGACCCCACTCTAGTGATAAAACCAGCGGACAAAGGGGGTGCCATTGTCATCCTGGATAAAAAGGCATACACAGATGAGTGTTTACGTCTACTATCCAATCAGAGAAATTACAACATCCTGAGGAGGGACCCCTCTACAGGAATCATGAAAGAGATATGCTCCATAGTGGAAGAGGGCCTGGCGAATGACTGGATCTCTCAACAGGAAGCAGACTACCTTAATAAGGACCAACCAGTCATACCTTACTTTTACATATTCCCTAAGATACACAAGCCCACGCGACCACCCCCAGGGAGACCGATTGTATCGGGGATTGGGTCCATTTTGGAACCCTTATCACAATTTTGTGATTTCTATTTCAAACCCCTGGTGCAGAAGATGGAAGCTTACTTGCAGGACACACGGGATATATTGAATCCGATAAAGGAGATAGAGTTTGACCCTCAAAACGAATACCTGCTGGGCCTTGACATTGAGGCACTCTATATGAACTTCCCTCAGAGGGAAACATTGAGGGTGATGGAGGACCTCTTATATGCAGAAGAATGGTTATATAAAACTCCACGGGTATTCATCTTGAACTTGGTGGAAATTGCTCTCACTAAGAATTTCTTTGAATTTGAGGGTACCATATATCTACCGACCCATGGTACTTCCATGGGGAGTACCTTCGCCCCAAGTCTGGCAGGCCTGTATGTCGGAGCGTTTGAAAAGGAACACATTTACAATGAGAAAAACCCGTGGCTCCAAAACATCAGACTATGGCGTAGATTTATTAATGACGTCCTAGTGATATGGAGGGGTAATGAATCAACTGTGCGGGAATTTCTGGAGTGGTTGAATGGCCGCAATCCACTACTGCATTTTACATCTACCATCACTAAAACAGAGTTGCCGTTTCTGGACTTGGTCACTGAACCAAAAAGGAGGTGGAAAGTAAGGACTTTCCACCCGTGTCTACCATAAACCTACAGACAAAAACTCCCTGCTCTCTTTTGAGAGCTTCCATCCTGAGTCTCTAAGAGAATTTACCAGTGGGACAATTTTCTCGCCTCCGGTGGAATTGTACAGACAGGATGGCTTTTGATAATGAAGCAGGGCTTCTAACCAAGAAACTCCACGATAGAGGATATCCGGAGAGGGTGGTAAAATGAGCTAGAAAGAGAGCCATGAATGCCAACAGAGAAAACGTTTTGGAGAAGGTGGAAAAACCAACGGTTTCCAATACAGTATGTGTTACTACCTTCAACACAGCTTCACACCACATTAAACGCCTCATACTAAAAAATTGGCGAATATTGAACTCCAATGGGCTCGGTTTGGAAAAACCTTTGTTCTCCTTTAAGAGAAGCACCAACTTGAGAAATTTACTGGTTCACACTCAACCTCGCATTACTAGACCTCAAGGTCGATTGGATTTGGCTCCAGTTACAGGACACACAAGATGTGGTTCATGTGATGTCTGCCATCTGACGAAGGACTCTAAGGGGGATATTCACAAGGACTTATCGCCGAGTTATCGCCACCTTAATGCATCAAAAGTGGAGATAGATTTAACGCCCCATTCACAAGCGGGTGCAAACTGCAGACAACGCAAGTATTCCCGCGATAACTGCCGCAAAATTTACCTCCACGGGTGACACCACCAACTAACCCTAATGAGATGCAGAGTAGGCGTTCCCATGCAAAAACACACGAAAACACCACTACACCACTTTCACAACGAACTGCCAGATCTGCGATGCGAACCAAAAACAGGCGATAAGCCACGGTAGCAGCAGGGAATTAACACCTGCCTTTTGCTGGTGTTAAGCAGGACGAATACCTGCTGCATGAAAGGGAGCCCAGCCAAGAGCCACATCTGGAGACCCACAGATGCCATGGAGACAATGATCATGCAGCTCCGAGACCCATGAGTGCCACAACACCCACCACCCCCAGGCCCGCCACCACCCACAGGACCCGTCTCACCCCCCCGGACCACCACAGAGGCAGCGTACACAAAGACAGCGGACCCACCGTAAACGCACCAGCCGCACAGACCGAACGCCAGAGGAGGACATTGCCCACTACAGGCCCAATAGGACAACCATCCCCCGCATCCTGATCCACATCGCCCACCTGCTGACGGTACCAACACAGCGCACAACGAACATCCCTCCGCAGACAAAGCTGCCAGCTGTGCTGCACATGTTCGCCTCTGGTACCTTCCAACCCACAACTGCCAGAGTCGGAGGAGTTTCACAGCCAGCCCCATCCAAGTTCATCACACCTGTCCTGGATGCCATCAGCAGCCTGGTACCCCAGCACCTCCACTCCACCCACACTGCGCAGGAGCAGCTGGAGTCCAAGCAAGGCTCCCACGCCATAGCTGGATTCCCTCACGTGTCGGGGGCAATCAACTGCACACATGTACCCCTCGTGCCCCCTGCCGACACTGCACACAACTACCTCAACAGAAAGCACACGCATCCCATGAATGTGCAGGCAATAGTGGACCGCCCGGGACTCCTCAACAATGTCGTGGCCAACTCCCCAGGCAGAGTGCATGATTCCTACATCTCCCGACAGTCCATCATCAACCAGCGCTCCCAGGATGGCACCTATGGAAATGCAGTGCTCGTTGGACAGTCCAAAATGAACACACCACACACCTCCACCCCACGGTCATGCAACTCACGACACTGGCAATGGGCACGCAGCACAACTACATTCAACATGCCACACAACAGTCCAACCGACCAGACACGACAACATGACTCCATTGGGAACCTAGGCTTGCCATGCACACAACCCAGCCACGGCATGGCACCACAGCCACACAGTAGCAGGATGTGAGGAGAGGCTTGGAGCAGGCATGTGCGAGAGCGGCAAGTGACTAATGAATGAGAACCTACCCAATGCCAGGTGTGGCATGGAGGTGGCGGACAGACTTCAGTGTGCAAACCACGGAAATGGCCATGTGGACATTAACTGCTGGTGCATGGAGTGTAGTGGTCAGTGGACGCTACCATGTCCCCACAGGCTGTGGGGCAGAACGCAGAAATGTCGCATGTTACGTCCCCCCTGTATGCGCGGGCAGAGTGGGTTGGCCCTGCGTACGCCAGGCCTGCATAGGGGTGTGAATAAAAAGCCTGTCGCACTGGGCGTGGTTCTCTTTCGGAATGGCCAACGCGTCTGCCAGGGCGGCACCTCCCAGCCCGCCACGAGGCCGGCACCGTGCGCGGTGGGGCCTGCGTCCCTGTGCGCCTGCTACACCCCGGGCCGCTGGACCCCAGACCCGTCATGCCTGGCCCAGCGCACCAAGGAGGCTCCGCTCACCTGCCGACACCGGCGTGTGTCAAAGAGGGCCCACCACGTGCCGGTGCAAGCTCCAGGCCCCAGTCCCGTGACCTCTGCAGCCTCCGCAGACCATCGCTGGCCTCCACGGCGCTGGCCCAGAGTACTCCTTTCTCATTGACATACTCCACCGGCGTACTCTTCGGCCCAGTTGTTGGCACATGTTGAACTGAGTCGTGAGTTCTGAATGGCAGTGACCAAAGGTCTGTGGCAGCGTCCACATCACTATACTCCCTCCGATCAGTGAAGCCAAAGTCTGCATCGCAGGCCTGCAACACGTGGTGCCACTAACCTTGTTCAACGCAAGCCTGCGACACGTGGTGCCACTAATCCTGTTCAACGCAAGCCGGTGACACGTGGTACCACTAACCATGTTCAACGCAAGCCGGCGACACATGGTGCCACTAACCCTGTTCAACGCAAGCCGGCGACACTTGGATGAGGGCTCAGGCCTACACTGCGCTCCAGTAGGTCCCACATGTGGAACTGTGTCCTGAGTCTAGAATGGCAGTGACCCCAAGTCCGTGGCAGCGTCCACATCACCAAACTCCCTCCGATCAGTGAAGCAAAAGTCTGCATCGCAAGCCTGCGACACGTGGTGCCACCAACCCTGTTCAACGCAAGCCGGCGACACTTGGATGAAGGCTCAGGCCCACACTGCACTCCAGTATGTCCCACATGTGGAACTGTGTCCTGAGTCTTGAATGGCAGTGACCAAATGTTAATTGCTGTGTCTATATCACTGAACTCCCTTCGATCAGTGTCCCAAACCCTGCATCGCAAGCACACGTCACGTTTCTGTGGGCCCGTGCTGACCGCTGCCCCCGGCCTACACTGCGGTCCGGTAGGTCCCACATCCAGCACTTAGTCGTGATTCATGAATGGCAGAGTCCATACCAGTGAACGCACGGAGAGGAGTAAGAGGAAGATGCGGCTCAGTCCGGATGAAAGCCGGATCCTAGTCACGGAGGTGACCGAACACTAGCAACAACTGACCTGGTGCCACTAACCCTGTTCACCGCAAGTCCGCATCCCGTGGTGCCACTGAACCTGAACTACGCAGGCCGGTGGGACCATCCAACGTAAGCCGGCGACACTCGGTGAATGGCCCCTGCTGACCGCTGCCTCAGGCCTACACTGCGGTCCAGTAGGTCACACATGTGGAACTGTGTCTTGGGTAAGATATGGAGGAGTCCACACCATTGGACATGCCTCATCGCAGGCGGCATCCCCTATCAGCACTGGTGCCACTAACTCTGTGCGCAATGAGTCATGGGCACTTTCTGGTTGGACTTTGGTGGTGTCTGAGTCCATGGCCTGGGGGTTGTCTGCATCATCATCATCTGGCTGGGCCAGACTTGGTGTCCGACATGTGTCTGTTCCATTCATCTCCACCATAGTGACTGTTTCTGCGTGGTTCTGCCCCCTGCATCATGCCCTGGGGGTACACCTTCCACTGTCCACCGAGACACTCCGCAACAACCCCCTTTGTCATCTACGAGAACCTGCTCTGCTCTCGTGACCCTGCCCCAGTGCACCGCAAGTCAGCGGCCCGTGGCAGTAGGCCCGTGCAGGACGCTGTGCATCCGGGGCCACTAACTCTGTGCAGCTCAAGTCATGGGGCCTTTATGGTTGAATGGTTGTGTCCTTAACGATGTACACTGTTGTCGTTTTGTGACTGCACCAGGCACTCCATGACGGCTGGTGTGCACACACCCCACACACATCCAACACAGGTGTCACTCGACATGTGAGCCTGCTAATAAAAGTAGCCGGGCGCACATGCCCGTAGCCATTCCCACCATCTAAGCAAGTGTGTCCGTGTGGTCATTATGTCAGCATGATGGGCCGGAGCCCTGCAACATCACAGTGTGCTGTCTTCAGCAGAGGATACCATGTCACCTCAGCAGTGGCTGAGACCTTGGACATGTAGCTTCACCCGCCCCCCCCGTATGCACAAGCGGTGTGTGCTGGTCCGGCGTACGTCAGGTCAGCGCAGGGGTGTGCTGATTCGGCAGGGGGATCAGGGCGTGGCTCTGGTCTGGCCTTGAGCAGGAAGTGCGGTAAGTGTGTCTTTGTGTTGGGGTGTTGTCGCCACCAGGGCCACAGTAGTCGATGTTGCAGTGTAGCATGCACCCGGAGGGCGGGCCCGCACGTACGGGGAAATGTAGGAGCGCAAGACCGCTCGGGGTCTTGGCACATGCATGCTAAGTGTTATGTGTATCAGTCCTGCGGCTGCATGAGTCAGATACCTAGCCTCAATCGCAGCGCGATCACAGCCAGCCATGGACTGTACACCTGTGTCCGCCCTGTCCGGACCATTGGCCTACACTCACGTGGCCGCACACCCTCAACGGCCAGCTTCAAGGTGTTGTTGGCATGCCGCTGGACATGCGCGGACAGGCATGATAATTGTGTGCCGTAGGAGTGCACGTGATACAACCGCGCAGCGCACACAAGTGTGGGGGCTCGTGGGAGGGAGGAGCAGCTGTGAGGCAACGTAACACACAGTGAGGCCGCTCATGTGCCACGTGCTCGGCATATCATCCATGATTCCCTGGGTCGCAGACATCCCACCCCACCCACGGCAGGCCTCTGTACATCTCCTGTATGCATGCAGATGGTGAAGTTACTGTAAGGATGAAAGGTCCTTTGTCTGAACTATCAGGCGGTAGCACATCTGCAGCTCCAAGCTGGGACTTGCATGTGCCCAGCACCCCCTGACAGATACAATAGCATTTGCTGGCGACTCCCACACTACGCACTGCCCGACGTGAGACCAACGTGTATACATCCCACAAGCAGAAGTCCTTGGTCGTAGTTAGCGTGCGTGAAATGGCCTTCACACGTACTCCCACCCCACCCCAGGCCTGCACGTGTTGCACACAGACACTGCTCATTGCTCCGAGCTGTGCCATTTCATCCACAGGACTGGCGCGGGGCAAGCCAGTGCCGCTTCAAGCAGAGCCACTGACGCAATGGCAGACCATCCCGGACAAATGCTCAACTCCAGTCACGTGGACCTGTACCGTGCACGTCTGCTGCATGTACTGGGGGCACTGCCATTGGCAGTGCTGCGGATCAGTTACCGGCTGAGCTTCTGCCTTGCCAACGTCACCTGCGTTCAGCCTGTGTTGCATTGTCGCTCGTGCATATTCGAGTGGACCATGGATGTCTGCCTCTCCAACGTAACGGTAGCTGACCTGGATTTCGACGTGTGTCTGCGCCCCCTGTTGGCCCACGACCAGGAGTGTCACCGTGATGCCCGTTTATGGCATGCCTGGATGTTTGGCATGCATGCTGGCAACTGGACCTGGGAGATTGCACGAGCCGCTCCCCGATTGGGCTTTCGTGCAAATTGGGGCCAGAGGTTGGAGTCAGCACATCTGTCCGGGACAGCTGATGGGTTACGTCGCCGACATGTTAGATGTGGTGGACAACGATCTCATTGGAAATGTTGGCCTACGCTGCTGCACTCGCGTTCATGGACGAGTGACAAGGTACCTGCAGCCACAACTGAATGTGACCCATTGCACGTGTCCCGACGCCTGGTTGCATGTTGGGGATCTGGTCACATGTCCCAAGACGACAGTGGACATGGCTGCATTGGCCTGGACTCCTGATCCATGCGCGGACAACCAACGTGGGTTGGCACTGACTTGTGTTGGTGATGGCCCCCCCCGGGGTGGACATGAGCGCTTTCCAACGTTCCTCATTCAGACATGCTGCTGCATTGGTCTGCATGTCGTGGCACTTCTCTTGGCCGTACTGACACGCAATTGTTGATAAAGTTTCTGCACCTTCACTTGTCTCCAACTGTGTTGATTTGTATGCCAATGTATGTGTCACGGCCTATCTGGGTCCCTGCCATACATGCATTGCTACCCCATCAGGGCTGTGGGTTGGTACTTGTGCATTATCATGTCCCTGTTTCGTGCTTTGCCAGATGCGTACGGCCATTTACCTGCCACAAGCGGGTGCACTTGTGTCCTGTGTTCGGTTGTGCAATGTTGCTGTTTGTACCACATTGTGTTCGATGTTGGGGTGCTCTGCTTCCTATGTGTGTGTGCTGCATTGTGTGTGAGATGTCCCTTCAGCTCTGATTTGGCTCACCCTTCTCCCTTTCAGGCAGTGTGGTTTTCACTTCTGTGCTTGTTCAGTGGTGTGATATTGCCGGGTTGTGTGACTTGTGCTCTTGGTTGGTGTTGTTGCTCTTGGGCATGGTTTGTCTGCAGTTGTGCTGTGCTTATTTGTGCATGTGTGCCATTGTGCCCATCTCCCCCCCCGTCCCCCCAGTCCCTGGTCGTTCCTCTCCCTGTTGCTGTTGTGTCTGTTGATTTTGAGCAGTTTCCGGTCCCCGACTCCTGCCACCATCTCCAGACTGATGTGGTGGACACCATTTCCTCCATGTCATCCAGCTCCTGGTGTGGCGCTGGACTCCCATCTCCGGTGTGCATTGCTGCCTTCTGGTTGTTGGCGTGTTTCTGCTTGTTTGTGCGTTTCGCATCATTCCAGCTGTTCTGGTTTTCTTCCATTGTCCTCCTCCGCTCTCCGGCTGCATTCACCTTGTCCACGATGGCCTGCCACGTACAATGTTTTGTTGCCAATGGGGCTTGTGAAGTTGTGTACTGGCTCCGGTTACCTCCATTGTGCTTCGCTGTTGTTTTCTGTTTGGTTTGTCTTTCTTTTTCCTGCTTTTGTTGTGCTTATTCCCGCCTGCCGTGTGTGTGTCGCGGGCCTGGCGCTGCTTATCGCTGCTTTCCTCATCGCGAATGGGCTCATCGCATGTGTTTTGGTGTTGGGGTTTGTGTTTTTATCTCCGTCGCGGTGGTTTTATCGCGGACATTGTCCGCGTTTCGGGAGACTATCGCATGGTACCGCCATGTTGTGAATTCCACGTTAACACAGGGTTATTTTCCCGCGATAGACTGCGATGTGTAAAGTTGCGTTAACATTTTTTGGAGATGTTTAGCGCACGTTCTTGTGAATATCCCCCTAAGAGTGTTGATGTGGGCCTACCCTACCCATGGAAGCAGATTGTCCATACGAATTGCAACTCAGAAAATGTAATCTATGTAATAGTATGCCCATGCAAGAAACAATACATAGGCATGACGACAAGGAAGGTTAAAGTACACATCATGGAACACAGGAGTACCATTAGATGCCAAAAATCTAACATGAAATATACTACACACTATCGAGAGGAGCACTACACAGTAAATGACCTATCCTGGACAGTGCTGGATAAACCCAGAATCAATCCTTCTACAGGAGATACAAAGAGATTACTCCTGCTGAAGGAACAGAAGTGGGTGTATAGATCACAAAGCCATGTGGTGGGACTTAATGATGACATCCCCTGGAATTCCCTGACTTGATGACCTGGTTGATTTAGGATTCGTTTCTACCGAGTAGGAGGTGGATCATCATACTGATTTCTCATTTTCGCATTAATTACAGGACCCTTAGCCCCATGAGTCTCTAAATCTGAGGGAACTAAATGAAATAAGAGATGTATAAATAACTAACCATGCTTTTTGGCTGATGCCAGATACATTTCTTGTAGATGTAGGAGATACATAAATAGATGCAAGCCTTGAGTATTAGAGGGATCCCAATACATCTTTTGACATTGTGTATATGTTTAATGAAGGATGTGCACCAGGAACGGGTTTTGCATGCTGAAACATGGAAGCCAGCATCTATATGCTCAGAGCCAATACAGTCTATGCTCTCTTCTGACATGCTGTGCAAAAAAAAACAACCCTCCTTGCCGTCCCACCTTTTTATACAAGGCTGTCTCCAGCAGGGAGCTGTACTCATATTGACTCGACCTATGTTACCGAAGTATTGGTAACCCTTATGGTAACATATCTCAAGCCCCATGTCATTTCGATCAAGAGACATGATCTTAATTAGGTTATTTTACTTGGATTTGTAATAAAACCACAACGACCGATGATCTCCAGCCGAAAATATTATGTTTTCCCACTGGGCATTGTATTCTTTCATGCGCGACCAGTGTGTCGTTAAGAACTGATGACCACCCTGGGAGCGTATTTCAAGCGCAACGTCATCATGATGAAGAGACATGATTTTAAACAAAGTTATTTTCATTTCTTCAATGACTTGGAAAAAAATCACGGAGACCAATGGAAATTAACCGAAAGTATTACAAGACCAGACATAGTGACGTGAGGACGTCGAGGTCACGTGGGTTCACGTCCCCCCACATGACCGGAACTTATCCCGTTATAGTGGATGAGGACAACAGTAGCTCGCCACCTTCACGGCGAGAGTTGGAGAATTTCCAGGCAGCGCACCGACCTTGACAAATTAGGGGGTCAGGGATGGGGTTCTGCGGGATGGAACACCGATACGAGTATTACGTAGATTATTGTACTGGGGTTGAAGGAACACCCGTACAAATCATATACTTGATCCCTTACTAAATTTGACATGGTGTGGTGGTAGATCCATACATACCGGGATACACAAGTGGATCCATTTATAACTCTGGCAGAGATTTTATGCGCAGCATGAGTGGACATGTTTTGTTGATACAGATTTAGGCTGTGGTATAAACAGAATGCTGCGTGTTACAGAGAGTGGACACTGTTCCACAATGAATGTATGGTCCGATTTGGACTAGGTGCTTACAATTTAAACCAACTGGGTACTGCAAGCAACATGGTGGTGCTTGGATGCTGAATGATGAGGGAATGTGCACCTGGGGGTATGGAATTTCTACTCCCTGACATCTTTGGAAGATAGGAAGGCAACCTAGTGATAATACTCTCCCTTCCGTGTTTTTTCCACAGATTGTGAAGAGGGTGTGAAGTAGGTAAACCTTATGTTGGAAAGGACATATTCCACAGATACCTAAGTCAGGATCGGAGGGTATTAAGTTTTGGGATCCTGAGGGTCCTGATGAATGCCGGAGTGACCCGACAATGTGGGCACGATTAAAGCGGCAGAAACATGTCAACACCTTTGCAGTAAGGAGGGGTAAAGGAATCCTAATCTTCTCCTATCACCACCATCTTTCACGTTTTTAGACCTTAAATAAAATTTGGAGTGGGGACACATCCGAGCTAGTTTTAACCTTCACTGGCTGCACTTTTCTTTGGTGATCCCAAAATATTATTGTTTGTATTGTTTCCCCTTCCCTTTTGCCCCACCCCAGGTGTTGATCTGCGCAGGGGTGTCAGTAAGCAAGCCCAATGATGAAGCATGTCACAATTTTGTGAGTGATGGCAGTTTTTTCTCACTGAGCACATGCCACCTTCAATAGATACTTTCCTACTCCTTTCTGTGTGTTATAAAGACGCAGTCTACCCAGACTTATCTGAATGCTAGAAACCAATGCTCGCTTAGCTCCTGAAGCCAAGTTGTGCCCAGGTGGAGTACCATACATTCACAGCAACATCTCTCCTCGAGCGCTTTTTCCATCTCCTTGGAATTGGGGAAGTCCATTGTGTAGCAGAAAAATTTAAATCAGGATACCCACTACCAGTTACAGGATCAGCGGAAGCCCTCCAAAAATGCTTCCAAATACGGAGTGTATTAAAGATGGAATAACTCTGAAAACTGTCTGACAAGTGCTTACTAGCTCAGAACCTATGTTCTTCAATAGGTGTACTATCTAACTTGTATCAGACATGTTAAAGTTACGATGTACCATTTCTCCGAAATGGAGCGGGAAGTTTGGGCCTCATTACGATGGCGGACGGAAAAGTCCTCCGACCACCGTGGTTCTGGGAAAAAAACGCCTGCATGTTTCTGCGGCAAATCCGGCAGTCACATTGCAATGCAATGGTTGAAAAATCAGACCGCGGAGGTGGGATTTGTCAAAACTCCGTCTGCCACAGTCGGGAATCCTGAAAATCCAACTGCGGCGGATGGAAAATCAGTTTTCTGGAATAAAAAAGCCGATTCACCAGCAGCATGACCGCAAGTCAAATTAGGATGAGATAGCGGACCTGTCATAACGAGCATTGCGTTACGACCATCGCGGTCGCGCAAAGGCAACATAAAAAACTGTGGAATGCAATGTCATAACGGAAAAATATACCTGATGGTCATTCCTCAGGTGGACACACCCACATAGCAGAGTATAAAACCAACCCCTTCCCTGACCAGCATCCTTTGCAAAACCACAGCATTGAAGGGCCAGACACCACAGCTATTAGGAGAGGCAGCTCACCACACAGCACACCATCACACCACTTATCTCCACGCACCAAGCCTTTTCACCCACACACCTGACACACTTTTCACACCTCCACCACCACCTTCATCTTTGCACTTGTTTCATATTTGCACAGCATACACCATGTCACAGAAAAAATGCCCAAATTCACAGATGAGTTGTCAGTGATGATAGATGAGATAATTAGAGTAGAACCACATTTGTTTGGAGCCATGGTCCAACAGACCCCACTAGTTAGAAAAATGTAAATGTGGGAAAGGATTGTCAACAAAGTCAATGCAGTAGGTACCACCCTGCACACACTGCGTGACATTAAGAAGAGGTGGCATGACCTCAAGAGCAGGGTGAAATACCATGAGGCGGCTCAGAGGACTGGCAGTGGCCCTCTCATTCCACCACTAACATTCACTGAATGGTAGGAGAAGATGCTTGCTATCCTGCATCCAGAGAGTCTCACAGGAATAGTTGGGAGAGTGGAGACTGGTAAGTATCAACAAATTTATCCCATCTTACCGTCATGTACTGTCGTGCACAACCATTGAGCTACACTTTCCAGACCAAAATTAACTCATGTACAATGTTCAGTAATGAGGACACACTGGTACGTTGCAATCCAAGTAGGTTTATTCAGGTAAGTCAACAGGTAGTATAAAGCCTCATTAAGTCCTTATCAACAGGTATATAAGTCCTGTAAGGCAGCCTGTAAGCTCATATCAACAGCTCCACCAGGAGCAGCCTGCTAGCTGCTCAACCCCTCTCACCAACTGTCCTCACTGATCCAGTCACACAGGCATTCCACACATAGCCCACACACCAACATTCCACACAGAACACTCACACAGGCTGAGCAGCTAGGGACAGGAAAACATAGGAGATAACATAGTAGAAAAACCATAACATCAGAATACTACATTACCTCTTCCCTATTGAACAGAAGAATAACGAAACCAATGCATTAAACTATAAACATATAAGTACAGCAAAAGTAAATAGTCCACAACCCAAGGATGAAGGAAACACAGCCCGCATCATAAAGTGTTAATGAACTATTTAAATCAAAGTCAAAAGCCCAAACCCAGGGATGACGTGAACACCGCATCATGAGAGGGTAAAGAACTAAAGACAAGAAGGAAAGATGGATACAGAATACAATACCCATCCCCCTCCTCAAATAACCAGAAATAAAACGTCAAAATGTAAGCTCTCCAAGAAAGGAGACTAGTCATGTGGACCAAAGGGACTAAAACCCAATATCCTGCCCCAACAAAACGGGGGACAACAATGTTAAGTATGTTCTCCATGTAGGGAAACAAGTCATGTGGACAAAAGGGACTGAAACCGGATGTCCTGCCCCCACCATTAACAAGGCACAACCTGTAAAAAACATATATGCTCTTCGTGTGAGGAGGCACACAAGGACAAAACCCTGCAACAACAAAAAACGTGCGGCACAAGGTGTCTTACACACACAGGGGACACACCGCTGCAACAAACAAATAACCTGCGGCACAAGGCGTCTTATGCACGCAAGGGACACCAACACTGCATCAAAATTGATCGTGCAGCACAATGTGTCTTATGCACACAGGGGACAACCGCCTGCAACAAACAAAAAACGTGCGGCACACGGTGTCTTACGCACGTAAGGAAAGTGACTCCTTGCAACAAGACAAAAATGGGAACATGACCCATGACCTAATGTAATGTGAAAAGACCCATACAAACCAACCCTGCGTAAGGGTTAAACGTAATGAAAATGTGCCCATGAACCTACCCCTGTGTAGGGGCCACGTGAAACGCTATATATACAAAAAAAAAAAACATGCCCATCCCTCATGTAAGGGAGTAAGAAAGGGAACCTAAACTGTGGCATACTAAAAACATTACGACAAATAAACTTTAAGTCATGCAAACACCAATTCTATGACTGTTGTAAATACTTTAAACTGTATGTCATCGCCGGTGAGCGAACCCCTCACCCGAGTTGTCCCTTGGAATGACTTGGCACCCTGTAGTGAGTGATGACTCACACACGTATGCCTACAAAGTCAGGTTCACCTTTTCATAACTAAAACATAGTAGCACTGTGAACAAAAGTCCCCTGTACATCTACGTATTTTGAAGAAAATAAACTGTAGACCATATGGGCGCATAACCACGCAGTGAAATAAAACGAGGACACACCGTGAACGATACCACTCCAGCTTCAGGTACTGTGACAAAGGGCAGCCTCCCTTGTCCGTGCGAGTCACCAATGCCTCCAGGAGCAATATGTAGCCACCCCCCAACTGTGCAGAAGCGTTCCAACGTAGACATGGGGAAAACAAGAAAAGTACCTGCATATTTTTGTACTCCACAGACAAACTAGAAGAGCTGGAGTGAAGCGGATTTTCACTCTGGGACGTTGCCGGTATTTTGGATGAAAAAGTCAAAGAAACAAAAGTGAACCTTTACATGAAAATTTCCCCTATGGAGACTGTACTTGCGCCGCAAAATGATGTATGCTCACTCCAACAGTGAGCTCCGAAGAATATTGAAAAACACGGGGTAATCGAAGATCCAATGCTTGCGTGCAGCTTCCAGCAAGTTGGCGGCATGCTAATGACGCCGCACCGGATGGCTCACGGCGCAACCGTGCTCAAAAGCGTCTCAAAGCAGCTCGATGATTGTTGAACTGCTGCAACGTCAGAAAAGACGATAATTCTCCAACAAACGAACATCATAAAGCAGGTAAGAGCGTGCTCAGCTTGTGACTCGCGCTGGGTGTGTGCGCGCTGAGTATGTCTCGCGCCTCTGTTTTAAATCCAAGAAAGAGCTGTTTAACTGCCACAGATGTGGATGGCTTAAACAACAACAAAAATAAAAGACTAAAAATGTCTCACCACAATGTTTCAACCATTTGACCAGAAACAGGTCAATTTTCAACGCGGTTAGAAGATGCCACATAGAAGAGGTTTCAGTAAAGTTCAAAAATCAAGGACAAATAATGTCTCACCTCATTTTGTCTCGAAGGGTTTGGAAGACATAGATACTGTGTGGTCTCAAACACATCCTCACACTTGTTGTCGTTCTGTCTACCACTGCTTGTGAACACGACAGAGAAGTCCAAGTAAAACTTTATGCGCACCTCCATGCGTGACTCTGTGCAAGTCCCAGTGTGTAGGGAACTCTGCTCCAACGCAGACAGAAATAAGGCACAAGGTTTGTAAGACTTGTTTGTTCAAAAAAATGTAATTGCGAGTCACACACTGCGCAGCACACATGAAATAAAAATAGTGGCTCACTGTACTTGAAGGCTCACTCTGCGCAGCATCCATGAAGTAAAAGAAGTGGCTCACAGTATTTGAAGTCTCTGAACTTGATGTAGTTACCACTTGAGACTGGGAACAGCACGCTTGAGTAGGGGCTGTCCGTTGTAATGGACACTGGTGGGGCTGCCTTGCGTGCTCTTTATGTTCCCTTTGTGACTCCTTAAGTTTCTTTGTTTCATCTTGTGGCTCCTGTTTCTTTCGTCTAGTTCCTGTCGTCTGCGCCTGACTTCTCCCTGTTGTAGCTTCTCCCCAACATGTTGTAGAAGGTATCTTTAAGTCTCTTCAAGCTACTTGTACTAACTGTAGTGCGTGGGGAGGTCTCAAACTCGTCGCCAAAATTAATGTAGTAATGAGGACACACTGGTACGTTGTAATCCAAGTAGGTTTATTCAGGTAAGTCAACAGGTAGTATGAATCCTCAGTAAGTCCTTATCAACAGGTATATAAGTCCTGTAAGGCAGCCTCTAAGCTCATATCAACAGCCCCACCAGGAGCAGCCTGTTAGCTGCTCAGCCCCTCTCACCAACTGTCCTCACTCATCCAGTCACACAGGCATTCCACACATAGCCCACACACCAACATCCCACACAGAACACTCACACAGGCTGAGCAGCTAAGGACAGGAAAACAGGAGATAACATAGTAGAAAAACCATAACATCAGAATACTATACAATGCACTCTTTCAACCATATGTCGCACATGGCTACCATTTACTTCCTCTGCTCACCTTACAGGTAGGTAGCCATCTTTAATGGGGGTATGGGGACAGGCAGTCAGCACTTCAACTCCCACCAGGCCCTCTTGACTCACAGATGAACAGAATGGAACACTCCCCCACCCCAGAGCCATGTGGTAGCCATCTCCCTCCTCTGCTTCACCTTACAGTTAGGTAGCCATCTTATGCTCTCTTGCCTCAACTCTGAACAGCATGGAACACCCTCCCCACCCCAGAGCCATGTGGCAGCCATTTCACTCCTCAGTACCACCTTACAGGTAGGTAGCCATCTTATTAGGGAGGGGGTTGTTGGGACATGAGATCAACACTAAAACTCACACAAGGCCCTCTGGACTCACTCCCAAACGGGATGGAACACTCCCCCCACCCCCGAGCCATGTGGTAGCCATCTCCCTCCTCTGCTTCACCTTACAGGTAAGTAGCCATTTTATGCTCTCTTGTCTAAACCCTGAACAGCATGGAACACTCCCCCACCCCAGAGCCATGTGGTAGCCATCACCCTCCTCTGCTTCACCTTACAAGTAGGTAGCCATCTTATGCTCACTTGCCTCAACCCCGAACAGGATGGTGCAATCTGCCTACCACATCCCTCACTTGTTAGCCAACTCTTCAATGCTCCATATGTCACATCCACTGCGCACACAGCTATGCTCACGTATATGTCACATAACTCACACCTCCAATCACAAAGTCACATGTTAATAAATGCAGAGACCAATCACGATATGTGCAAAATGCTATGTGTAAGTCCTAGTTTAGCAAAGCATGAAGGCTCATATGCACACAATACATTCATGGACACTCATTCAAAGAACACAACCCACATGCTGTCAATGCAAAATGCCCTACACAAATTAGGAAATGCCTGCATAGGTAAAACATATTTTTGGCAAAATCAACAATATCCATGCCTAAACTAAAGTGGATGAGCACCAAGTTGGTAGCTGATGACATGTCCTTGGAAACACACAATCTCTACATATTAAATGTTTGACTTTGCCATGTCACCTCGCAAACAAGTAATGGATGTACCTCAAGATCATGTCATACTGCAGAAAATCTGTTACAAATGACTAGTTTTTTAAATGCAAAAACTTTGGACTTGTCCACTAAAACATCAAAAACTGTGTCACCAATGTTGTGGAATGCACTTAACATCCTGACAATGTAACCTCTGTCCAACAGGCGAATCGCAATCAACAGCTGGCGAGACCACCAACAACCAGCAGAGCTAGTCTCCCCCCCGGAGCAGGATCTCTCGGATGCAGATTCTCTCCAATTCTCGGATGAGGAGCACCAACCTAGCCCTTCAGGCCTGCCAGGGCGTACTCAGTCTGAGGGCCTCCTTGGCCCCACCACAACTCCCACCACAGCAGCAACAACAACAACGCTGAGCCCTGCACCAACTACCTGTGTAGCAAGCACCACCACCACCACCACCACCGCTGCCTGCACCACTGTCCCTGTCTCAGAGGTGACCAACACCACCACCCTCACCGAGGATGCTGGGGACAGTGTGCGGGTGCGTGTACAGCCAAAGCCACAGGTCCGGGTGTGCAGGGCAGGTGGGAGGGCAACTGGGGGCCAATCACAGGAGGACACCGAGACTGCAGCCCTAGCCACCTTCGCAAGAGTCCTTGGGGCGTACCAGCAGAACCAGGGACAGATGGGTCAGGTTGTCGATGAACTGCGTGAGCTCCGCATTCTGCAGAGGTCCATGGACACCTGTATGGGACAATTGGTAGATCTCATGGGCCAACTCGTGGGTGTTCTGATAGACATACATGCAGCTCAAGTAATGCCTCCCCCCCCTCCAGAGGCCAGCCTGCTGATACTCCCACCACCTCTGCAGCGGCCACAGGGAGGCATGAGCTGCAAGACGATGTCTCCTCAGATACCTCTGAGCCTGCAGTAGAGCCCCCCTGCCAAAGGAGGGCAGGGACGTCGGAGAAACACCACAGGAGGATCTAGTGGCAAAATGCCAAGCCAGGAAGCTGAGCCAGCCATAATGTCACCAGTGTTGCACAGAACATTTACTTTGTTGACCATCCTGTCTCACATTGTCATGTTGATGGCAGGAGTTTGTTAGACTGTGGAATTCCACTATTGTGGTGACTACTCTATTTTTCTCTGTTACCACCACTGACAATTGAACCACTCTGTATGCACAATTAATATCTCACACACTTGTTCAAGAAACACCATTTGCATGAAAATAAACACAATTATCACCCATGCCTTTGTGCGAGTTGTATGTTTACAATGCAAACTCAAATTTAAATGTACCACCAGATGAGATTGTGACAATCCATTGATAGGGCAGAGGAACATAGAACGGCACAACAAGAAGATAACATTGAGTCATCATATGATGGCACTAGAGCAACAATACACTACTTGTCAACACTGTACAAGATTCATATCAGATAACACTGACCAACAGCATCAACATAGACATCAGGTAAGTGGAAATAGAAACACAGCAATGCACAAAGTACCCCACAGCAGTGTGCTAACAACAGCCAGCATCCCAACACATCATCAATGCTTCTGCCCTAACAGCAAAACAAACTGTCATAGTATCTCAATACAAACTTGCATTCCAGGGAAGTAGTTGTTGATGAGCTGTTAACGCAGGTCAAGACCTTCCTCCTAGCCACTATCATTGTCACTGGGCATGTTTGGATTTGTAGCTGGGGGTTCCTGCTACTCATCATCGTCTTGAATCAGGGGGATCTCCTTGCGCAAGGCCAGGTTGTGGAGCATGCAGCATGCGACTATGATCTGACACACCTTCTGGGGGAGTAGAGGAGTGCACCACTGCTCTTGTCCAGACACCTGAATCTTGCCTTCAGGAGTCCAAAAGCCCGCTCCACTACCCGACTTGTCCTCCCATGGGCATCATTGAAGCAGACCTCCCCTGGCGACCTTGGATTTCTCAGTGGGCTCAGCAACGGAATACGCTGAGTCACCTAGTTGTGAGAAACAGAGGCACAATGTAATTGAAGTATTTGAGGAGGAGGAGGCCAGCATGCCACACATACACACAAATATTGACACATTTCAATTACCAACAAGCCAGGCCCTTTCTGGATGAAGATTTGCTGTCAACTGTGGGATGATGCTGGTCCGTATTATGTAGGAGTCATGTGCAGACCGTGGAAATTCGGCACACACGTGGGATATTATCAGATTGGCTTGGCATGCCGCTTGCACGTTTATTGAATGGTAATGCTTCCTGTTTCGGTAGATGTGCTCCCGTGCCTGTGGTGGAACAAGGATAATGTGTGTGCCGTTGATCCAGCGCTATCAATAAAAATTCTTCTCCTATATGCTTTGGACGTCCAGGTACAAATATCCCTTTCCACAACTATATCCATATGACGGTGGGGCCCATTAACACCGCATAAACATTCACTCTCTCATATATTCCCTGGATTTCATCCGTTTTACTTATGAGAAAACAGTGAATGATTTGCTGGAAGGAGACGGGATACCTTTTAAAACGACATAATACTTCTCAAACTTTAAGGTATTCCGCTCATTGGTCGATGGACCAACTAGTAGGAATCAGTTGATGGTGATTAAGACCAGCTCAATCACTATAAACCTTTAAACATTTATATTTATCATTGAGCTAAAGAACCACAGACTCATTGTTTTAAAGATAATAAAGTTTATCTAATTTTTAGAAGCATGAATAAGTTTCAAATGTATTATTCAGATTAATACATTTATCATCATTATAAGAATAAATTTAAATTGCAATGCATACCTATTAGATGGAAAAACAAAGTTCGTCACAGCAATGAATTCAGATCACAGCATAGAACTTCCGAAAAACTGTCTATCTGTCCTGTAAAACAGGCCTTCTCGACGGATCACCTATATGGTGTTTCCGCCACAATCCAGTTCTTTTCCCTTATAGTATTTAAGAATAAAAAAAGGTCTAATAGTATTAAAAATGGAAAATCTATTAAAAGCAAAAAGGTTTCTCCATCAGCAGCGTCCCGTGCTCAACAAAAATATAAAACAGCAGCTCCCGCAGCAGCAACACCAGCAAAAGCAGCAGCAACAGGTCCCCCCTCCCTCAGAGTAGGTCTTCTTATACCCTAATACTAGCTTACTAAGTGAAAATGTTACATCTTTGGGGGCGAGCTTCTCTCTAATTGGTCCATTTGGGGTCAGTATACATCTCATTATGAATATCCTTGCTCCAACCAGTTCTTTGTGGAAAGTTCATACTTCTGTCGTTTCTCACGGGTTCATGACATTACCCATCCGCACATTGGTCTTTATCTGTATCCCTTTTCTGATACTTTAAATTGAACAGTTCATTGTTTATTCACGTATTCACTGCAACTTCTCACGCTTTTCACTATGTCCTTCTTTGGCACACGTTTGTATAATAAGGTCATCGCAGGCTTGACCAAGCTTCCATCCTAGGCTTTGGGACGGTCACATGATCCCTCTGTTCACAGCCTTTCTCATTCGCGGAAACCATTTTGCGCCTGCGTACTCTAGCTTGTTTGCCTCAGCAGCCATTTTTACATCGCGGCACAACAGGCCTAAGCGAACTATTTATAAGGATAAACAGAACATAGTTAAGAATAAAGAATATAAGCCTTTTCGTTTCCCTCCCATCATTCTACGTACCCCAATTAAGTGTTACCTAGCAAAAGCGACATATAAAGCTATTTCTTACTTACCAACCGCTTTACTTTGCCACCACACAGTTTATTTTCAAGCAAAAATCATCCAATTATTATTCTAATTAGTACGCAAATCATTAGATTTATGTTATCCACGTTAACAATTGTAAGTAAATTAGTTTGCACGGATATAGCGTGTTACCCATAACCCTTATCAAGACACATACATGGTTGGTTATTTACTGAGACGAACCTGTGTGTTAATTATTCAACATAAATATTAGGAGGTTAAATTTTTCGTTTACCCTGCTCCATCAACTCCCCCTTTGGTGATTTTTAATATCACCACAAAAACCCATGTTACACAATTCTGTCAGATAGCATATTTCTTGTCCAGTTTGTTTTTGTTAGTTTACACAACTGTATCCCTTTCATCTTGTCTTTGTTTTCTTATACATGTTTTCTTTTATTTCTTCTAGCTCTATTTCACCCATCTCTCTTTCTCTTTCTTTATTTATCTTATTTTCTTTTTCTATTTTATTCTGTCTTTTTCTTCTTTTTATACATACAATAATTAATTTTAATACTAAAACTATTAGTATTATTATGGTCGCTATTATTATGATGTTCCCTATTATTAATCTACTCATTCTAGTAAACCAATTTATTACTGAGGAAAAACTCTTACCAAGTTTTCCCAATGCATTTTCAACCTTCAGTGGAACAAGTTCTTTGTGCAAGTTGGTAATATTCTTAATATACTTTTGTATATTTTCACTTTTATCTGGAATGTAAGTGCAACAATGTTGGACTTTCAACATTCCACAGACTCCACCCTCTTTTGCCAAAAGAATGTCAAGGGCAAGTCGATTTTGCATCACCATAGCTCTCATGGCAACCATTTCGGTATTTACCATCAAGAACCCTCTAGCAGTATCTGTAGATAAACGATCTACTACTGTGGATAACTTCCGAATTTTAAATGCATTCAAAGATATTCCCACTGCTGGTATCAATGCTCCAAAAATATCACCTACTATTTCTGAAAAGCTCTCCCTTTTCCTACGTGTAAATGTCTTTACCATTTCGTGTGTTCCCTTTTCTGTTCTATCTACATGAAAAATCTTTGGAAAGACCAGGCCTAAGTAACATGATCCATACCAATGGTCCGGCAACCTGTAATAAGCTCTGTTACCGCAAATATAATAGATCCCAGGAAATATTGGATCTTTTCCCCCTTTGAATCCCCAACCTCCTAAAATGTTATAATTGTCTTGGCAATCACTGGAACCCACGAAATAGTTGTCATATCTTGTTCTATTTCTTCTAATGCACAACCTTCCCTGTTGGGGCTAATTCAGAGACATAGCTGCATTTGTCTTTTTCTTGTCATGATTTTCTTCCTCAAACGCCCAAAGAGGTGTTGTTGTCTCTTCTATCACTTTTCTTTGAAATTTTACTCTTCTATCCTCGACCATTTCTAAAAACACCCTTTCTTCATTCCTTAACTCACAGGTAAGGTTGTTTTTAACTATATCATCTAATGTTAGAATTTTATTTTCTATGAAAAATTCACCAAACGTTCTTGCTTCTTTCACTTTGTTTAGTTCAGAAATTATAGGAATCTCTGCAAAAATCTTATCTATATCAGTATAATAATATTCTAATCTTCCTGTCTTGTAAAATAGACTTGCTAAAACACTACATGTTATTCCATACTTCAAAGGAAGGTGATGATAGGTCACACCTTCTGCAACAGACGCAGGCAATTGCATACAAACATAACAATCTCTCACATCCATTGTTTCTACATACTCATATAATAATTTAGTAAAAACATTTTTTGAAAAATCTGTTATTGATTTGTCCTTATGTAACTCTGCACTACTTTTTAATATAGCTGTTTCCTGCATGTTAGCTCCCTTTCTCTGTGTTATTCTTTAATATAGACGTTTCTTCTACAGCTAATCTAATTGGAATGGTGATTGCTAAAATAATCCATACGGTCATTAATAATCCCGTACAAAAGAAGCACATCTTACACCATCTACATAAGAACTCACATCTACATGTTCTATTTTTAGTATCTACCATTTTGTTCTATTACCTATTTTATAATATGTACAGAAAATGTGTTACCACACCTCAGAAATGACCTCTTAGCCACCCTACGCTCTCACTTTGTCTTGTTTGGTACTTTCTTTAGTTCTTTTCAGAACTCTTTCTTGTCAAATCCAGTGTTTTGTCCAGTCCGGTAGAAATTTGTTCAAATTTCTTTAAATTTGTTGCACTTCACCTTCAACCATTAGGTTGTAGCTTTGTTCCGGGTTCTCGTGAGTGATCTCTTCTTCTTTGATATCAGTCAACGCAATGTATAGCCATTCAGGCGATTTATACTTCAGATTAGCTTTCTTTACTCTTTTTGTTTTCTGCAAGTGTTTTCCTCCTTGTCTTTCTTGTTCCTTTTGACTTGTTATTTCATTTACTTGTTCTGCATTCTTTCCATCTAACCTTATGATCTTGTATCTCAATCTTTTAACTTCGTGGGGCCAATTGTCTCCCTTTCTTGGCCTTTTTGGTTCACTTTCTTTTTCCTCTCTTTCTGTTCTCCAAGTTCTCTTTCTTGACTCTAGTTTCTGGTTTCTTTCTTCTCCACTTTCTTCTGACTCTGTTTCAGTCCTTTCTTTATTGTCTCTTATCTTAATTTTTAGAATTTCACTTCCTTCATCTGTTTTTGATTTTCCTCGTGTTTTCCTTTGATCACCTACTTCTGTCCCTCCTCGAGGTTCTTCCGAATTTGTGTCAATCTCTCTATCTGTTTCTGAATTTCCCTGTTTCTTTGTTCGCCGATCTGTCTCTACTGCTCCTCGGGGTCTTCCGATTCTTCTACCTTTCTATTTGAAACTGTCCCTTCTTCGTCTATTAATATAATTTCTGAAGGATCTTCACCATAACTTGTACTTGGTTGCTCACTGTTACTATCTTTTTGCTCAGTTTCTTCTTTTATGCTATCAAATTTCCAATTTCTTTTCAGATTTTCATCACAATCAGAATGCTCTGTATCAGATGCTGAACTAGTGTCTGATATTTCCAGATGTCGACTCACATGTCGATCTTCAGATTCTGGAACTTTTGCTATTTCCTCCTCTCCTCCTGTCGTTACACTTGTACTTGGGTTTTCCAGATGTCGACTTACAGGTCGATCTTCAATTTCTGGAGCCCTGTTCGTCTCTTCCTCTGCATCAGATGCTGAACTCGTATCTGATATTTCCAGATGTCGACTCACAGGTCGAGCTTCAGGATCTGGAACTCTGATGGTGTGGCTGGCATGTACCCAGTGTTTTACTCCTGCACATTTGACTGCAGTTGTTGTCACCAGGATCACTTGTCGTGGTTGGTCCCAGCGAGGAACCAAACAGTTTCTTCTTCGGTGGACTTTTATGCGGACCCAATCTCCTGGATTCAAGTCATGAGCTGGTTTTCTTTCAAGAGTGGTCGCATCCGGTCCAACCTGATGAAACACAGAACTTACCACATCAGCCAATCCTTTGCAATAATCCAACACGAGATCATCAGTTATAGTCCGTAGTTTGTTGACAGGTACATGTGCTTGCCTCATTGCTCGTCCCATGATTATTTCGTGGGGACTAAGTCCTGTCTTTCTTTCAGGTATGCTTCTGATAGTCATTAAGACCAATGGCAAGGCATCTGGCCATTTGAGTCCTGTGGCTTGACACATTTTCCCTAGCCTGTTTTTTATTGTTCCATTCACTTGCTCTACTATTCCAGAAGCCTCTGGTCTGTATGCACAGTGCAATTTCTGTTTAATACTAAGTGCTTCACAAATCAGTTGAATCAATTCGTTTTGAAAATGTGTTCCTCTATCTGTTTCAATCGTTACTGGAAAACCATACCTTGGAATGAATTCTCGCAGCATAAGTTTAGCTACTGTAATTCCATCATTCCTTCTGGTCGGGTATGCTTCCACCCAACGGGAAAACAAACAGACTACTACAAGAACGTATCTTAGTCTATTCCTTGGGGGCATTTCTATAAAATCCATCTGCATTCTCGTGAAAGGACCTCCCTCTCGTCCTATTGTTCCTAGACTCACTACTGTCTTTCTTCCTGGATTTAGCTGTTGACAGATAAGACATCTTTGACAAAGACTCTCAGCTATGGCTCTGAATTTTGGATTATACCATGTTTGCCTAAAGAGTCTGATCATTGCATCTCTCCCAATATGTGCTTGTCCATGGTACATCCGTGCCATGTCAGAAATCATGCTATCAGGCATAACTGGTCTTTCATCTCTGTAAACCCAAACATCATTTTCCTCCCGTTTTCTGCATCCTGCTTTTATCCAGCTATCCTTTTCCTCATCATCTGCTGCTTCCTGTAATTGTCTCACCTCATCCCATGTCTCGACAGGGTTAGTAAAAATCAACGGACATGAAATATGCTCTCTCTCTCTGTTTCTGTTTAATGAGACTACATTTTTGGCACAGTACTGAGCTATTTCATCAGCAAACTTATTGCCGACAGTTATGTAGTCTTCCCCATTTTTATGTGCATTGCACTTTACCACCGCAATCTGTTTAGGCAGCTGTATCGCCTCAAGCAACTTTTTCACAAATTCACCATTTCTTATTGGGGTTCCTGCAGACATCAAGAAACCTCTCTGGGACCAGATCTGCCCAAAATCATGAACCACTCCAAAGCCATATTGGCTATCCGTGATTACTGTGACTCGGACATTCTTTCCCAATTTGCATGCTTGAATTAGAGCAATCAACTCCGCTACTTGAGCAGAACGTATCCCTCTCAAACAAGATGCTTCCATTACAGCAGCTACTGTGCAAACTGCATATGCTGCACTCAGAACTCCATAATTCGTTCTCAAACATGAGCCATCCACGAACAGAATATAATCTGATGCCTTTAGAGGCTCATCCCGTATATCGGGTCTCTGTTTTGTACAATATTCAAGTACATTCAGACAATCATGATCAACTTCATCCATTTCAATCACACTCTCTTCATCTGGCAATGATGTTGAAGGATTCACATTTATGCATCTGTCAATGGTGACATTGTCTGCACTTAAAATTACTTTTTCATACCTAGTCAGCCGACTATGTGTCATATATTGGGTTTTGGTTCTTGTCAAAAGAATTTCCACAGAATGAGGGACATATACTCTTAGTGGATATCCCATCACAATGCCTTCACTCTGCTCCAGACTTACACAAGTAGCAGCAACTGCTTTCAAACATCCAGGCAACGCTTTTGCTACTGGGTCTAAGACAGCTGAAAAATATGCAATGGGTCTTTTCATGTTTCCGTGTCTCTGCACTAGGACTGAAAACGCACACCCATCTCTTTCACTACAATACAACTCAAAATCTTTTTCATAATCAGGCATTCCTAATGCCGGGGCTTCACACAGTTTTGTTTTTAGTTCTCTGAATGCTTTCATTTCCTCATCATTCATTTCAAAAGGATCTTTAACATCCTTCTTTGTCAATCTCTATAATGGTTTTGCAATCAATGAAAATCCACGTATCCATTGTCGACAATATCCAACCATTCCTAGGAACATTCTTACTTCTCTCTGTGTCATTGGAGCTCTCATTCCTTGAATTATTTTTATCCTTTCAGTCGTTACCTTTCGCACTCCTTTTTCAATCTTGTGTCCCAAATATTGGACCTCTTGTTGACAAAACTGTAATTTTGATGGGGACACCTTATGTCCTCCTTTTGCTAAATGATTCAGCAAAGCAATTGTGTCAGTAACACATGCTTCCTTTGTTTTTGATGCCACCAATAGGTCATCAATATACAGAACCATCACGGATTTCTCTGGCATTTTTAAATCTTCCAATGATTTCTTTAGAATCTGATTAAAGATCGAGGGGCTTTCTGTATACCCCTGAGGAATTCGGCACCATGCCAAAATACGCTCTCCGAACCTGAACTATCTGGATGTAATGGGATAGAAAAAAATGCATGGCACAAATCAATAACTGTGTACCATTCTGCTTCGCGTGGAATCTGGTATAGAATTACAGCAGAGTTTGGTACTATTGGGCAGCAAGGCACAACAATTTTGTTTACCTTTCTCAAATCCTGTACAATTCTATATGTTCCATTCGGCTTTTTCAGTCCCATTATAGGTGAATTACATGGGCTGCTCATTATTTCTCTCAGAATTCCTTGTTCAATCATTTTATTTATTACAGGTGTTATTCCTTCAATTATTTCTGGTGTCAATTTATACTGTGGCGTATTTGGGTAACTTGTTCCTTCTTTTACAGAGATTTTAACAGGGTCTACTCCTTTCATTAACCCAATATCTTCACCCGTAAAATCCCACACTTCCTGTTTCACTGTTTCTTTCAGTTCAATTGGGATTTTCTCTACGTCAAACACAGGGAATAACTCACTCACTTCTGACTCTAAATTTACTAATGTCATTTTATAGAGTACATCTTCATCTGGGGTTTGAAATGCAATCCCATCTGGAGTACAATAGATGGTGCAGTTCATCTTGCAAAGCAGATCGCGTCCTAATAGGTTCACAGGACTGCAATCACACACCACAAATCGGTGCATATCACTGAATGGTCCAATCTTTACCTCCACTAATTTGGTAAGAGGCGCCCTAATTTGCTGATTCGAAACACCCACGACTTGGATATGTTCACCTGAGAGAGGAAGGTTTGGAATTTCCACTGATCTAACAGTAGAACGGGTAGCTCCAGTGTCCACAAGGAATGTTACATTTGCACCATTCACTTCTACATCCACAAATGGACCTGCTTGATCTACCTCTAGAGTTGCGCCAAGCACGCACTCTTCCTCCTCTCCTAGGCACCGTCATAAACTTTCATCCGACTCATTCCCATCCTGTCGTAACCAGTATTGAGATATGGCAGCTGCGCGCGGCAATTGTGTTACCTGCTCTCCTCCGTAGAATCCTGTTTCTGCACTGTATCTCTGTGGATTTACACTCTTGGGAAGTGGTGGTTGAGGCACCTGACTTTGCTGAGTAACTACCTGTGGTTGCTGCAGCTGTTGGTAACTCACCTCACTCTGCACCTGTGGATTAAATGATTGATTTTCTGCATTAGTTTTTGGAGGGAATTTACACTCGTTTCTCCAATGTCCTAATTTTCCGCAGTTGTGGCATGGCCACTTTTTCTTTGCCTCCTCTATGCTCATTTGACCTTTTCCTTTACCTATATTTGGTCTGGATTTCGTCTGTCCTGCCTCATTAACTTGATTATTCAATTGAGCTTCTTGTTTTTCTGCAACTTTCACCTGTGCCCACATTGCTTTCTCTTTCAATTTACGCTGTCTACTCTCAATGTCATCACTGCAGTATTTAGCATATCTCAAAACCTCATCTACCGTGCTATTCTGCCAACAAATCATATGTTGCTTAATCATTTCACTTATCTCTGGTTTTAACCCATAAACAAACCTATATATGAAATGGCTCATGTCCTTTTCATTTAGTGTCTCATATCCACTATACTGTTTAAAAACTAACAGTAGCCTTTCATAGTACGCGTGTACAGATTCCTTACTCTGGCACAAAAATTGGGGATCAAAGCATCGACACCCGCACTAGTCTTAACGTCCCTGATAATTACCATAAATAGAAGAGGTGCGACGGGCTTAGGACACAATCCCCTAGGTCCCAAAACAGAGAGACAAGAAAGAACTTCTAGTCACTCTAATACACTAAAAGCAGAAAGGCCCCGCACACTAATGGTTACATATATAAATCATTATTAAACCATATTCATAAGTTTACATTCAATAATTGTTTTCCCAAAAGAAAAAATCAGCAAGATCTTCAGTTAGAAAATTCATTCTTTTATTCATTTTCTTAAAATTTCGAAACTGCCAACGCGTTTCGTCCTCAATCGGACTTCTTCAGGGCTTAGAATGTGAGAGGGAATTCATTCATAGATTTACGATCAAAGTATGTAACCCAAAAAATTTGCAGACTATGTATATTCAAATCTGGGTATTATATCAATCAAAAAGTTCATGATTTTAAATCGATGTATCAGCAAGTGTAGCTCTAGTCTCCGAAAAAGATCTCAAACGAGATCTTTTTCGGACCAGACGACGGTATGGAGACTAGAGCTACACTTGCTGATACATCGATTTAAAATCATGAACTTTTTGATTGATATAATACCCAGCCCTGTGGGTAAATGACACATCACAGGTGGCAAACAGCATTAGCACAGAGTTGTATATAGCTGCTCTCACTTCACAAAATCCACCTTGAGTCCCAAAAAGCACAACATCATACCAAAATCCTGCCAGTGAGTGGAAGCTGGACAAGACTTCATTAATCCACAGCTCTGTGTACAAAAACATAAGCACATTATGGGGGCAGACCATCATGCCTGTGTGAGGAGTCTGCATTACACACATTTCCATATTCCCAACAATGAAACACAAATCCACTGCAATTGTGTCTACATGCCCACATGGATGACAATGACCTGTGAGGATGGACAAACCAATGTTTTGGAACCCATGTGTAATTCCATTACATGTGTGGGAAGACAAAAGGTAAATGTCACACTCTCCAATCCCTTTACAAGGTGCACTTCATTTTAAAAATTGTGCTGGTATTACTGATGCAATTTTCAAATCGAGGATGCAAACGCACAATGTGTTTACCCGCGGGGTAGGTGTCAGCCACTGCGGTCACAGGCATTAGCCCCAATAGAAAACATGCAGGGTAGCGGTGGAGACATTCAGACCCCACGGTGTGACACTGCCTATGTGAATAACATAGCAGCCATTGGGAACTGGCATCGCGGTAGAGCTTTTCTTTTTTGAACATCGCGGTAGGCGTGCTCAGCCACTGCAGTCACCGGCATTGGCCCCAATTGAAAAATGCAGGGTAGCGGTGGAGACAATCTGACCCCGGTGATGTGACACTGCCTATGCGAATAACATAGCAGCCAATGGGATCTGCCATCGCGGTAAAGCCTTTCATTTTTTAACATTGCGGTAGGCGTGCTCAGCCACTGCGGTCACAGCCATTGGACACAATTGGAAAATCTGACCGAGGCGGATCAATTGCATTAGCAGAATAATCCTGAAACCACCCTAGGGGCCTATATATGTGTATGAAATGGCCATACTTGTCACTTGCCTACAGACACTCCTGCCTGCTATTCCACCCCATCAACTGCTGCTGTACTTCATCTCTGGGACCACTCATGGCTCGTACTGAGATAATCAGGGCCCATCCCTTCACCCCAGAGGAGCTGAAGCTCCTGGTGGACGAGGTCCTTGGCCAGTACGGGCGGCTATGTGGTGCTCCAGAGGTACTTCTTTGGAGTGATTAGAATGCTCACCCTATGTAACTGGACACTAGTATGTGCCTCAGAGTGCAAGCCAATGTAAATGCCTTTAGATTTGGACCTATGCATGGCCCATACATGACGTACAAGTTGTTGCACCTGAGTATGTGGAGAGGATGGCACCATTGTCACTGGTGCAGCTCCCTTGGACACTTCCATCACAGATATTGTTTTCTGTATGGGCAATATTAATGTGTGAGACTCTGCCTAGCAGAATGACTTCACGGTAATGGTGTGTAGAGCCTTATTCCCCCTGATCCCTGACTGCATGCAATGACGATTTGAACATAACAATGTTTAGCAATTGTACAGTTACACTGATGACTGGAGCAATTGTCACTTTGTGCACCTGTTTCCTGTGAGATGTCACGCAAATACATCAGTAAGTTTACTTCTAAACATTAGGGAGATGGTACCTGTCGATTGGGAAGAGGGTACAGATAAGTGGATGAAATGAGTTGACGGTCTTAATCCCAGCCATGAGCAACCCAAGAACCTCAGAGATGTCTCTAGTGTGATGCAATCTGTTCAAAGTTGCCTCAGTGGTAATGGCATGAGGTGCTGGATGTGTACAACAGTTGGATTTTAATGTATTAAATACATGACCAGTGTCAGTGTAAATCATCTTGACATGTTTGCATGTTCCTTTTGGAAAATGGTGTCTGAACTGAGCCATTCCTACACAGGAAAAGACGTTGTGTGAACTGTCTAGCACAGTAAACTTGTCAGCCTTGTGTGTGCTGTGTGGCTCCCAGAGTATTGTGACTCATGTGATGATGTTCAAGTTAATTGAGACATGGACAAATCAGGACTCAGGGTGCAGTGAGTTAGGAGAGGTTACACTTGTCCCACGTGTTGTGTAGAGCCAAATGATACAGATGACAGCATCACAGAGAAACATTTTGACAAATATCAGCAGCATGGCATCACATTATTTAATTCCCTGCCACAATGACAGCAACTGCACACATGCGCTGATAGTGCACATGGTGAGGAGTACAGTGATGCATTGGATTATCTGCATTTGCTCATTGTGCACATGGCAACATGTCTTTGTGATGGTTTGACAGTGGAAGGTTGAAGCGATGGAGCAAAATGTGGCTATTGGGAGATTGTGTTTGCACTAGGGCTTTACATGGTTGTATGTGATCAGTGTGTATGGCAATTTGTGATGCATCTGTAGTGTTGTACTGTACCTTATGATATAAATAGCCAATGTCACTCTGAGTGGCACTAATTACTGTGTGTGCATTGAGGAGGGGTGTACATATGCATCAGTGCATGGGCAAGTTGTGTCTACTGGTTTACATCAGTGAGTGATCTCTTGCGACATTGATGTGTCCTGGGTGTCAGCAGTCAGCACAACATAGGGATGTCAGATGCCAGACACTAGCTTTTGGCACACATTCCCTGTCCTTATGGAGGACACTCAAAGCTTCATCGAAAAAGGCACTCTGATGCCTTGGATCATTGAAGGCTTGCCCTGACATTGAAATATTGTTGGTATGTGACAAGGCACGACATGCAAGGCCCTTGCGTCACATTGCCCTAGTCAGGCAAATGTGCATTGTCTTTTTGTCAATACTTGTACATGTGTCCATGAGAAGTATGCAGAGGTGTAAGTCTCAAAGACATCAACTCGCAGTGAATAGCAGTGAGCATGATGTTAGGGTGCATTGAGATATTTGTGGTGTGCACTTCCATGACAGTGATGCACCTGCAAATCTGATTTTAATGATCACCAGTAGGTGTGCTGCATTACCAATATAGTTGGATGGAAGGATGGAAGGTCACTTACCAATTTGCATGTTTCAGTTTGCATTTGTGGTTTTTAGGGAAGTTATTCTTCAAGTGAGAGAAACACAACACAATTGGATGTGTAGCTCTATTGACAAAAGGCATGTAGGTGTAGCTACACACAATAGGATGTGATGTTGAAATGTTGACACATGCACAGCAATTTGGCAGCGTCAACGCATCATGGAGCATGAATGTCTAAAAATCATGTGTCAATACATCATGCAATCAGACAAAAGATTGGGCTTATGCAACCAGTACATGTACAAGTAAATTTTGTGTCTTAATTCAAATAAATTATGTTTGTATTTCATATCATATTTGTGAGCATGCCATTTTACTGAACCAATGCCTCTGTCGCTTACAGCATCTACCGAGGGCAGGGAAAGAGAGGGGCCTGACACCGTTGGTGAAGCAGCTAGCATTACTGGTCCCCGGGAGTACAGTGACACTGAGGGGACCAGCGCCTCGGAGGGGGACAGGAGTGCCCTGGAGGAGTCCGGAGCAGAAACAGCAAGCTCAACATCTTCACACTCCAGCGGTGACTCCATGATGTTGGCGGACACAGGAAGTTCGACATCTGCTTCTTTGTCTGTCACATCCCGTCCTGTGTCCACCCTCCCTGCTGCTCCCCAAACTGGTATCCGACCCGCAAGCCTAAGAAGGGTAAAGCCTCCTTCCCCTCAGGCACTGCTGCCTCTGTCTCCCCTGCTGCCCTCAGTGTAGAAGCCATAGACATCCTGCAGCAGCTGTCTGTGGGTCAGATTGCACTCCTAAATGCCCTCCAGGATCATGGCAACAAGTTGTCACAGGTTGTTGCGTTCCTGGAGGGCATTCATTCGGACGTGGGTGGCCTGCACAGAACTGTCCATTTGACCTCCACTGTGACGGCAGCCATTCAGCAGTACCATCCTCCCAGTCCAGCTCCTGTCCCTTCCACCTCCATCCTCCCAGTGCCCCCACCTGACCAGAGCACACACACACCGGAACACTCAGGCACCCAGACATCCACACGCAACACACATCAACACCACTCAAAGAGACACAGACACAACACGCCATCCCCAAAACACACAAAAAGCACACATGACACCACAACAACACCATCAAAGGACACTCAGAAACATAAAGCCAAAAAACATGCATCCACATCGCATACCTCACATTCTTCGCCCTCCAAGAGCCCTCCCATCCCAACACCTCATCCCAAAGCCTCCAAGACCCTTACCATGGCTGCCCTGGACCTGTGGCCTGCCACTACTGCACCCCCCGAGTTAAGAGGGCTGGGTTGGCCAAAGTTTCCTCTCCCACCCACACCCCTGAGAAGCATGGCCACAAGACAAAAGAGGTGAAAGTCCTGCCACAACAGAGGAGGGAAGGGAAAAGGCCACCCCCCCAGAGCATACCAGCAGATCTGGGAAGTCTCCCCGGAAAGAAGCACCACCACCAGCACAACTTTCTGGGAAGAAGGAGGCTGTTGTGGCCACATCACTTCTGCCTTGGCCCAAGATGCTTAGTGGATATCGGACACTTAAACAAGTCAAACCCAGCCCTCCACATGCAACATCAACCACTGACCCTCCCCCAGCATTTCTCCGCCTCCCCGTGCCATAACTCCACCTGGTCCAGCCAGCTCCCACCCTCCCACATCCAGTGATCCCACTGCATCAGGCAGTTCTCCCCCTCCCAGGTCCAGTCCTCTCACAACCCCAGATGGTCATCCCCCTCCCAGTTCTCCCCAATTTTGAACCAGACTCCCCCTTCCCACCCCAATCCTCCCTGAGCGGTGCCTGAACTGCCCATTTGATGCCCCTATCCTGGGGAGTTTTCCATGGCAGTGGACTGTAGTGCAAGTTTGTAGTGCAAGTTTTCATGCACCCAAGTGCGGACTCTATTTTGGACTGGCCATTGGCCTAGTTGTTTGGCACTTTACGTACAAATACAGAGTTTATATATTAAAGTTATATTTTTGTTCAGAGCTTTGTCGCTGGCCTTGCTAATGATGCAGAACAATGTATGTGTATATGATAATCTGTTCCATGCTCTGAATGCAACATTCACCGTGGCATGTACTTAATTTGCAGTTGCAGGTGTGCCCAAAGGTTGCAGCAAGTAATGTGCTTATTGAGTCAGAGGGTTAATGGGGCCAGGATGCTTATCTGAGATGGTCTACTCTTATCCTCTACATTAATTTGCCTGGGGTCTGCTTTTGTACACATGTCATATTTGGATCCTCTACATCACATACATTACAGGATGACTTGAGGGGTGGACACGATGCATCATATGTGAGGGATCTATCTTGATGTGTACACACCAGTGTATGTGTAAAGTTATCTTGGATAGGTTTGGCTTCATAGTCACATGGGTACATTTACATGTGTGCACTTGACTACTCATGCAGTGTGATTGTCATGTCAAAAGCAGATGTATTATTGTGTATCTGCCCTTGAGCATGACCCTTTCACACATGTACAATCCAGTTTATGAGTGCCTGTTTGTTTACAAGCTCAGACACATGCAAGAGTTTGTGTGCACATGTTGAAGTTGTTACCGGAGCAATGTGCAGTGTGTCAGTGTGACCTCGCAGTCCTATGGTACACCTACTTGTGGGCCACATCATTTGGGAGTACGCAGAGTGTGTCACTCCAATGTGTGAGGTGAGAGTTTGGGGATCAGACATAGGTCTTGCTTACCTTTGAGATCACTGTGCTGACTGACTCTAGCAAACATACCTAATATGTGCCATACATTGATGTCACATTATACTATATCTACTCCACGATGTGGTATTCCAAAGCTTGCCAGTCCTGTACACAAGTCCAGTCTCTGTAACTCCACTGTGTGCTGTTACAGTGTACCTGTCACCAATGTATGACACTACAGTCACCAGAAGACCATTTGAGGCCAAGACAATGTGAGATACTCCACTATGTCATTTTGCTTTGTACACTCCTCACCTGCACAATACTCCTGTATATACCAATTCACTCAACAATATCCCACTCTATGCCATGCCAGTGTTTGCCCCTCCCTACCACTCCATAGTGTGATACTATACTGTGGGAGAATCATTTGTGTCCAAAACCATTGTGCCCCTCAGCACTGTTTCCCAATTTGATATGTGCTATTTGAGTCTACTTAATTGCAGTCATGGGTAATCCTGTATAGTGCAGTTGATTTTACCACACAGTCCTCTAGTCTTGTCCCATGCATATGTGGTTGCCCGAGTTGTGGAGCAGTAGGTGATATCGAAAGTGTCTAGGTGTTTGCTGAGGCACTGCTACCCATCCTGTGTGGGGAGTGATCTGTGTGCTGTATTGATTTGTGATGTTCTTGTTCCTATGGTGATTTCAGATATGTGTGACCCTGGTTGTAGTGGTGTCCACACACTGCTTACTGTGCATGCACTGCTGTCAGTGGCTGATGCATTATCCTTGACAAGTGTGAGGCCCCCTGATGTCCAGCTTAGTTTGCTGTGGGATGTATTAGGATGTGAATAGGTTATTAAGTTGTTGGGGAGGGATGCAGTCTTTGGCCTGTATTGGCTCTTTCTAAAGACAAGTGCATGTGTGTGTTATGTAGCGATTGCAGGAGATTGTGAGTAAGGAGTGTGTGTCTTTAAATGCATTGAGATGGGTGTGTATTTGGTACTGGGCATTTCTTGTGTGCATGTCACAAAAGGCAATGTGGAGTCTTGTTTATTTGCTGGTTTTGTGTGCCCAATTGTGCTATGGCCCCCTATCTTTGAGCAGTCACTTGTCAGGATTGTGCCTGGGAATGCTTGGGAGGCACACTGACACCATGGTCCCTTTGTGACTGGTGGAGTGTCTATGGCAGTGTTGCCAGATGTTTCTGGATGCAGCACACTTTGGGGTTATATGTGTCATTTGGTTATGTAGAATTTGCTTTGGATGGCTTATGCAGTCTGTGCAGTTAGCCACAGGAGAGATTATATCTGTTCCAGGGAGGACTGGGAGCAGGTTTGGCTATCCACTCTTTTGCTGCACATGGCCATGCTTGTAGGACTTCTTTTGGGGTGGTCTGTGATAAATGTCTTAAGCAATTGCGGTGAGTACTGGATTACATCAGACATCCTTGACCTGGGCTCAGAGATTTGGAGGTACACACCATGGTGTAGCATTGTGGAGCAGGGAACTCGTAGGAGTAGATTGGCACCTGTATCAGAGATTGTCACAGGTGTAGAGCAGGGAAGGTGGTAGATGGGTAGGTGAGGGGTAAGTGTGAAGGGTGTTTTTAAGTTTGACTGTCAGGGAAGGTCACAGTCAGGCATGAGTTGTGTGCCAGTGGCAGACACATGACAGATTAGTTACGACAAATGAAGTGCAGGTCACTGGATGCCTAATGACAGGTCATCTCATTCTGGTCCAATGGCTTACTTGCATTACTGGATCACAGTGATACTGCACTGATGATATCTTTCATACTATTTGAATCTGTGTGCCACACATTGATTAGTTGATGTCCTAAGTGTAGTGTCATGTATGAGACCTCTTACATTCCATGAACATATGCTACCACTCATTTCTCCGGAAAGTTCTTGCACAGGTCCCTCCACTTTTGGATAGTTTACTTGTTCTTATACAGTGTTGATGACTTATAGTTTGTGGAGGAGGCAAAGTAAGAGTTTTTGTAGTCTTACAGAGAGCAGGATCAAGGAGTTGACATGCAGACCCACCAGTTAAAAGGTTTGTAATCTGCACAATGACTCTTTATTTATTCAATTACTCACATTTATTCACATGAGTGGAGGGCACGTGTGAGGAAGAAGAGGTTTGTCATGGGTCTTTGGTCAGAGTTCACTGCTTTCAAGATGGCCTTTTCATGACACAGTGGCATTCAGTCCAGATTTTCGACTTAGTGCTACATTTGGAGAGGTGGAGTGATGGTTTGGAGGAGTTTAGTGGAGTGGCAGGATAGTCAGTGTTGTTGATGTACAGGACATACTCACATGGGGTAATTTAGTGCAGCATTACACAAATGAGACAAATGCCCACTGGTGTTTACTTTAAGTTTGCAGTTCTAGTCAAAATTATTCTACGGTGTTGAATGGTATGGCCTGTCATTATGTTGTATGGTCTGGCAATGTGTGGTATGAGCCTGTCTATGTCTGCTTAGGGTGTGGGCTGACCTGTGATTATATGGCAGTGGTAGCTCTCTTAATGTGTCATCTGCCTTTGCTCTCTGACTCATCCCATACCTTATTGTACTGCAGTGAACTCCCCAAACACATCCTGTTTGCTCTTGCCTCCTCTATTCCTCCTTGGATCTGGTCTAACCCTGGTTTGACTGCAATGATCACCATTGTACCTTTCAGGTGACTCTTGCCTCATCCATCACTCCTGTTGCTTATCCCTTTTATCATGATCCTACTGAGATGTCACTATGAACACTGGGCCTGCACATCTCTCCTTGCAGCAGCTATGTTGTGATAATTGGAGGTTCATTTTGGTTGGCTGTGGGCTGGAGAATGATATAAAGATCTTGCTAGCCTGAAATCATGTGCTGAATTTATGGGCAAGTTTAGCCACTGCTTCACCGCTGCTGTTACGTGACCGCCACAGCCAGGCTAGATGTCATAATTTCTATCGAGATGGGTTCCCCCGATGCTGAGGTGACAATGTAACTTCGTGCGAGGAATTGTTACTTTAACTGTGCTATATTTTCCTGTGTCCTGTGTCCATCAGGGTGTCCGATGTTGACAGGTAAGTTATCCATGAGCGATTACTGTGTATTGTTAGTGTCAGGGGTTGCATGCAGGGAGATATTTTGGACTTACATCTGTTGTGGTCCAGGACGGCGTTGTATTTGCTGGTAGTGGATCAGGTAGAGCAGCGGCAGGGCTTGTAGAGCAGGATTCATGACGTACAGGAACGTGGAGAGGTGTCTCTGACTCGAGTTTCCTGCTCCGTAGTTGTGTTTCCGCCATCTCTGACGAGCTGGTTTTACCACTGCGTTCAGATGGCCTGATTGACGCATCGTGATATGGTGGGCGGTCGGAGCATCATTCCGGATGGCTGCCTTTCTCTATTGGCTATCTTTGCCCATTGTAATATGGCGGTCGCGATGTCCGCTTCCGGAGTAACTAAATCGACATTTTCCGCCACCGTTCTCTTTGTACATATCGTTGCTCAGGCTTATGGATATTAAACCCTTCAGAGATACCCTTGAATCTGGATTGACACCTATTTGTGTTGATAGGCCAAACGAACCATCCCTTCCAATCGGGGTCTGAAGAATTGTATGAACCACCATGTATATTATCATCAAGTGTATTCTCACTATGTGATGGATAATTTTGCCAACCCTCAAAGTGTGTAGGTGAGGGGATCCGAGGTGTGTTCAAGTCCTTAATCTTGGCTAATACAAGACAGGAAGTCTGTTGCACTGTATTGTTCAGGAAGATAATTTGCTGTGGTATGAGGCATGCTCAAAATAACGCCTCAGTTCCCTAAACTTGCCAATCTTTTGTTCCCCAGACAGATTTTGGGCCTGATTCACAAAGGTAAACTTAGACCAAAAGTCTTAGTTTAGACCTGAAGTCTAAGTTTAGACCTAAAGTCTAACTTTACTACTAGTAAAGTTAGACTTTTGGTCTAAGTTTAGACCAAAAGTCTAACTTAGACCAAAAGTCTAACTTTACTACTACTAAAGTTAGACTTTTGGTCTAAGTTTAGACCAAAAGTCTAAACTTAGACCAAACGTCTGACTTTACAACTACTAAAGTTAGACTTTTGGTCTAAGTTAGACTTTTGGTCTAAACTTAGACCAAAAGTCTAACTTAGTCTAACTTTACTAGTAGTAAAGTTAGACTTTAGGTCTAAACTTAGACTTTTGGTCTAAGTTTACCTTTGTGAATCAGGCTCATTTTGTGTCTATAGTGTCCCTCCAAAAGTCGAAACCTTGTAAAGACAGCTGGGAAATAAAGGAAGCAGAGTATATCTGTTTCGTGTTGGTGAGCATATTTTTCTTCGCAGGTGTAGGTGCAACCTTATAATAAATAATATGAGGTTGTGGCTGAAGTGTTAAACCCAGAAAAATAAGCAAACCTTTGTGCAAATGTTTGTGAACTTTCAGTGGTGTCGGGCAATGTTCCCATTGATGGTAAGAAAAAACAGTATGTGGAATACTTGACTTGTGCAAGTAATGATGACCATAGTGTTGGTAACACCACATGGCGTCAAAATCTGATGTTTCATCATACAATTTGTTTTTTGAAAAAGCAGGTCATAGTTCTAAATCAGACAGCATGCTATTCACAGTTTCAAAGTCCCAATCATCAGAGAATGTACTGGTGGTGATGATATAATTCAAAGAAATTTGCTGTGGTATTGTCAAAGGTTCAGTGGGGCCAAATACATCATATGAAACCCTATCACAAACTATTCCTTCAGGAATCAGAACTGCTGGGGGCGTGGCTTCGGAAGCCAAGGAAAATGGCCGCTCGGGCGCGGAGCTCCGGAACGACGTGAGGAGCCGAGTCTCCTCCTGGCATCAGTTCAGCTCCCCCGGACCCACAAATACCGGCAAAAGGTCATGAAACACAGCGCTACCGAATAAGCTCCTTTGCGCCATCCACGGTGAGCGTTTCTGCTGTTTTTTGCCGCCCGTTTTTCCGCGGCCGCCATTTTGTTTTTGCATCTTCCTCACAGGCTTAACTCCTGAATGTACTTCATGTTGCCTGAACAATGGCTGTTGCCTGCCTGTTCTATTTTTGCCACTTGGGGGTTATTTTCCAAGCTACATTAATCTTTTGGTGACATGCCCACGCGAGGGAATTAAGGATAACTCTCCTCCACGAAACAACATTCTGTTGGCTTCATTGTTTCCCTAGTGGGTCTGCAATTAAAGAGTGTGGAAATATGGCGAAGGCTCGTCCATCCCGCAGTGGCTCTCAGTCAATGGAAAATTCTTTAGTGCCTGACTATAATCCTTTCAGTGTCTTACAAGAAAGTATTGATGACGCAGATTCGGGACAGTCTCATACGGGCCAAACAACTTCCTGTATACCTCGCGGTAACCCCAAACAACCATCTAAAATTCCTTCTACTACAGTTGCTGTTGTTTCCAAACGTCTCAAAAAAGACCCACCTTCACCTACGGAATCCAATGTCTCATTATCTATGGAGTTATTGCTTCAGGAAATCCGGGCTCTTAAACCTCACATGGAAGAGACGAATTGTCGTCTCCAAAATCTTGAGGATAAATGGTCTCAGATGGAAAGTCAAGCTCTTCACCTAACGCAACGTGTTGACGCCGTCCAAGCTATTACCAACCAAGTCCCTCCTCTACAATTGGAAGTTTCCCATCTAAAACAACAAGTTGAAAATTTGGAAAACAGAAATAGGCGTAATAACTTGCGCATTTATGGTCTTGTGGAAGGAATTGAAGGTTCGGATCCTCTCCCCTTTTTTCAATCGTTTCTCCCATCTCTTTTGGATTTTCCTGAATCTCCAAAATTAAATATCCAAAGAGCACATCGCTTGGGTCAGGTTTCAAAATCAATGTCTTCAAACATCAAACCAAGAGGCATTATTCTATATTTTTTAGAATACACAGATTTACTTAGAGTCCTTCATGCAGCCAAAAATAAGGGAAACATTTCTTGGCAAGGAAATAATCTCTTTTTTGCTCAAGATTACGCGAAAGCAATGGCTGACCGACGGAAGAAGTTCATAGATATGAGACCAGCTCTTCGTAATCTGAATGCTCGTTATGGCCTGTTTCATCCTTGCCTCATGAAAGTGACTTTCAACAATAAGACTGCGACTTATGAAGATCCAGCACGTCTGCAACTCTTTTTGGACTCTTGCAAAGATGACACCATGGAAGTTCCTCACACCTCGTCGTTTTGATGTTTTGATGTTATGTTGATGTTTTGTTAAGAAAATGTTTTTCATATCCCCCGTCTTATAATATATTGTTTTATAAGGTTTTATATTGCATGTTATTATGTATTTACCGTATTTCATATAATCCGTTTTTCTCTTCTTTTCTTTTATTAGATGCAATTTAATGTGGTCCTTGGTATGTGATCCCACCTTGTTCGCCTGGAGGAAGTCTTCCTTCTCCGTTCCGTTGTGGAGTTTTCCCGCTCGGTTGTTCTGCCTTTTCCTTATGTGGCTTCACCATCCCCATGTTTCTGTGTTTTTGTGTGGTATGTTCTTTTATTGTCTTACATTTCAACATCCTCAACATGTATCCTACCTGTTCTCTTTATTTTTCCTTTTGTTTTTGTTTTATATCTTTTTTCTCCTTCTTAGTCCTAATCTTTCATTTTTCTTCAATTACTGGTCTTTTCTACATCCTTCTAACATATTCTCTCTCTTGTCTTACCTTTGCTTCTTCCTCTGTCTCATATCTTTTCTTCTTCATATTTATTATTCTCCTATGACAATTCTACATATTACTAGGTTAAAATATGCTGTATTATTAGATCTAAATCTTTTACTTTTAATGCATATCTTTAGATGTCGTTGAATATAATATCCTGGAATGTTAAAGGTTTGGGTTCTCCAATTAAACGTCAACGAGTTTTATCACATATTGCAAGTCTAAAAGGAGATATTACTTTACTGCAGGAAATTCATGTAACCGCTACTGAGATAGCCAAATTAAGACGTCAATGGGTGGGACAAGTTTTCGCATCACCAGGTTCGGGAAAGCATAATGGTGTTGCTATTCTCTGCCATAAACGTTTAAATGTCCACCTTATAAGTCAAGATAATGACTCCGATGGTAGATGGGTTGCAGTCACTTTATTGATTAACAACATTCCTTTAACTGTTGTTAATGTTTATGCTCCCACTAATCACGATAAATTGTTCTGGCCCCAGTTCCTCTCCTCCTTGATGCAATATACCGACGAATATCTAATTTTGGGTGGGGATTGCAATATGGTCGTAGATCCCTTTATAGATAGAAGGTCTAAATCACGATTTTCACCATCTTCCATGCATGCTCAATTTACCTCTACTATCTCCCAACGATCTCTTGTAGACTCCTGGAGACTTTGTCATCCCACATTGCAAGAATACACTTATTACTCACCTGCTCACTCCTCTCAATCCCGGATAGATTATCTCTTTATCTCCAAAGCTCTAATTCAACATATTTCCCAATCAGACATAGGCTCTATCTTAATCTCAGACCATGCTCCAGTTTCTTTGAGTTTGGATTTGCTGCCTCCTTTCAAAGGTACGAAGCGGTGGCGATTTAATAATTCTCTATTAATGGACCCCTTATTTACATCAAAATTTCTTGATTTTGCAACCTCATTTTTTGTAGAAAATGAATCTCCTCAATTATCCCCTCAACTTATTTGGGACACTTTCAAAGCTGCCTCTAGAGACTTCATTATTTCATTTGTATCACGAAAACGAAAAGCATCCTCTCACTCTGCTCAATCACTCAGTACACAAATTAAAACACTGGAATACGCTTATTATTTAACAAAGTCCCAGTCTGATTTGAACGAACTTATTAAAGCCAAACTCTCTTTTAATAAATTATCTACTGCATCCGCAAACTTATACTTACTCAAATCCAGTGCTAAATACTATAGTGCCCAGAATAAATCTGGTAACATTCTTGCCAACTATCTCAAAATTAAGAAGGAACGTACAAAAATTGATCTATTAAAACTTCATCGAATAATATAATCCATAAAGATGACGATATTCTCTCAGAATTTGTCAATTTCTATCAAAAGTTGTATACTCCTGAATCTTCACCTCAATTAACTGACATTTCACAATACTTATCTTCTATTCCCGCTCCTTCTTTTCCCGGTGTAGATTTCTCCTCCGCCGAAGCGGATATACATACTAATGAAATCCTTAAAGCTATTCAATCACTTAAGAAGGGGAAAGCTCCAGGGCCCGATGGTTTCACAATAGAGTTTTACACTCACTTTTCTAATCTTCTTATTCCCAAGCTTCATCAGTTATTTTTATATTTCATAACATCCCAAAAATCGGAAGGCTCATTTCAAGAAGCGTTAATATGTCTTCTTCCTAAAGATAATAAAGATCATACATTGTGCAAAAATTATAGACCCATTTCTTTGATTAATGTTGATTATAAAATATTTGCGAAAATCCTTGCACTCCGATTAGATATTATTTTGCCTAAGATAATCGGTAAAGAACAAAGTGGCTTTGTTAAAGGTCGACATTTGTCTGACAACACTCGGCTTTTCTTTGATGTCCTTAGCAAGTCTCATTCCCATAAACAGTCATTGGCGGCCGTTGCGCTGGATGCTGAAAAAGCATTTGACAGGGTTAATTGGCAGTTTATCTTTTCCACACTTGCTTGGTTCGGTTTTGGCCCTAAATTTCTTTCCTATGTTTCATTACTTTACTCTTTCCCTAGATCCTTTATTTTAGCTAATGGCCTTGTTTCTTCTTCTTTTCCTTTATATAGAGGTGTCCGCCAGGGATGTCCACTTTCTCCACTTTTATTTATCCTGGCGTTAGAACCCTTTCTAATAAAAATCTGTTTGAATAGGGACATCACAGGTTTTCCATATGGCGATAAACAACTAAAGCTTTCCGCTTATGCGGATGACATCCTTTTATTTATCTCTAATCCTCAATCCTCTATACCATTGTTTCTCTCTGAAGTCAATGATTTTGCTCTGGTCTCTGGATACAAACTCAACACGGACAAATGTGAAATTCTCCCTTTAAATAAGCACTGCTTCCATGCTGACTTCTTGTCATCCTCTTTTCACTGGAGCCCAACAAAGATCAAATACCTAGGCTTATGGTTCACACCTTCTATTAAAGATACTGTAGCATTACATTTAAAAAATTTACAACAGACTTTAACTGACTCCACCTCACGTTGGCATCCTTTATTTTTATCCTGGTGGAGTAGATTAGATTCTATAAAAATGATGTTAGTACCAATAATTTTATTTTTCTTATCTAATCTTCCAATCAATGTCCCCAAATCCTGCTATAAGAAAATTTATAATATTCTATCAAAATTTTTATGGCAAAACAAAAAAGCTAGGATGTCTTTTGCCAAACTTCAACAACCTAAACATTTGGGTGGAGTCAACTTTCCAGATTTTTCTGCTTATCATACTTCATTTTTTCTTAAATACTCTTCTTCTTTGTTATCTCAGAATATGACTGACCCCATTTCTCATCCCCTATGGGTAGACATAGAAACCTCCTTCTTTTACCCTTTTACCTTCGAAGAAGTGATTTCTATATCTCAAGTTCCAACAAGACTGTCTCTTCCCATCCTTAAGAATTCCCGTAAAGTTTTTCATCCTTTATTAATCAAAGGCCTTGATGAACGTACCCGTTTTTGCAATCCCCAATTTGGTATAACAAGCTGATTAAAATTAAGAATAGAACCCTTTTTTGGAAGGATTGGTTGGTTTTAGGACTTAAATGGACTCATCAACTTTTCCATGAAGATTCTTGTATTCCTTTTTCCATAGCCCAATCCCGTTTTTCTCTGCCTCTTTCCTATTACTCCAAATATGTATCGCTAATTGAAGCTGCTCAATCCTCTTATGATGCTTTTGGGTCCTCCCCCGCACCTGTCAAATCTTCTTCGACTATTCTTTCTTCCTTATGCACCTCTTCTTCTGCCTCTCAAATTTATAATAAGTTAAGAGAACCCTCAGTTACTCGTGATAAATCTAAAATAGAGTGTGACTGGGAGTCTGATTTAGGCGAATCTTTTTCTCTCCTTCAATGGAACAAAATTTGGACTAAAATAAGGAAGTCTTCTAGAGCAGCCAATACTACACAAACTCTATTTTTCATATATAATGGACTTCTGATCACTCCAGCTAAATTGCATCACATAGACCCCTCTACCCCCTCTATTTGTTGGTCTTGCCAAGCCCCTGTAGCTGATCTTAAGCACATGTTATTTACTTGTCCACCCATTTACCATTTCTGGATTAGAGTATGGAAACAAATTAACAAAATTTTCTCTACCCATATTCCCTTTTCTTATTCATATATTTTTCTAGGTAGTGTCTCAGAGATATGGCCGACCTCAATTACTAGTGTTTCGATTGTAGATCTACTTATTGCAGTTGCATTTCAACAAATTACAAAGTCATGGAAACAAGCCTTGAATGTTCCCTTTCAAGCATGGTGGTATGGTGTATGTTATAATCATAGGTTGGATAGGGCATATGTTCATCCTATTACACTTGCCATCAAACGTGATTTACTGTGGTTACCTATCACCAACTTTTTAAATGCTTCTGCCCAAACCATGCCTTTACATAGTCCCAGGATTGAAGAAGTACCCAAGCCTCCTTGAAGTTAATGGTTATTATTAAGTGTCTAATCTATTTTGGACTTTGGTTGAAGCGTGTTATACAACTATAGAAATTACTATGTCATTTTTTGCATTTTAAGTATATGATCAGTGTTATTACCTGATGCAATCTTCCCTCCCATTCTTTTTCTCTCCGTCCCCCCCTTCCCCTATACGATTTCATTTGTATTACATTATATTCAGATGTCATATTGTATTGATGTTAATTCTAAATTTTATATCTAATAAACTTACTTTTAAACTTAAAAAAAGGAATCAGAACTGCTGTAATGTTCACAAAGGGCAGGTCTCTTCTTTCACAATTAGATGACGTATGAGGTTTCAGGACCAAGTTCACATGTTGTACTGCAGAGCGTTCTGGGAGATGTCAATTCAGAAGCAGGAAGAAGACAGTCACTACCCCCATCCAGAGGACTAGGAAGAGTAGACCAATTGCAATCCAGAGCTGTAGCCAGGGAGAAACAAAGTAAGTCTTTTTTAGCCAATGGTAAATTTTATATACTTTTTATTTGTGGGAAACAGAAGCTGGCGGCGATTCAGGTTCACACGGATCCAGAGAAAAGGTATCAAAATCGATGAAATAGCCAGACGCTTTGGTAGCTCAGCATGTTTTGTTGAACTGGCAGATGACTTTTTGTGAGATATGTTCACATCGATGTCGGTGTTAGGCCAAATTGAGATCTGTGTTTCATTTGTATTTTGTTGTTGTTCAATTTCAACTGGTACGAGTTCCATTCCATTTTTGGCAACTCCGTTACTTCATAATTCAAATCATCAAACGTTATTAGTCTTTCTGTCTGAACTTCCTCTATGGTAGCGAGAGGAGATCGGCGGCTATCCAGGAGCCCACATAGCCTGCTATTCAGTATCCGCCACATAGTGTGGTTTGATCAGATCAATGGAGACAAATCTTTTTTCTTTTTTGCCGGTAAGAGGCGGAAGAAGTACTGTTCTTGTTCTTTCGAAAGCCAGGACAGGTACAGGCACTCTGTAAGATGGCCAAAATTCTTTTTTGTCCACAATCTTTTCTCTGACCACATCCCCAATCTTTGGGACCCAGGCAGGTCTTGCCGTAACTGCTTTAACTTCCCCAGTGGCGGTACGTTTTACTTGGACATGGCTTTGTAGTGCCCGGAATTCATTGGGTTCCTGTAAAACAGCCAAACAATCATTGATGTCGAATGCTTTTTCATCCGCCACTGTGCTGCCACCATCGAGGTCGGGTACCCACATTCTAGTCCCAAACAGGACCTCGTACGGAGTACGGCCTCCCAAGGAGCTTCTTGGCATGTTATTAAGTGCCCTCTGGACCCCATATAGGTGATTGACCCAACTGCCACCCGAGCCTAATACCCTTGCTGTTAAGGATTGCTTTAAGTCCAGGTTTTTCCTTTCCACAATTGAATTTCCCTTGGGATGATATGGAGAGGAGTACCACAATGCCACACCCAACCTTCCCATGGCTTCCTTGTAAGCCTGAGAGCTGAACGCGGGACCACGGTCAGAATGTAATGTGCAAACTGCATATGTCCCTATGAAGACTCGCAAATCCTTTATAACAGTTTGGGCGTCAGCCAAGCGCTATGACCAAACCCACACTGATCTAGAGCATGAATCCACTGCCACCAAGATGTCCTTGTAAGCCTCATTGGATTCTAAGGGGCCACAGTGGTCCAAATAGACACATGCAAGAGGTCTGTCTGATATCAGTAGTGGTGTTTGTGGTGGACATGCTACAGTGGAACCCTTCATCTGCTGACAGATGTCGCACTCAAGGAAAAATGCTTTTGTCTCTTTGATTAGACCTGGCCAACAATAACGTTATTTCGACAATGAAACTGTTGCAGTGATACCTGTGTGTGCTGAGCCCAGACCCTCGTGTGCAGCTAGTATTAAATCTAATCTGCGATCCATGTTTGGAATTACTCTATCCCCCACTCCTGGAATTTGGGCATACGGAATATTTTGTGGATCTAACTTGTAGGAGTACTTGAGTGGAAAACCTTTTGGCAACACTGTGCTATTTTTGCTCGAAGCGATGACAGCTGCCATTATCTTTCCGTCTACTCTCATGCGAGAACGAGTGATTGCAGCTACTGCAGCAGTTCTCACTGTCGCCTTGGCGGCTTCATCAGCCAATGAATTCCCTTCAACGTGCACGCCAACACATTGATGACTCAGTGTATGTATCATGTGAGCCTGCGGCAAGCCTTTTGTCAGCTCTGCCTCTTGTTCCCAAAGCAGTTTATGCTTTACTGTGCAACCTTTTGAATCTTTGAATCCATTCTGGCCCCAGTAGTGAAGATATTCATTGTATGACTGGACACAATAAAATGAATCGCACACAATTAGTGTGGGGAATTCTCGATCCGTATTTTTTAGTGCCAGTACCTAGGCTTTTAGTTTTGCCAGTTGAGCCGTGCAATCTCCTAGAGATTGCATCTGCGTATTGCTAGGACGGAAATTGCTGTCCTGCATACGACCCTTTACAATCGCACATGCTGTACTGTATTGCTGGTTACTTTCTATGGCTGGCTGAGCTGAACCATCAGTGTAAATTATATATTCATACTGATCTAGAGGCATTATTTCATTCGGGAGAGGATATTCTTGTTCGCACTGCAGAAATGCTTGTATTTTTAATATAGAATCAAATTTGTAGTCTACATCTGTTGCAGTGAGAGAATTAGTCCATTGTATCCATCGTGGATATAGTGCTTTAGCATTAGGAACGCTTGCTTTTGTAACACCTCTAAGGTTGGTATCGGAGTTACGATAATTATTCGTTTCCCCTGAGCCAGTGCTCTTTCTCTCACTACAGCAGTCTGTACTGCTGTCAATATTTTTTCATTTGATGCAAAACGCATTTCAGAGTTTGTGTACAAATGTGATTTGTATGCAATGGCTACTGTTTCGCCTTCATTGAAGGTGAGGTAAGTGTACCCGGATTGACCCGCGATTACACGGATCACCAAATTCGTAGTGTTTACACGTGTGTGTAAGTGCTTGGAAGCTATCATGTCAGCTTGTAGGGAACAAAGTATCTCTGTGTGTTTCTGTGTCCAATGTTGAACTGAGAAATAAAGTCTAATTAAGTCGTAGAAGGGTTTCACTCTTTCTGCGTAATCCAAAATGCATGTTCTGCCAAAATTTAGGAATCCTAAAATGGATTGCATGTTTTTCAAAGTCTTTGGAGGGTGGAGCAGCGCACACTTTTCTAAAAAGTTTGCTGCCAGGCTTTTCCCTTCCTTTGAGAGCTCAAATCCCAAAAATAGGACATTGAGATGGGCAATTTTTGATTTTTTAAAGTTACATTTGTAGCCCTCTGAGGCGAACCCCAAAATTATGTTGTTCACCCTGGCCAAATGATCCAATAGTTAATCATCCATCAGATGAATATCATATACATAGGACAATGCCTTTTCATCAAAAGTTTGAAGTAACTCTGATACTCTTGCTGAGAACAACCCCGGGCTATTCTTATGCCCTTGGGGTAGTCTACAAAATTGACACTGAGAACCTAGGACTGAGAATGCTGTCAAATATCTGCTCTCAGGCGCTATATTTTGGCAAAAGAATCCATTTGAGATATCTAATGTTGTTATTCATTAATGCGGCACTGTGTGCATTATGTACGGCAATTTTTTTTGTGCATGTGTTCAAATGTCTGTAGTCTAAAACTTGACGAGATGAATTATTGGGTTTCATTACGGGAAACAAAGGATTATTCATGGAAGAGGTGCAATTCTCTATTACACCTTGGTATTCAAATTGATCTAAAATCGCCCTGACTTGTTTTTTTGTGTCATGTTTTATAGGGTACTGTCTTTGTGGAGTTGGAGTATGTTTTACTGAGATTTTATGGTGAGGTGACTCAGCATCCCACCCTACATGATTGGGGTATAATGCAGGAGCTAATGCTACCTCCCACTCCTGCGCGTATGAATGTTTTGGTGATTCTGGAACGAAATCGGAGAAAGCTGGTAAGATTACCGTTTCTCCCTTTGGGCAGTCCATAACAAACTCAGGCGGACAATCTTTTTCTGCTAAAAGGATATCGTATCCAAAGGACAGGTTCTCCCAAAAGAGACCTTTAACTTTCCTGGGTATGTCCCCCTCTATATGGAGGGTTATTTCATATAACTGGTGTGGGACACTTACCCTAGTATCAGGTGTCTTCACCGTGATATGTTCATTCAACACAGCTGTCACCAGAAATTCCATCAGGTTCTGGTGAGCTATTGTTACTTCTTCTGCGCTGTCTAGCATCGTCAGAGCACATTCCCCATTCAGCAGTTGAGTCCTCAACAGCCTGGGCATTTCTTATTTTTAAGCCTGCTACTTTCTTCTTTTTAAATTGTGGTTTACTCTTTGGTTTATCTTCTTTTTTGATATTATAGTCTGAAGTGCGATGTGTGTCTCTTGGCTTGGCTCGCTTTTCTGCTCTGTGTCCTGACCGTCCTTCCCTCTCTGAGTTTTTTGATGAACCCTGAAAGGAACAAGTGGAACGTGTATCAGTATCCTGTTGCCTGTCAGGTTTTCTAATGTTATCATGGTTTCTAAGGTTATACCTCCTGTCGGTAGGCTCCTGTTGAGGACAAACACTCCATGATTGTGATGCATTTTGCTTATTTTTTTGTTGCTTATCATCCCATTTCTTTTTAGAAGGATCTGGTGTTTGCTTAGTATTATCCTTTTCAGGATTTCCCATTATTTGCGGTTTCATAGGTCTAGCTCCCAAATTATCTCTACCTAATTCGGCGTATGTATCTTCAATAATGTTTGGTAAATCCCGCTCCTGCTGTGCAGAAGTGTATTCCCTCAGGCGTTGGCGTAGAGCCACCGCTGCTGCCTCCCCTTTTGTGTTTGCCTACATAATTGTAGAATTGCCTATTAATTTCATCCCTAGGTTTAGAGCAGGTTTTGCTCCATACTCATTCTGTATTTGCTTTAATACTTCTGGTATCACTACTATTGAAGGGGTGCCTTGGGTCCTGGTACAGATGGCAGCGCAGACTGTACCCCAAGTGGTACAATCCTCTATCGGGGGAGCTATCCCCATTGCCAAGCAGATTGTCAATATTCTGTGTTTTTCTTGTGGGCCTGTGTGTGGAAACACTGCCTCTAATTGTGCAATTTTCTGTGCTATCCAGAATGGCATTTGCTCACGTTTAGTGGGCATTCTTCCCATAACTGCGTTCAGTGTTTGTGGGGTAATTTTAGTTGCGGTCCCTTGTAGTTGACCTGCTGGGGTCAACCTTATGGGCTGAAGTGTGAGTGTTCTCATAACGAACTGTGCCAGATTTCTGCAAAGTTTTATTATTTCTTTATGTAGTGGACGTAAGTCTGCTATTGGCAATGTGTCAACTTCTGCATGTGTTGTGTAAGCAGCCAGAACCGTCCAAGGCCGGTCCATCTCTGCTGAGTGGACTGAGTCTCACTTTTTCTGTGGTGTGTGGGAGGGAGCCTTTAAACCAATTTATATGCTCTTGGTACGTGAGCAGACCTTCTATGTCCTTGCATGGACAGTATTCTTCTGGCATTTCATCCGGATGAATGAAATATATTTGTGCGTGCATATGCTGGTGGGAATTTAATCCATGACTAGAATACCTCTGTCCTGAATGACTCATGTACCTCAATCATGAATGGTACGGTCCCTCCTAGTGCTGAGAGAGCAAAATTGTCTAATTTCACGGCCAGTGCATTTCGGACATTTTCTGAAATTTTTATTGCACCTTCCTGATCTGCCTCTGCATTTGCATGTAATGCTGCCACTGCGTTATCTTGACAGGCATTGTTAGAAATAGTTTCAAGGAAAATAAGATAAGGTTTTATGCAAAATGTAGGGAACCTACTGCCAATACATAGAATATACCTACTTACATTGGCAGATTTTTCCCTTCCCACTCCAGACGTCTCTGGTTAAATGTGAGTGCGGGTCTCTGAGAAAGCACGACTGAACTACTCAAATTTGACCATAAAATAATAACCAAACCAATGTTGGCGGCGCCATGTCGTGTAGTTCCTACAAATCTATATAGGATCTGCTCGTTTAGACAACATAAACTAAGGGATTGGTATCCAGACTGGTTCCAGACACCCCCAGAGGATATGTTAGTCTGTTGACCAGCTAGCTCACAGTGTCACTATGAGCCCCTCTTACCAAGGAGCGAATGGCTTCTGGCAACTATCCAACATAACAACCCTGACTGATCCCTCAAGGATCGTGGAAACAGTACAATACTTTTTGCTCAGTCACTCGTGCTCACTTTGTCTCAGAGAGATACACAGAATAAACAATGGGGACGTTTTCAATAAGTATTTATTCAACCAGCGTCATTCTAGTATAAAATACGTGTGCTGCAACAACCATGAGACAGAAACAGATATATATGGTTATAAGCACCAGCAGAGTAAAGAAAAGGTAGAATTCTACCATAGTGCTAAAACAATGAATATATGCTGAAATATGGATAGATGACTGTAATAATGTGTACTCCTACAATGCCAACCCTAACTAGATGTACCTAAGTGTACCTAGCATGTATGTAGGTGTAAAGCCAAGAATCCCCTTAGGATAGAGCCTACCCCATTACCTGATGTGAGAGAGCGAAGGACCCCATCTTGGTCTCAAGATGGACACCCTGCAAGAGATGTCAGACCACTGTGTGCTTGAGTGTCTGCGTTCAGGGACCTCAGCGCCTCGTGTCAGCATGGAAGTCTTTTTCTCCTCTTGTTTGCCCAGCGAAGATGTAGTGCATATATACCCGAAAGGTACCCTCAGGGGTTCTACCTAGAAGTGTTCTATGGGCATGTCGGGCAAGGATGGCGATAGAGGTGACCCTTATACAGAGTTATTATGCAGAAGATGGTAATCCTGCTGTGATACTGAGAATCCTCATGCATAATACATGAGGCTAGTTTTCTGAGAAAACCACACAGCAGTCATGTAGCACCTAACTAAGTAAAAGGTCAGCGCCAGACCCAATATTTAGAACAATGGTAGGACAGATGAAGGTAAAAGGTCATGTAACTTCCTAGGCCTATATTGGGGTACATTGGGGTTCATAACAATGCATCTGATAATCATCAGATGCGTTAAATACCTTAGCCTTCCTTAAATATGGGCAGTCAAAACTGACTAAATTTAATGGGGGAAAAGCATATGGTATTTACTGTATTATACAGATTTTGGTGCCTTGAACACCAAAATCTGCATGTTATTGGTAATAGGCATCATTTATCGCACCTGATAAATAACGCACTCCGTGGTATTGTCATTTATCTGGAGTGATAAATAACACCTAAACTAGCAATCAGGGCCAAAGACTGTGTTAGACATGATTTTGATTTACTTTAAATGTACACACATAAAATAGTCACTGCCAGTGTTAGTCAATTGTGGTAAGAAACTAAAAGCTAGGGTAAATTGCCTAAAATCCAGAGACTTCAGAAAAAAGACTGAAAATTGTTTAGTGTACTTTCTGTAAAACTCACATAAAAAAATAAAGTGCAACATTGTTTGCCCAGATCGATCATCACAGCCACAAGGATTGGTACTGAGATTCTTTTAATAGCCCAATGGGAAACACAGTAAGTACGTAGCTGTGTCTGCCCTAAAGTGAAATAGCAAACAATGTTCTTAAAGTCCACGTGCAGTTAGAAAATAGTTAGTTGGGGGGCTATCTAAGCTCAGATGCAAATAGGCTTTTACAGTGGGCTTGAGTTTTTCCATGCTAAGTCTAAGAGATTGGCCTTGATTATTTAATACGTCTTGAAGAGATAATAGATTAATTCAAGCATTCTGTCCATCACCTTTTTGTATACTTCAGTGTGTTGAAAGGTGGGACAGGTATGCCCAGATGTTGGTACCATGCACACTTTGCCTCTGGAGCCAAGCTACACCCGACTGATGAGACCTAATAAGGTCACTATTATGATGTCGGTTGGAGGCTTTCCGACCAACATCATAGGTTTCAATTTCGACCGCTGTATTACAATGACGGCGGTTGGAAGTGAAACCGGCTGGTCATTCCGGCTGGCTTCTGACGGGCTCCCTAATCCCTTAAAGATGGCGTTTACGCCATCGGGATTACAATGTCGGTTTCCACAGGCTTTCTGGAAACTGACTTTGGGGGTCCCTAGCAGGGCTCCCTTCTCCCTGCGGGCTCCGGTTGGGGGCCCCTGTTAATCCCTGCACTGTGTGGCAGGCACCATGGTGCCTGCCACACGGTGCAGAGATTAACAGAAACTCCCATTTCTCTATGGGAGCTTGTGCTGCTGGTGGTTTACGGAGGCAGCACAAGCCCCCATAGAGAGAGGGAGCATGCGACCGCACCATGTGCGGACGTATTGTAATAGCGTTGTCAGGACCACCGACCAGAGGTCGGTCGGTTCCGAGACCGCAACAGTACATCCGTCCGACATCGTAACAAGACCCTAGGGGGTCGATTCCGATCTCGGCCGGAAGCGCACCTAACAGTATTCGTCCGGAAAAAAACCAAGCCGAACGCGTGTTTCCCGACCGATTCGAACAGTCGTCCGAACGAGCAAGTACGAGGCGCATAACAGCACATATTCCGAGCGAGCCGTACTTACCCATTTCAGCTCCTGTTCCCCGCCCGAGTCGGATCCGTAAACGCCGAATCGAGTCGCACGGAGCCAAATACACAGCACCTTCCGGCCGGACTAGTACGATGCGCCTTCCGTACGCGCCGAAGCCGTCGCTACGTCCGGCACGTCAGAGCATCCGGGAGAGCTGTACATAAGCTCCGATTCGCGCCACAAGACGATCCACGGAGACGAGACGAACAAGCCAGCGACAAGTACGAGTCGAAGCCACGAGAAACCCGAACGAGACGAACCAACCATGAATCCCATCGCGCAGGTCCTACCAATACTCTACATCTATTACCGGGACCGGTACGGACGCGTACGGCGCAGACGGTAAGTCAAACACCCACAACACAAACAAACGACACGTACCCGAAATATGTCACACACACATAGGGAGGCAGAAATGACGTACACTAGCAACAGCAGAACCATAGGGGCGGGATGGCTATCACCAATGCCATACACACCCATAGGGGGATGGATGCCTACCACTAACACCACCCCTACTCATGGGGGCCTGGATGCCTACCACTACCACCACCCCTACTCAGGGGGGCCTGGATGCCTGTCACTACTACCATCCCCACTCATAGGGGGATGGATGCCTACCACTACCACCACCCCTACTCAGGGGGGCCTGGATGCCTGTCACTACTACCATCCCCACCCATAGGGGGATGAATGCCTAACACTACCACCACCCCTACTCAGGGGGGCCTGGATGCCTGTCACTACTACCATCCCCACCCATAGGGGGATGGATGCCTACCACTACCACCACCCCTACTCATGGGGGGCTGAATGCCTGCCACTACTACCATCCCCACTCATAGGGGGATGGATGACTACCACTACCACCACCCCTACTCATGAGGGGCTGGATGCCTGCCACTACCACCACCCCTACTCATGGGGGCCTGGATGCCTGTCACTACTACCATCCCCACTCATAGGGGGATGGATGCCTGCCACTACTACCATCCCCACTCATAGGGGGATGGATGCCTACCACTAACACCACCCCTACTCATGGGGGCCTGGATGCCTGCCACTACCACCACCCCTACTCATGGGGGCCTGGATGCCTGTCACCACTACCATCCCCACTCATAGGGGGATGGATGCCCACCACTACCACCACCCCTACTCATGGGGGCCTGGATGCCTGTCACTACTACCATCCCCACTCATAGGGGGATGGATGCCTACCACTACCACCACCCCTACTCATGGGGGCCTGGATGCCTGTCACTACTACCATCCCCACTCATAGGGGGATGGATGCCTACCACTACCACCACCCCTACTCATGGGGAGCTGGATGCCTGCCACTACCACCGCCCCTACTCATGGGGGCCTGGATGCCTGTCACCACTACCATCCCCACTCATAGGGGGATGGATGCCCACCACTACCACCACCCCTACTCATGGGGGCCTGGATGCCTGTCACCACTACCATCCGCACCCTTGGGGGGATGGATGCCCACCACTACCACCACCCCTACTCATGGGTGCTGGATGCCTACCACCCACACCACCCCTACTCATAGGACGGGTAATGCATGACACAACCAGCATACTCCAACATAAGGAATGTCTGAAAAATACAACCCCCCAACACCATAACAAGCGTGTGTAGTCTGTGTCAAATGCCTACAACACTGAACATGACATTGAACATACAATGTGACCCCCTATCACATGTGTCACACATTAATGTGTGTGGCCTCCACAATGCAAGCAGACCATGACCACTGTGGCAATGGGGTCTAACACCCCATCATCACAGTGACCAAAAGGTAAGTGTGGGGTCCATAGCTGAAGCACATTTTGAACATTGTGGCAATGGGGTCTAAACCCCCATCATCACAGTGACCAAAATGTAAGTGTGGGGTCCATACCTGAAGCACATTTTGAACATTGTGGCAATGGGGTCTAAACCCCCATCACCACAGTGACCAAAATGTAAGTGTGGGGTCCATACCTGAAGCACATTTTGAACATTGTGGCAATGGGGTCTAAAACCCCATCATCACAGTGACCAAAAGGTAAGTGTGGGGTCCACAGCTGAAGCACATTTTGAACATTGTGGCAATGTGGTCTAAACCCCCATCATCACAGTGAGCAAAATGTAAGTGTTGTCATGGGAAAAGCTGCAAATGCCAAACAGCATGGATGATTCCTGGTCACAGAACAACAAACACATTTGTGGCATAGTAGTGCTTGTGTCCCATAGCAACATAGATTGGGTGAGGCAAACAGTGCAGTGCAAATAAGACATACCTTTGGCCATGTGCAGACAAACATCACCCATGGGGGCTGACATTGTCAACATTCATCAATAACACAATGACAGAAGTGACCATCATAATGCAGCCCCACATATCTGCACCAATGGACACACAAATGTAGATATCCTGTGGAGACTGTATATTTGAGGTGAACAAATACCATACCATGGCAGCAATGGGACATACAAACCATGATCATTGTGCTGACTGATGACCTAGGAGTCCCAGGGACAGCAGGGGAAAGCCACCAAACAACATACAGCCAATGGCACACTAAAGATATGCCAATGCAGTGGTGCTGATGCACAAACACAAACAGGCAGCCTCACACTGCATATCAAACACAACAGGTGATGGGGGGGGTGTGCCAGTGTCCCCATGCAACCACACAACACATGAGGAGGACTGAATCCCAATTACACAGATGTGTATACAGTGCCACACAAAAGTAACTCATGGATCGGATTCCCCTATGTGGGCAATCAGGCATTGTTAGATGAGAGGGAGCCCAAATTACACATGTCACACAAGATTGTAGGAACAGCAACTAACACAGCAAGAGACAGACCCACCACAGCACTACCCCCACGGACCCCACATTGTGGTGACCCTGGCCTGCATGATAAACCCACTGTGATGACAAAGCTAGATGTCGTTCACACTGTGAACCACAGTCATGTGTCCTGAGCAACAAACTACCATCACACCTACACAAGCACAAATCAATCAGCACGGCCTGTCAGCCAAGGCCAACATGGAGGTAGGGGTCTAGCCGTGCAACAACTCTCATTTGCACACACTCAACACCACACACCTTGATCTCCACCAATGTGCAGCAGTGAAGCTCACATGGACTGGTGACATTGCACATGCACCCATGACAATCCCAGGGGTGGTGGTGGGAACTAAGGTGCAGAAACCCATCACACATGGCCAGTCAACAAGACTCCTGAATGTCTGACACACTGCACAGTACGCTGTACATGGGCATGACGTCAAATTCACACCAACCAATGGGATCCCGGCCACAGTCACACACCAATGAAGAAGCCAAGGTCACCCACAAAGAACACACATAGACAACTTCCAACATTGCAGCTCTGACCCTGAGGAGTGGCAGCAGTCACACACACAACGTGTCCCAATCACTGAAAGCTAACACAAACTGTAAATTACATGACTTGTGTAACCAACAAGTGCCAAGGGGAATCCTGACTGTGTCTCATCTGCGTTTGCCCACAAACTCAGCCCTGACAGCAAACACACCTATGGATGACACCCTGATGACCAGTAATGTGCCATGCACCCACCTCCCAGAGAACCCAGGGCGAAGATTTGGGGGAAACATAGTTCAACTCAGCAAGCATCACAAACAGGAACATCACTAGGGGTCCCAGCCTGCGTAGCAAAATGGAAGTGAACACACACAGACATGCTCACACAACACACACCTTGGGCTCAGGCAATGTCACGGAATTACACACTGCCATGAGGGGACTCCACTCCTGTGAAAGGAAAGCTGTGCCATACGTTGTCTCTGCAGGGCTCTATCATGTCAGCAGAACACTTGGTCACTCAGTCAACAATTAGCACAAAATGAAGGCTCTCGTCACATCAGCCTGGTCATGGGAGTGTCACCGAAATCATCTGCACAGATCCAACACACATGTATAGCAAGTGGCACTGATAACACAGATGAGTCCTTCCCCATTGATGCCCAGACTTGCATGTCCAGTGGAGATGGTCACACGGTCAGGGAAATAGACAAATTGAACAATGGCAAGCACAACTGATGTGCAGGGGTGTAAGCCACAGATGTGATATTGCAAATAAATGTAGGAAATCCCATTGGCAAATATTGAAAACATGACACCCTCATATTGCTGCAAAGGATGACATGGCTACACACCAGGATAGGACACATTCCCCCTGGACCACATGGGGTCCTGCACAGTAACTCTTCATTTTCCTGATATCAAAAATCACCATCACTGCAGCAAGGGCATGGTTAGCATCATCAACATCATGTACATCTGAAGCAAAACCACTAGAGAACAGAAAGTAGCTTTATTCAGCATATGTGTGTGTAAAATAGAAAGTCCTGAAAAAAGACAAAGGCCAATGGCCAGTCCATCAGTAAAGTCCGAACAGGGTGACAGTGGCAGATGTCACCCTTTGCTTGCCTGCACTGCTACGGAGCAGGGACATTCCCCTCGGAGGGGCATACTGGGGGGCAGGCCAGGCACCGCAGGGACAGGATCAGGGCTCACCAGAAGGAGGCAGGGAAGGGGTGGCTGGTGCTGGAGAGTCACTGACAACTGCAGTGGAGGTGTCTGACATGGTGTGTGCCGGCACAACTGGGGGGCATGAGTCAGATGCTGTGGGTGCCGGCACGACTGCAGTGGGCTGGCCAGATGGAGTGGACAGGTTCCCCACTGCAGAGCCCAAGTCAGACGGGGTGGTAGTGGACTCCACTGCAGTGCCTATCTCCAGGGGAGTAGAATGGGGTTCAGTTAAGGTGGGCAGGACAGAGGGGGAGGACACGGTCTCCACACCAGTGGCACAAACATGTGCAGCGGGGGTGTGGGGCTGGAAGAGCAAGTGGTAGGGGGAGAAGGCCGGATCATTTTGGGGATGGTGTATCTGTGGGTGGGGGAACCTGGGGCAGGGTGTGGTGGGGGAACCTGGGGCAGGGTGTGGTGGGGGAACCTGTGTTGTGGGGGCCTGAGGGATGGAGGAAGGAGACTGTGTGGTTGAGCTGCAGGGCGGTGGCGGGGTCTTGCTCTTCCGGGACCGGGGGGACTTGCGGGTGGGGGCCTCAGTTTGTCTGTGCCTCGGGGAGGGTGTCCAGGGGTGAGGGGCACTCCCCTCTGTGTGGGTGGACTTCCTCTTCCCCCTGTATGCTGGATCAGCTGGATCGGAGGGGAAGAGGCCGAGGTCACAGAGGAAGAGCTGCTTTTTAGGTGGGGTTGCAGGTGAGGCAAGGGAAGGGGTCTTGGAGGGAGAGGATTTGGAGGACTGCGGAGTGACTGTGGATGCCTGTGTGTGCGTCTGTTCCCCATTCCCTGTGGGTGTGGTATCAGTCCCCTGAGGATGCTTGCGTGCACGTTTTGACTTTGTTTTGGGTGTTTGTGTGCTACTCGTGTCTGTGTGTTTGGGTGATTGTGCAGGTGTGCATGTGCTTGGGACAGGTAGGGTACCAGGAAGTGTGGATGGGGCAGAGGTAGGAGGGGTGAGGGACTGTTGGAGGAGGGACACTGCTTCCGCCAGGGAGGAGTCCATGGACTTATTGCTCCCCTGTAGGGCAGACATGCCCAATGAGATGCCCTCCATTAACGACACCAGCCGTGTCAACAGAATGGTGTGTGCTTGAGGGACACTCAGCATTGCTGTCTGCCCTACATGGAGCTGGCGAAGTAAGTACACAGACTCCTCACTCAGGGCAGCAGGGGACACAGGGGCAGGGGGTGCGGTGCCTGGCATGAAGGAGACACGCTCCCGAACACGGGAGCCTCCACGGACCTCTGGAATGGGAGCCAATGGGAGGGCGGCGGCGGTGGTGGTGGTGGTGGTGGCGGGGCCAGCCATACTAGCTGGGGTGTGGTGGCTGCTGACACCCGCCTCCACAAGGGAGTCATCCTCCGAGCTGCTGTGGTCCTCAGCTGAGGTGGATGGTGCTGAGGACTCCTCGGTGTGGCTCCCCTCGCCCTCCGTGCCACTGGGTCCCTCCGACCACTCATCGGCTGCTGACCCAGTCTGGCTCTGCAGCTCCTGCTGGTCCGTGGAGCTGTCCCCTTCTGTGGCCGTGGATGTATCTGCAAACAATTAGGGAAACAGACAAACATCAGTCACCTGCACTGACCGCACACACCACAGTAAGTACAGCACATTACAGAGCAAGCCCTGGCATCCTTAGTTGAACATTGCCAAAAGGGCTCACACAGATTAGGAGAAGCCAATTGTCAGTCTGATGGTCAACCATGGCACTCACACCCCTCCTGGCCTTGCACCCATCTGTCTGGTGCCTGTCGGATGGTAATACCCCAGTGTGGACACATGCACCACCTACACAGTTGTTGGACATTGCAGAGAACACGGTGAAGTATGTGAACATGCACACATCACATCTCTTGCCACTGAGTCAGTCCAGGTATCCGGATAAAGGGATGGCCAGAGTCTAATTTGAAATGCATGTGATGCATACCAGCACCAGACACCATGATGCACCCAATGGGTCCTGCCTAGGGGTGGGCGGAATTTGCGTAGTCGCGCTACGCAAAGCTACGCGAAACGGTAAAAAATCTCCGCGAGCACGCAAAAGTTCAGCGAACACGCGGAATTGCTTGTTCTGCCCGTTCGCGATGCTTTTTTCCTCTTCGCGAACGCTGTTTGGGTGCTCGGGGCGAAATATCTCGCGAACACGCATTTTGAAAGCGCAAACAAGCAAAAAATTCCGCGAAGCCGCGGATTTTTTGGTAATTCCGCGTTCTCCGCGGAACGCAAAATTACCCAAATTCCGCAAATTCCGCGAGCGAAACGGAATTTACTGCCCAGGCCTAGTCCTGATAGTCAATGCCACAATGGGGTGCATGTTGCACATGTCACTCCCCTGCAGGATCACTCTTAGGAAGTTTAATGCCATGGCACAGGCATGCCTGCAAAGTCATACAACACTGTCTGCAGTCACATGGGCAGGGCAGCCAGACAACAACAGTCTGCACTGTGTCACAATCCTAGGTCATGGGGAATGCAAGTTCTGTAGCTGACAAGTGCACATGTCCATCCCCCACAAACCACATCATCTGAACTCTTATTTGTCCACGTCATACCAATTAGACATATGGGAGACATGAAACACAACTCTCTGAACCTGAGCACCTCACAGTCTGCTGTGAATGAAAAACAGCTGCCTGAACTTCACAGTCGCATACACCAGTCTGCACGGTCAAGTGATCAAACACCTTTATGTCACACAAGTATCGTCTCTCATGGTCACATCTCAGATGGCATGCTGAGCCCTAACCGATAAACACCCCAGTAGTCCTGACAACGAAGCCACAGCACAATGACACAGAGGCAGACACCTGAGGGAACATTTCACTGAGCACAACGTGTCAGCTGATACACGGGAGTGGGAGTACAGAGTGTATTGTATGCCCTGGAGTAGGCATGACTGTCCTGCTCCACGTGAAAGAGGGATGAGCCCTGGACAGTAGGCAGGTGGCTAAGCATGTGTGACACACTTGATATACATACTCCTGAGGCCCAAAAATTGTTCCCACCCGCAGCATGGGGGTGTGCCAAATACCCCAGGCACATGTGGTGAGTCAGATCAGCAATTGGACCACATATCAAAGTTACACGCAGATTACATGTCAGAACGCAGGCATTGTGTAAGCAATTGACCCACCCATGAAGCCCACCACAAAGTTACGGGAACAAATGCTGTCCCCCACCTTGAGCTAAGCAAAATGCAAAGACACAGTACCCAAGTGACACAATTTTCTGACTGTAAGGGCCACACCTGGGTATCAGATGAGGAGTGGGCATGTCACAATTGAGGGACATGGGTCCTGGACCACAAGACTGATGTACTGTGGAAGTTTAACCAGGCCAGAGGAGGGCACATAGCATGTCAGACAAAGTTCACAGTGCAGTCATGGACTCACCCCCTCCTTGCTGCTGTCTGGCCTTCAGCAGCCCATCCAGGTCAGGGAAAACCACCGCCAGGATCCTGAGCATGTGGGGGTCAGGGTCCGGTGTCCGCCCCTCCTGCGAGGAGGCGACAGCTTCAGCTGGACCTTTGCGATCCTCCGGGTCCAGCCCCGAAGGTCCTGCCACCTCTTCTGGCAGTTGCGGATCCGGCGCTTGTAGTCCCCCACGGATCTTACTGCCCGGGCGATGGTCAGCCAGATTTCCTGCTTCTGGTGGGCATCAACCTGTGAGGATGACAAAGTGAAAAGGCCATTACTACACATGCAACATATCCGTGCATCACACAGTTGGATATACATGTCTCAATCACAGGGGCATATGATGTACACAGGCAGTGCAACTATGGCTATGAACAGTTTGCCAGCAGTTACTAAATGGTATCATTGCCTGGGAATAAAACCTTGTTGGAATGCACTGTTACTGCACTATACCTGTAACTACACACTTTGGGGGGTGAGAACTACTCAGTGAGCATGCTAGCCAGTGGTGTGCACACTGTAAGTCTTGCTAGTCAGACAACCTGCACATTTAGTAAGGCAGTGGACAGCACACTCACCTGCTCCCCTGGTTTCCCATACAGCTTGCTGTACTGTGGAAGGAGGCTGTCCAGCAGCGCCTGGTTCTCCTCAGTGGTGAAGGCTGGGGCTCTCTCCACAGTACGTGCCATTGCAGTAGCCAGAGGATGCAGAGACAGCAGCAGTGTTGGTGGCAGATGTCGTCCTGGAGCATGTAGTGCAGGCAAGTGAGCTCTCTGGGGAACAGCCAGCATTATATGTGTGCTGCAGAGGCAGATACTGTCCCATGTGTCCAAAGTGATAGGTCCAAGTCGTTTGCATCTTCTGAATCTGGCCAATCCATGGAATTGCACCACTTATACACGCCCACAGCATCCTTCAAAAGTTAAACTTCATGACACCCATGAATTTGCAACATTGTTGTGGCTGGCCAACTGAATTCACTGCATCAGACTCGTTAAAGCTTCGAAAACGCGTCCGTTGCCATGCCAGGCCCTAGCCAATGCGTGCGCACCGATCGGTCCATTGCTGTACAACACGTACCCGCTCACATCATATGCAATGGCCAATGCGTGCGCACCGATCGGTCCATTGCTGTACAACGCGTACCCGCTCACATCATTTGCAATGGCCAATGCGTGCGCACCGATCGGTCCATTGCTGTACAACGCGTACCCGCTCACATCATATGCAATGGCCAATGCGTGCGCACCGATCGGTCCATTGCTGTACAACGCGTACCCGCTCACATCATATGCAATGGCCAATGCGTGCGCACCGATCGGTCCATTGCTGTACAACGCGTACCCGCACACATCATATGCAATGGCCAATGCGTGCACACGGATCGGTCCATTGCTGTACGACGCGTCCCTGTACAAGTCACTCGCATATGTCACCATGCTTGTCACTGGTGAACGTATGCCAGCCACATTTACTTGCCAGGGACTCAGGGGCACACCTACAACACCACAGCCTGTCCACACTGTATCATAAGGCATGTAAGGCTGCATTACCTTTTCTGTGTATGGGGGTCAACATGTGGTTTTTTTGGGTGGCACTTGGGGGCAGCCACTCCCAGGCTGTGCACGTGTTCATGGGGACAGAATCCTTTGTGTGTTGTGCACATGACCACTGTGATGTGCAACTGTTCATTTCAGAGCATGTGGCATGGTCACATTTCCAGGTTGTGTATGTGTATTTCATGTCACATACCCCCTGAGTCCCATGTGGGAAGGTATGTACGTCACAGGGTGACCCATTGCCACAATAGTGATGGCCCTCCACAGTCTGTGTGCATGTTGTGTTTACAATGTCTCTGATTCCATGTGCACAATGGGAGACAGTCTCCACATCCACGTTGTTTGTGCATGGACTTTGATGATGTGCGTGTATGTGTGTCACAGACGTCCATGTCTGTCCTGCAGAGGCAACAGGGACCACTACCTGTGGGGGTCATGGTTGTTTTGCTGTGGTGTATTCATGATACGCCATGTCATGCCAGTGTCCATGTGGCAATACAGGGTACCTGGGAATCTACCTGTCAATGAGCTGTGATGCCTGGGGCACATCGGTCCTCACATGTCACTGTGGTGTGTGTTTGGAACGTGACAGCAGTACATGGGTACTGTGACACAGCCTAATGATATCCCATATCACAACCTGGAACTTGTTGTCAACACATGTTGAACTGTGATGTTAGATGTTGGCCATGTAGGTGCCATACATGTCCTTACAGAACGGCACACACATCAGGTACTTGTGTCTCGTAATGATGTATCATGTGATATTGAGTATGGTCTATGCCACATATGTGGGGTGACTGACAATCTTTCTTTCTTCACCTATGCACTGCAGGGCACCAGCTGTCCATAGACCATTCCCTGACCTTGCAACGATGGTTGAACGTGACTGCATCCGACGGTACCGCTTCAACAGGCCGCTGATTTAGGAATTGGCTGTGCGGTTGGCATGGCAGCCCTACACTTCTTTGCCACCAGTACCTTTCAACACACTGTGGCGTCTGCTGGTGGGATGTCACAGACCATGTTCAGCCGTGTGCTACGCGATGTTTTGGAGGCAATGTTGAGATACCTGAACCAGTACATCTATTTCCCTAAACGTCAACAACTCACTGACGTCAAGAGTGACTTCTATGCCCTGGGGAGGATGCTGCATGTCATTGGCTCCATTGATGGGACACATGTGGCTTTGGTACCACCACAGGCACATGAGCAGGCATACAGAAACAGGAAACATTACCATTCGGTCAATGCTCTGGTGGTATGTCTTGCAGATATGAGCATCTCACACGTGTGTGCCCGTTTCCCCGGTTCTGCACACGATGCCTACGTGATGAGGAGTAGTCGCATCCCGAGGATGATGTCACAGATGCAGTACCAGCGTGCCTGGCTTGTCGGTGTGTACTGACTTTGTACCATTGTGTGTGTTCTGCAATGTTGTATTCCACCCTCTTTTCCAACTCAGCTAATGTGCAATTGTCTGTATGTAGGTGACTCGGGATACCCCAACATGCCGTGGTTGCTGACACCCCTCAGGAACCCTGTGACACCAGCCCAGATGCGCTACAATGAGGCACATGGTCGGACCATGAGAGTGATCGAGCGGACATTTGGTCTCCTGAAGAGCCGCTTTCGCTGCCTAGACAAGACAGGAGGGGCCCTCCCATATGCCCCAGCAAAGGTGTGCAAGATTGTCATCGTGTGCTGCATGCTACACAACCAGGCAGTGCGGAAGGAGCTGCCTCTCATCCTGGATGACGATGACCAACATCCGCCACCTGTGGAGGATCCTGGCCTGGGCCACGATGCCAGTGATGATGATGATGTTGAGGGTGATGTCCGTACACAGCTCATCACCAACTTCTTCAGCTGAATGTGAGTATCCAGAGATGTCATGTCAATGATGTGAGTTTGCGTGATATGTGTTGGTGGTGCTCTGGTGCTGTTTGAGTGTGGCCATGTGCTACTTGACTGGAAGCGTGCAGCGATGTGTCCTTACAGGTAGTCTGTACTCCCCAACAGTGTTGACATGCTAACTTGGTTTTCTGTAAGTATCTTGTGACATGTATTGGGCATGAGTATTGCAGTTCTGTCCTGTTCTTCAGTGCTTTTAACTGTGTGTCATGTCTGTTCTTCACAGGGTACTTTCAGAGTTGTTTGGTCAACTGTGATACCCCGACACCATGATTCAACTTCCAGGGTGGAAGCAGTCGTTTCCCTACAAGTGATGTGCCACACACCCCTGGACTTTATTTCTTCTACACTTGTTGACTGTGTGGCCACTGCCACGTAGGATTACCTTGCATCTGTAGTGGAAACAACATGTTGCAAATGTGTAATAAACCTGTGCTTCCCTTTGGGATGTGCATTGTCTGTGGTCACACATCTGACTGACATGTGCTTACTGCACCTGTGGGCTAGTTAACACAGACTCTGAATAGGTGTGGTGTCTGTGCATTCCACTGTATTTCCTGGCAACATCAGTGTAGGCGATGAGTCAGATGGCCCTGGTGTGTATGTGTTGTGTAGCCCTAGTGGTGTGTCTCCCTCATATGTGTCACGTCGCCATGACTCACATGACGGTGTTGAACTTGCTGTAGCAGTTAGCATGCACAGTGTCATTTAGCAGATCATCATCTCCATGACAGAAACCACATTGGAATCACAACAGAGGCAAGTATGGTGTATTAGTGAGTTTATTTCCATACATGTGTGAGGATAGTGCACAGGATGGTGGGTGCTGTACATTGGGATTGGAATCCAAAGTTCCCAGATGAGTTGGAAGTCTTGGTAGCAGAAATGTCCTGAGTAAAGTCCACAGTCATCTGATACATTGGGCCAACTTAAACTCCCCATGTCATGTGGGAGAGTTGGGTTGCATTCGACAGGGTGAACAGTTTGCACACAAAGGAGAATTTCCAGAACAGGTGTTGGGTTCCTGGGGGATGACATGGCCATCGGCCTCTCAGTTTTCCTTCCTCGGACGACCCCTCTTCTTTCGGGGGAGACCCTCACGTGCAGGCTGCTGCGGTGCAGAGGACTCTCCGCCAGAGTCATCCTCCCTCCCTGTGGCAGTTGCAGTTGTTGCGGCACCAGATGTTGTGGGCACACAGGGAGGTGTGGCCATGTTGGTGCTAATCTGGTGGAGGCATGTCAATATGTCCCTATGTACCGCTGTCAGTTCTTGCAATGTGTCCCACTTGGACTCCATGCGAGACATGTGTGTCTCCACACGGGACATGTGTGAGTCCAAGCGGGCATGATGGGCAGCCTGCTGCTGTTGAATGTCCTTGAGGATCCCCACTACCTGGCTGACCTCTCCGGTGCTATTCTGGTACGCATCAGCAATGCGTACCAGTTGTGGGTCATCATGCAGTCCAGACCCCTCTGCAAACAGCGACCTATGTCTACCACCCCTCCCACCACCCCTGGCGACACGTGCAGGACCTGCGGTGGCACACACAGGTGACCCTAGGCCCCCTTGGGGGTTGTTACTGGGGTTGTTGTCCGTTGCTCCACGGTGGGCCGGGGTCCCTGTGCTGTTGTCATTGGTGGTCCTTGGTCTGTCCGTGTCGGCGGGGGTGGTCTGTGTGTTGGCAGTTGTTGGAGGAGTGGGTGCAGGGGGTGCAGATGTTGGTCCTGCTGGTGCTGCATGATGACTCACACTGGAGGGGCCAGGTAGGTTTTCGCCATCCGAGGAGGGCAGAGGCTGTTCCACACCAGTGAGCTCAGTGTCCCCCGGAGCCTGGGACAGGGACTCCTCATCGTCTGCTGCTGTGTCCCCATCATCACCTGTTTTTGGAAGAGACACACAATGTATGTTATGTTTCTACAGGCATCAATGGTTCACACACCTGACAGTTGTGACTATACCTCGGGATGCGGGCCTGTACATTGCATTGTCCTAAGTTGTCACAGTCAGAGGTTGATATTGGTGTAGCACATTGTCCTGCCAACCTGAAGCTTTTCAATGTGAATGTTGAGGTGTGTGCATGGCCAGCATTGGTGGTATTTGGTGGACATCCGGCCCTCCTTCTCCCCCAGCCCAGTTATCCCACCATGAAGCATGCCACCCTTGCAGTGTGTGCAGGTTGACTCTCAGGATGTCAGTCAGTGGTGTCCTGCTGTTGGTTGGTGCCCAGTTCCCAGCAGGGGCTTGTGCTCCCCACAGCAGTACCCAGTGTCAGCCATCTTGTCAGTTCTTTTCCACTTTCTGTGATGTGAGCATGGTTCAGAGTGGTGTTGATGGGCCAATTGTGAGGGTGACCAATATCTGTGACTACCACTCCCATCATGCTATTGCCTACACCCCCCTTCCCAGCATGCCCATACTTCCTTCCTTTTGAGTCGACTTCACTGTGTGCGAGTGTGACAGCAATGGTAAGATGGCTGACAGTGGTGTCCTGCTGTTGGTTGGTGCCCAGTTCCCAGCAGGGCCTGGTACTCCCCACAACAGAGGACCATTGTCAGACATCTTTGAAGTGGCTTTTCACTCCCTGTGAGGTGTGCATGCTTCAGTGTGAGCTTGCTGGGCCATGTGGGTGGGGGATGTTGAGCTGTGACTACCACTCCCATCATACTATTGCCTACACCCCCCTTCCCAGCATGCCCATACTTCCTTCCTTTTGAGTCGACTTCACTGTGTGTGAGTGTGACAGCAATGGCAAGATGGCTGACAGTGTGGTCCTGTTGTTTGTTGGTGCCCAGTTCCCAGCAGGGCCTAGTGCTCCCCACAGCTGAGGCCAGTGTCAGACATCTTTGAAGTGGCTTTTCACTCCCTGTGAGGTGTGCATGCTTCAGTGTGAGCTTGCTGGGCCATGTGGGTGGGGGATGTTGAGCTGTGACTACCACTCCCATCATGCTATTGCCTACACCCCCCTTCCCAGCATGCCCATACTTGCTTCCTTTTGAGTCGACTTCACTGTGTGTGAGTGTGACAGCAATGGCAAGATGGCTGACAGTGTGGTCCTGTTGTTTGTTGGTGCCCAGTTCCCAGCAGGGCCTTGTGCTCCCCACAGATGTGGCCAGTGTCAGACATCTTTGAAGTGGCTTTTCACTCCCTGTGAGGTGTGCATGCTTTAGTGTGAGCTTGCTGGGCCATGCGGGTGGGGGATATTGAGCTGTGACTACCACTCCCATCATGCTATTGCCTACACCCCCCTTCCCAACATGCCCATACTTCCTTCCTTTTGACTCTGCTTCCCTGTGAGGTAGTGTGCCTGTGCTGACATGATGGCTGACAGTATTGTCCTGGCGTTTGTTTGGCTACAAGTCCCAAAAGTGTCCCTGTGCTTCACACAGCATAACCCAGTGTGGTTGTTCTTTGTGGGATATTTAATTAGAGTATGAGGCATTGCATTCTCCCAGGTGAGTTGTGTGGAGTTTGTGTTAAGGGGGTGTGTGAGAAAAGCTGCTGGTGACTATGGTCAGAGCTGTCAGTCCTCCTTCCCACCCAGCCAGATATCCCACCATGGAACGTGCTTCCATTGCAGGGAGTGCAAGTTGGCTTTCAGGATGTCAGTCAGTGGTGTCCTGCTGTTGGTTGTTGCACAGTTCCCAGCAGGGCCTTGTGCTCCCCACAGCAGTACCCAGTGTCAGCCATCTTGTCAGTTATTTTCCACTCCCTGTGATGTGAGCATGGTTCAGAGTGGTGTTGATGGGCCAATTGTGAGGGTGACCAATATCTGTGACTACAACTCCCATCATGCTATTGGCTACACTGACTTCACCAGCATACACAGAATTCCTTCCTTTCAGTGAGCTTCCCTGTGAGGTGGTGTTCTAGTGGTGGCAAAATATCTGACTGTGTTTGTTGGTTAGATTTGTGCCACTGCCTTGCTGTATTTGTTGTTAGGTTTGTACATGTCATGACACAGTTACATATCACTATGAGATGGCATGTATTGTGTTTATCTAACTAACAGACACATCTTGGGGTGATTATCTTTTGGTTGCTGTGGATTTGCTAAGGGTGCATGGTTTGACTATCCCCTTGACAGTGATGTGTGTGTATTGTCACACAATATTGTGTATATTTGTTGTGTACTCACCAGGCTCTGGGATGTTTGATAGTCCATATACGCTCACTGGTGGTAGGATGGCCCGCACCTTCTCCTTCCAGGGCCTGAGGTATAGTGGTTTGGCAGGAGGGCCACTGCCGGTGCGCTGACTCAAGACGTAATCCTTCTTTAGTAGGTCCTTGACCCTCCTGCGCACATCATACCACCTGTTCTGGATGTCTTCCTTTGTGCGCAAACATGGTGATTGTGCGTTCACCCTGTCGACGTTCCTCTCCCACATCTTGGTTTTCTGCGACATGGGGGTCTGTTGGACCAATGTACCAAACAACTGTGGCTCTACCCTGAGGATCTCATCTACCAGGACTTCCAATTCACTGTCTAGGAACTTTGGATTCTTCTTTGGGGCATGGTGATGGGTGGTGGTGGTGATTGATGCGTGTGTGTGTGCAAGTGAGGGTGTGTGAGTGTAGGTTTTGCTGGGTGTATGTGAGGGTGCTATTTGTTGAGGTGCTAATGGTGTGTGGCTTGTGTGATGGATGAGCTGTGAGTGTGTCTGTGGTTGCTGTCTGATGGTGTTCTGTGCTGGCAGGTCAGTTGAATTTGCAAAGGATCATGGTAGGGATTTGTGGCCTTTATATGGGTGGAGTTGTGGGTGTGTCTTTGTTCCATGTTTCCCCCAGTATTTATTGGCTTTGTAATTGCTTGTTTGGCCCTTTTTTTTGTATTTTTTCCTTTGTATTTTTTGTGCATGTAGGAGACGTTCTTCTGACCGAGTAGGACGCTGCAGTTGTCTCGTGCGAGCTTCTCCGAGTCGTTCACGCTGTGTTTCTGCTAGGTTTCATGTGCGGCGTACGCGTCGGTCACGGAGTATTGGGTTGCTTCGGCTGGGTTTTGTATGCGTGTCGGTCGTACGGCTTGGGCTCCGTGCGACTCGGTCTGGTTTTCCACGCATTGCATCGTACTGCGCGGGTCGGAGTTCGCGGGTACGTTTCGGTCGGGTTCATTCCTGGTGTGTGTCGGTCGGTTCGATTCGCGTGGTTTCCCGGCCGGATAGCTGGTTTCCGTGCGGTTCGGTCGTTCGGCTTGTGTTCCGTACGAGTCGGTCGTGATTCACATGCATTTCATCATACTACGCAGGTCGGGCAGCGCCGGTACGTGTCGGTCGGACTATATTCCCGTACCGAGTCGGTCGGTATGTTTTCCGGCCCGAATCGGAATCGGCCCCTAAGTGTGAAGCCAGTCTTAGGTTGCTTGTGTTCCGGTTCAGAGAGGACCTGACTTGGCAGTTTAGGGTGGACTGTTCCTGTGAAGGCTAATTTGAATATGGGTAGGTCTAATTTGAGGTGGCATTGTGGGCAAAAGACGATGGACTTGGATGCAGCCCTGAGTAATTACCAATGGCTGAGATTAATTTGAGCATCCCACCCATCACTTTTTTTTGTACTTCAGTGCAATTTCCTTAGTGCGATAGGTATGCCCAAATGTGGGTCCCACGCTCACTTTGCAACTGGAACTTCGCTGCACCCGACTGATGAGCCCAAACTAAGGTCAAACGGTCTTGGGTTGCTTTTGTTAAAGTTCAGAGAGGATCTGGCTTGGCAATTCAGACTGGAATGTTGCTATTGAAGCAGGATCAAACCTGATTTGCAAATAGTTGAGTGTAATCTGAGGTGGTATTGTGGGAAAAAAATGATGGAGTGGGATGTGGTCCTGTCAGAACTCCTTTCAGAGGGCCATGGGGCACGAAGTGGCTACTGGGCCCAACTGTGGGCGTTGAGGCCTTTTACCGCTGATGTCCTTGGGCCTGACCTACTCTGCAGCAACTGGGCCTAGTACCCCTTCTGCACTTGTCTCTCAGTGGTAGATATGAACAAGCACAATCTAGTGCCAAGAGACCTTTTCGTGGTTGTGCACTCCATAAGAACTCGGTAACATAATATAATATAACAAGCAGCCTAAGGCACCCTCGGGGATAGTTGTGGATAAAGATTAGTGGACATTGGCTTATAACTGAAAGAGCATGCAGCAGCAGCAAAAAATCAATGTCCAACCAAATACTCGCTAGGAGTGGGCGAAGAATTCTGCTCCGCTGATGGAGTTCCCAGAGTTTTGCCTACTCCATGCGGAGTTCCATAAAACGCCATGAAGTAGACCGCGAGCGAGACAAATCGCACCCTAGACCTCCTCCCGGCGAGATTTCTCAATGAGGGCGGTTGTGGCAAGTCGCGACCGCTTGCGTTGAGAAATCTGACACTCGCGTGAGGAAAATATCTACTTGGGCACCAGAAAAAAGCAGTACCATATGGTGAGACCCATAGTACTGTTCGCGGTGATTTTACAGTACGGGCACTAAAAATCAGTGCGAGCAGTGTGACTTTCCACACTGACAGAATATCAGCCGTAAAAATATTGAGGAAAAAATAAAGAATATAAAAATATCGACAGCCTATACTTAAAAAGCGAGGTCAAAAATAGCGAACAAAAATATCATTTACAATAATATAGGGGCCCATTAAGATTGCGGGCGGATCACCACCGCCGGTGGCTACCGCCTGCCCGGCGGTGGCGATCCGCCCGCCAAATGTCCCTGGTACTTCCTCTGCCATAATAGTATGGCGGGGGGCACCGCGGCGGACGGAAAGACCGTCCGCCGCTTTTCCGCCGGTCAACTTGTCGACCGGGCAGAAAAGGGACACAATATGGTGGCGGTGTCTGCAGGACACCGCCATTCATATTATGATGTGTGCGGTTATTGGCCTTTCCATGGCGGCAACGAAGGATGCAGTGTTTGATATTGGGGGCCCGTTGCGGGTCCCCAGGGTGTCGGGGGGTGGGAGGTGCACATGGGGGGTACCTATGGTACCCCCCCTCATTGCAATGCACTACGTGGCAGGCACCACGTGGTACCTGCCATGTTGTGCATGGCAATGCTGTGCACAATCCTTTTACATTGCAAGCGGGGCTGCAGCCAGCAGATCCACCCGCAATGTAAAAGGGCCAAGAAGCGCCCGCCAGTGGGGTGGGCGCATCCTAATTTGCATGGCGGGACCGCCGCAACATCGGCAGTCGGTCCCGTGCTCCGTTGCAGTGGTGGACGGACAAAGTCCGCCCGCCATCGTAATAGGCCCCATAGTTCTCTTAAATATCCATTTTTAAATATATATCAATTGAAATATTAAAATTAACATATATCACATACTAACATTAATTTATAAAAAGTAAAATATATTTACATTTTTATTTTAACAAATATAACAAATAAACTTACTTTAAAAAAATGAGCACACATATATAAAAAACTAATATTTTAAATAATAATAATTAAAAAATTGTAAAAAATATATTATCAAAAATATATGTATACATATTTAAGCATGCCAAATACATAAATTTTTAAAAAAAGAAACCAATAGAATTTAAAATAAAAATTAAACAATACACAATTTTTACAATTTAATAAAAATTAATTCACAAACCAAAAATATTGAAAATTATAAATATTATTATAAAGCAAACACATAATCATATAAATAAATCAATATAAAATCAAATATTAAAAATTAAAATAAATATATATACAATTCGCACTACATAAAAAAAACACATTTTTATACTAAATAAATATTTAAAAAAGTACTCCTGCCTAACACAACACAACAGTAACAAAATTGTTCCCCTCACCCAAGCAAAAATACAATTTACTACTCTAACTACAATAAATATAAAATTACATTAAATATAACATTGAAAAATGCTACAATTTACTATTCCCACCACAACTAACACAACAATAAAAATTATAATTTATAAAAAAAATATATATATCCCCACTCCACTCGGAGGGGTAACATTTGCTATTCCCACTCCAGTCAGTGCAACAGTAGGGAAAGTGTTTGATTGCGGAAGGGACAAATTTACTATTCCCACTCCAGTCAGTGCAACAATAGGGAAAGTGTTGGATTGCGGAAGGATACATTTTACTATTCCCACTCTAGTCAATGCAACAGTAGGGAAAGTTTTGGATTGCGGAGGGGTCAAATTTACTATTCCGACTCCAATCAGTGGAACAGTAGAAAAAGTGTTGGATTTTAAAATGAAAAAATATATTTTATTCCCACTACAGTCAGTACTACATTACAAATCGACTACATTTCTACAAATACAAAAAAAAATCTAAAAACAAAATAAAAATGTACAAAGTAAATATTTAAAATGTAATATATATTACATTTTAACAAATAATGAAAATTAAAACATTTCATAAAAATATATCATAAAAATATTGCAAACAAAATTAAAAATGAAATGCAATATTATTTTACATATAAAAAGTCTCTTAAAAACTATTTATTAATACATGTAATTCATAAAATAAGGTTAGTTACAATTTCTTCCCACCATATACCTCTAAAAAAGCCTACTACCAAAGCATAACACTAAAATAAAAACACAAATATTTACAATATTATCCTAAATATGTATTAGCAATAAATATTATATACAATTAAAAATTATTAATTATTCAATAACATTTATTTAACTTTCCGCAATTTAACACCACAAAATATACACCATACTCCTAAAATGTAATAATAAACGAATTACACAATTAACATAAATAATTATAAAACCAATAATCATTAACTAAAATATTATAAATATTTATAACCTAACATTAATTTAGTTCCCACCCTATACGCCTATAAACCCCAGAACCCACATCTAAAATAAAAAATACAAAATACTAACACAATTATCAATTAAATAATTCATATTAATTAACAAACAAATAATTACAATTAAGGAACTTCCAACCCTATACACCCATAAATCCCACAACCCACTCATAATCTTTTTTTTATTTATTTTTTAACTTAAACTACAGTTAAACATAATTAATGATCAATTAAATAATTAACATTAATAAGCTATGAATTAAAAATTAATTTAAATTAAATTACTTCCCACCCTCTTCTCCTATACCGCCACAACCCACATATAAAAATGAAATTAAAAAACATTATTTACAATATCAACATGATTAATTACATATTCAATAATTAAAATAAATTAACAATTAAAATTACATTAATTACACATTTAACAACATTAATTATTGTTAATGAATTTAATAAATAATATTTATTAAAAAATAAACATTAATGTATTCTAATTAAATTACTTCCCACCCTGTACCCCTACAAACCCACAACCCGCTACAGAACCAAAAATAATAAAAATTACTCAAATAAAATGTAATAATTACTAACATTTTTACAAATACATTAAAAAACATACAAAATATTTAAACAAAAAAATAACATAATTGAAATATAAAATATATAACAAAATACATAATAAAAAATAAAAATCGATATTACTTACCTTTAAATCGATATTCTTGACAACAATATTCTTGCACTCGATATTGCCATTCAACGATATTTTTCACCCAATATTAATATCAGTCGATATTTTTTACTCAATATTCTGGGGCCGATTCCGATTCAGGCCGGAAATCTCTCCGACCGAGCCGGACCCGGAGAGATTTCCGACCGAATCGGACTCTAGCAGTCCGACCGAACGAGTACGATGCGTTCACATGCTATCGGACTCGATTCGGTCGGACTCCCATTGAAGTCAATGGGAGCCGGTCGTACAACGCGTACGCGGGCTCCCATTGACTCAATGGGTGCGAGGCGAACAAGGGCGCCCCCTACAGCGGGTACGCGTCGAAGCGACTCGCGCCGTACATGCACAGGTAGGGGGGACCCATGGGTCCCCCTGTGTGCGACTCGCGCAGCTACGCGTACAGGGGGGTCCGACACGGACCTCCGAAGTACGGCTCCGACTGCTCTTTGGAGCCGGACTGCGCGAGTCGGTCGGACTGCTCGAGGCGCGCATCGTACTTGCCCAGCCGGGAATTGCGCGGTGCGAGTCTTGTCCGTGCGAGTCGGTCGGAGCGGTTGGGTCCCGCGAACGAGTCGGTCGGCGATTTCGCGTGCGCTTGCATCGTACTCGCTCGCCCGGACGCACGTTCGAATAGTTCGGGAAAGAGGGCTCCGAATCGGATCCGGTAAAGCCGAATCCGATCCGGTGCCCTACCGGCCGAGATCGGAATCGGCCCCTCTGTCTCACAACCAAGGCAGCATGCTTCTACCACTATGAGGGTAGCGCTCTGGGTACTACTCCCATTCCAAACTGAGACCACAATCCATGTAACAGGCCTTTGTCATAACGAACATATTTGATTCGTGTTTGCTTATGGCAGCAAAAATTAGAATTTGGGATCCAGATATCAGTACAGTTGGGCACTCAGTGCAGAGGTGTACTTCCTTTACCATGAAGAGTACCTTCCCAACAGAAACCAAGGGGTCTATTACGATGGCGGGCGGACTTTGTCCGCCCGCCACCGTAACTGTACACGGGACCGACCACCAGAGGTGCGGCGGTCCCGCTGTGCCTATTAATAATAATAATAGGATGCGACCTCCACCCTGGCGGTCGCATTCCACATATTTAACATTGTCGCGGTGGTGCTGTATGCAGCACCCGCCACAATGTTAAAAATGCATGATGTGCATTGGCATGCACAACGTGACAGGCACCGCGCGGTGCCTGCCACCTTGTGTATGCCAATGAAGGGGGGTACCATAGGTGCCCCCCAAGTGTAGCCCCCCGGGGGGGCCCGTAACGGACCCCCAAAGCAATTCCCGCATGCCTTTCCATTGCGGCATCGCCGCAATGGAAAGGCCTTTGTAATTGCACATCCAAATATGGATGGCAGTGCCTGCAAGGCACCGCCACCATATTGAGGTCCTTTTCCGCCCGGCCGGGGATCCGACCGGCGGAAAAGCGGCAGACGGTCTTACCATCCACCGCAGTGCCCCCCGCCATACTAATATGGCGGGGTGAAACGGGAGCATCTGGCGGGCGGATCGCCACCGCTGGGCCGGCGGTGGCGATCCGCCTGATATCATAATGGGCCCCCAAGTAATTACCAGTAACAGAGATGAACTCAAGCATCCCACCCATCTTTTGTATACTTCATTGATATCAGTGTGGCATACTTATGTGGGTGGGAGTAATGTGTTTAGACGTGGGTCCTGGTAGTTATCCACAGAGAAGGCTAATGCAGTTCCAGCTGGGGACTGTATGAAAGAAGAAAGAGTGGAATAAGGATAACGTACTAAATGTGTCCTAAAACAGGAAATGGGTTAAAGTCAGTTTGTGAGAAGAGTGAGGATAATATGACACAAATTGGGATAAGTAATGTAGTGGTTTAGTTCCTTACATGATCTGACTTTGGTAAACCCCAGACTATACAACAGGCTAGCGTGCATGATGGTGAGGATATGTTCATCGTGGAGGATGAGATGAAATCCAGGTCCACCTTCAGAAAGAGCATTTGATCCCTCAATCCTTGAGAACGTCTCCTTCACCCACATCCACTCATCCTTTACATCTTGTACCTCCTTCCACAAAGCACTGAAAGAGCCTGTTACCTCCTGTCGCATACCCACCTTCTCCATTTCCATGAAAGAGTATCGAGGCAGACCATGTTTTCCCTGTAATAATCAACAACAAATGTAACTACAAGGTCTGTCTCATCCTCACTGAAGTTCCTCTGCTCCTTGAGTGGGGTTGGCTGCATCGTGGAGGCTGCTGCAGATCTCAAGGTTAGTGTCAGGAGGCAAAGTATTACAGTCCAAGTGAAAAGGATGTAGGCTATATTTATGTGCTTTCAGGATTAATGTTTGTCAGGTTTCTTGATTTAGGCAGGGTGAATGCTGTTTCTTTTTACTTGTCCATACTGAATTTTCCACACCAGAGACAGAGATTTAAACCTTCATTGCTGAGAACACTACCTAGGGTGTACTTTTAAAATATGTCAGCCATAGTAATTATTCGGTAGTAAATTCTGTCACAAGAGCCTCCACCCCCTCATCCAAGAAAGTGGAGACTTGTTAATCTTACTACTTGGCAGATAATCCTACCTGGAATTATTGAATACAGTCCTGGCATAAATCTTCAGCTAGGCGTGGGCAGAAATGTATGTGTGTGAATATATCTGCCAGCAGATTTCCCTTTGTGAGTCAGGCTGGCAGTGTTCTCTGAAGAGAGGGGTCTTCCTCTTCTTTCTGAATTTTTGAATTGCAGAAGGGTTGGGGCTAATATACAAAGTAGATAGCAGCCCCTCAACATAATTCCACACTCCAACTCCTAACCCCAATAGCTAAAGTGGTACCTACAGTTACCCAGTATGTGCTGCGGGCAGACAGGATATAGTGCAATGCATTAAAACACATCTCTCCAAAATACAACCTCTACCAGAAATACAGAAAACACACAACTGTACAAACAGAGTATTTACAGAGCACGTGCTGCCATCTCCTACACCACTCACTGTACTCTGTTCTGACATGGCAATCTGCATTACAGAAGTGGCTGCCCAGGATTCTGTAGCTCATCTGTGACACAGAAAAGCTCCAGGAGCAGCCCAGTTCTGACTATAGAAAGGTCTCCACCTAATTTGTCTGCATATTTGTAAACAAGAATAGTCATTTATAAAATAATTAGAAATCCAAAATATGCCTGTGACATGTCCAATACATACCTCAACAGAGGAATCGTAAGTTATATTATGTTATTGATGATTAGTACACCGCTTGTTCTTTCAAGGTCTCCGGGCATTAGGAAAGGAAGCATGCTGATAGAAAATGAAGAGATAAGGTTACTCATGAAAGATTTGAGTTTCTTCATGAAATGAAGAGAAGTGGGATTGCATGTGTTCCATGAAAAAGGAGTTCCATACAGGGGTCAGGATGGAGAAAGCATGGCCAACAAGTTTGGAACTTTGGAAGTGTTTGTACTAAAACAGTGAGGAGTATGAGGGGGGAACACATTTGGATAACTGGACTGCAAGAAGTTAAGCAATTCAATAAAAATAAATGGTAGATTGTATAAAGGATCTTGGAAGACACTCTAGCTTGGATTGGAATCCTGTGTAGATGGTTCACTATCAGGGATGCCATGCAGAAGGGAGTTCAAAAAATCATATGTCTGGCTGCTTGTTTCTGTAAGGGTTTCCTCTACAGAGAAGAGATTTATTAACGTCCAGATACACAGCATTTTAGTGGTTAACACCTGAGCCTACTACTGCTGTAGTATCTGAGTGACGTCCCTCAAAAGTCAAATAGGGTATAATCCTACAATGTTTACACATTTGGAAGGTGCATGATGAGATGACAGCAGACACCTGAATGGACATATGAAGTTCAGAATCAATTTTGACTACACTCTTTTGAAAATCAGAGAGGGTTGGGGACAAGTGGGCAGTTTAGTGGGCTAGAAGGCATGGTGCTACAGGCCCACCACCAAACCAGCGACAAGCACCTTTGGTTTTTCCAGTACTAAGACATGCCTAGTCATTCATTCTCTAATGTTCTACATCCACTGCTATAGTTTAGAATCCCCTAGAGCTTGACCACTCAAACAGAATAAACGATGAGTGCCCTCAGTATATGTATAAAATCGAAGGCAATAGGAGTACAGGGCCACAACCGGTAGATGTGTCCTAGCCAGCGGTCGTGCGCATATAACAATTTACCAACCGGAGTGCGGAAACAGTTTCAATGAACCTCACATCAAACCTGTCTGGAAGGAATACATATTAAGAACAAACACTGACTGCCAGAGACGCAGGTACCTTATTGTGTTCCAACTACTGTTTCCCTAAAGTGAATAAAAATAATTCTGAACTACTGTTATTATACTTTTTAGATCCCATGCAGTATTTACAAAAGTATAGTAGCACAAATCACAGGAATTGTGGTGACAAAAATGAATAGAAAGTAAATAATATGAAAATAGGCAACATCTTATTCTACATAATTTACCTTCCTACTAAGGGGCCAATTACGATGTTGGCCAGAAAGCCTCCGACAGCTAGTCGGAAGCTTTTTTGACCGCGGTCAGAGGCTTTCTGACCGACATGGTCGGTTTGTGGTCTGACCGCTGAATTACGATGCCAGCGGTCATAGCGTAAACCCGCCGGTCATTCTGACGTGGTTCCGACCGGTTCTCGGAGTCTTCCGACCGGTCGGACCCACACCGTAATCCGCTGTGGACAGCGTTTCCGCCGTCAGGATTATAATGTTGGCTTCCGACAGCCTTTCCGTGCCGGCCTTTCTGACATGGAAAGATTATCGGAAAGTGACTTTGGGGGTCCCTAGCAGGGTCCTCCTCGGCCTACGGTTGGTGGCTGAGGGGGTACCTAGGATGTCTTCCTGTAAATCCCTGCACTGTGTGACAGGCACCATGGGGCGCCTGCCACAGGGTGCAGGGTTTTACACACACCCTGGTTTATGGCCATAACACAAGCTCCCATAGAGGAATGGGAGTATCTGACCAAACAGTGTTCGGTCGCATCGTAATCAGGCAGTCGGAACCGCCGACCGGAAGTCGGTCGGTCCCAAGACCGTGACGGTGTCGGTCGGAAGTCGGTCGGTCCAGAGACCGCAACGGTGTCAGTTGGAGGTAACTCCGACCGGCATCATAATAATCCCCTAAGCCTTTAGTAATGATAATTAGCACTGAAAAGTATTCCATGGAGAGGGTTGTAATCTCTTAGTCATATACTTGTTTGGTACAGGCAAAATATCATGGGCTTGCAAGGCCATGCACTCTCATTGAGAACCCAACTTTTTATTGGCTAGTGTCCTTGATGGTGGAATAATGAGCTCCCGGGAACCTAGCAGACACCCTTCTGCTCGAGAGAGATGAACAGGGGTGGCTCCTCCGCTAAGGCGGAGGAGCGTCACCCCACTGCTTTTCAGCACTGCAAAAAAGGAGAAATAAAATGATAGTAATGCACTGTTATTTACATTTAATTTTTCCGTGCTGAGGCAGTTATGTGAGACAGGGCTGGGCAGTGGAGGAGGGAGGAGCAGTGGGCCCCTTCCTAAGTGTGCATGAATGGTTGGCCGTCTCGGGCTGGCCAAACAGTCATACGCACTTTGCATGTTCTTCACCCAGGCTGCATTACAGCTTGGGTGGAGAACATGCCCAGGCTCCCATACCCCATCTGAGCACCGAACCATGGCGCTCAGACCAATTAGCATTGTGATTGGCTTAGGGGAGCCTGTATGCTTCCTGCTTGAACAGAAGCCAGGAAGAGGACGAAGAGGACGGAAAAGAGGCAGCGCCAGCCAGTTGGATAGCCGGCAGGTAAGTGATTTTATTTTCAAAAACATTTAAACTCCCCCTTACCACCACACTACTGCTTCTAGGGAGCATCTGCCACTGGAGATGAAGACTCTGCATTTATACTGTTTCTGAGAGATGTCATGAGAAAGTGTCCACATGATGTCGTAGGAGAACAGAGTCATGCAAGTTCTTACCTACTATTGTCTATATATAAAACCCCTGGGCTTTAGATAAAATACTACACATTATAAGACTATATGAACTAAAAGGCATCTATTCATAAATAATGCTCACTGTCAGTCTGGGCTGTCATGCTTAAACACTGTTTGCATAGTGTTTAAACACATCACACCAGATGCACCATATCATAGATGCACCATATCATACATTTATCGACTACTCATTTATGATCTAAGGCACTTGATTATTGAAAATCCTCCTGGCTTTTATTAAACTGATACATATTATTGTATAACCATATGTGATACATGTTTATATATGATATGAAATATTTTTATAATGAATATCTGTGTATATGTGTACACCACTGTGTAGTTTTTTTTATTATGCTTTACATTTAAAGCAAATATACAAAATTAATTTACATTAATATTTAAAACAAAAAAAATATTTTTCTAATATAATGTAAAGTTTATGAACTTTTTTGCCCCCCAAACCCTCCCATTTAGTATGCTCTTTTTCTAGCCACCCCCCAGTCTTTCTCACATTTACTACTAAGGGCCTGATTACGATGTTGGGTGGCCTCACGTCTGTCCGACATCGTTGTGGTCTCGGGACCGACTGACCTCCGGTTGGCAGTCCTGACTCACACATTACAATGCGACTGCATATGGTGCGGATTACATACTCCCATTTCCCTATGGGAGCTTGTGCTGCGGCCTTAAACTTAAACCGTCCATAGCACAAGCTCCAATGGAGAAATGGGAGCCTGTGTAATTCCCTACACCGCGTGGCAGGCACCTGATGGTGCCTGCCACGCGGTGCAGGGATTTACAGGTGGGGCACCATATGTGGCCCCCAACCGGAGCCTGTGGAGACATGGGGGAACCTGCTAGGGGCCCCCAAAGTCAACTTCTGACAGGATTTTCATGTCGGAAACCCGACATGAAAAGCCTGTCAGAAACCAACATCATAATCCCCACGTTGTAGACGCCATACATAGGGGATTATGAGTGGCCTCCGACTGGCCGACGGGCTCCTTGAGCCCCCTCGGAAGCCAGCCAGTCCGACCGCCCAGTTTCAAATCTGACAGCCTTTATCATAATAAGGCTGTCGGATTTGAAACCTACGATGTGAGTTGGAAATCCTCCGACCTGTGGTCCGACTCACATTGTAATCGGCCCCTTTGTGGTAAACCCACATGTGTGAGGATCTAGCCATAGAAAAGATAGGAGAGGTGGAGATTTACACTCAAAGGTGTGTGAATAGCATTTTGTAGCACTTGCAATACTATTACTACTAAACCTACGACAAAATGCAGTTTGTGAATAGTCCCCTATGTCTTCTGATATTTATCGATGCCGAGATGAGGATCATAACTGTCAATTATTTAGGTCATCTAAGAGCTGCTTGACTGATTCAATGTCCCACAGAGTAGCAAAAGAAACTGGTGTGACAATGTTATACAGTGAAATATGCAGAACATGTGGTATATGAACCATTTGCATTGATCACAGGGTATGGCAAGAGACCTTATCCAAAATGATACCATTAAACAATGGATACACAATGATTTTATCCAACTCGTAGCTCTTTTCCACACAATGATATTAGTGAGCTACAACTTTTGTCTCACAGGAAAAGGGGGGATGACGAGCACAGTAATCCACAAAAAGATCAATGAACTGGCTTTAGCAAGCCATATAAAGGACCCAAGAGGACACAGAAACCTGCCAAAGGTCCTACTGCAGGTAACCATCTATATATGCTATATATTAATTTCAGACAGAATAGTCTGGGACAAGAGAAGGAAGGTGACCCTTGCATCTTCTAGATCAAATTCCTCTGGCAGTGATGCAATTTCTTGCAGTGGTATAGAAGATAGTGATGCAGGTCTCTGGCACCGAATCAGGATTTGATGAAGTGAAAGCTGCCTCCCTTTCGTGAGAGACATCTCAATTGGGCTGATCTCTTGACGTACTATCTCATAAGAATATTTGGCATTGCTGGGAGGGCAGGTGAACAAAATGAGACACATCATTCTTGAGTTAATCACTCAACACCTTCTGTAAGTGCCTACTACCCTAATTCATTTTGAACCAAGGCACAAGATTTAAGGCCTGATTACGATGTCGGACGAACCGCCACCGAGAGTCCATCGGTGGCATTCTGTCCGACATCCAAGGCTGCAGTCCGAAAGACAGGATTATGATGCCGGCAGTCAGAGCGCTGTGGTTGGGGGGGAAAGACCGCCACCTCCGACAGGATCGGAGATCCCGTCGGGATGGCAGTCAGTCTAGTAATCCCTGAATGGTGGCGGTGCCTGCACAGTCACCGATCTTGGGATTACGATGTCCATTTCCTTCTGCCTTTTCATGGCGGTTCGACCACATACAAAAGGCAGACAGAAAGGGACTTTGGGTCCCCAAGCAGGGCCCCCGTACCCTCTGGGCCTCCACTATGGGGCCTTGGGGGCACACGTGGTACCCCCCAAACACCCATTCACCCCATGCCAGGTACTACGTGGTGCCTGGCACACAGTGCAGGGATGTTTGTAAACATGCCTTTTGCCATTGGGGCTTGTGCTGCGGCCCTTTTCCAGGTCGCAGCACAAGCCTCAAAGGCAAAAGGCATGTTTCCGACTGCCTACACGGCGCTCGGATCATAATTCGGCAGGTGGGACCGCCGACTATCAGTCGGCCGGTCCCAATCCTGCCACCATGGCGGTTGGGCGCTCGTCCAACCGCCATTGAAATAAAACCCTTCTTAGGGCCTTTATTTCGATGGCGTCTGACCGCCATGTCGTTGGCAGTCCGTCTCACATCCTAATCGGGCCCTTAGTGTCTTCCATCACTCTATACATCCAACATGCACCAGTAATCTACATGAGTCCAGCAATGAATCTGAAACCTTAGATCTGCAAGAAAAATCACCTGGAGGATGAAAACATACACAAGTGTCATCTCAATCAAAAACAGGTAAAAGTTAAATTAAAACAGTCATATAACATGACAGAAAATCCCCACAACCTGAACAATCCACTAAAAACACTGTTAAAGGGTATGTATTTTTACAAGAGGTCAAGGACATCAGAACTACTGTAGACAGAGGGTGGCTATTCATTCTGGCAATGAATGTCTCTGCCTATGAGACTGGTATCATTCTTTCACAAAAAAGAATCGGATGCAGGGGCTGTGCCTTTTTCTCCACACTCTGACATATACAGAGATCAATAAACTCTCTGTGATCAACACCTTTTGGCCATAAAAGAAGCTTTGGCCCAGTGGAGACACTATTTGAGGGGGCTCAGCATAAAAATAACTATTTTGGCTGACAATAAAAATTTAGGGGCTTATTACAATGGTCAGAGGCTTTCCGACCGCCATCGTCGGTCTCAATTCCGACCGGCTGATTATGAATCAGCCGGTCAGAATTGAAACCGGCCTGTCATTCTGGCTGGCTTCCGAAGGGCTCAAGAAGCCCATTGGCCAGTTGGAGGCCAGCTCGTAATCCCAAAGAGTGGTCTTTCCACCCTTGGAATTACGATGCACGGTTTCTGGCAGGGTTTCCATGCCGGCCTTTCTGACATGGAAACCCTGTCAGAAAGTGTGTTTGGGGGCCCCCTTGTGTGCACAGCCTCCGGTTGGGGGCCGAGGGGGCTAGGTGCCTCCCTGTTAATCCCTGCACCCCGTGGCAGGCATCTTGAGGTGCCTGCCATGGGGTGCAGGGATTAACACCACCCCCCATTTCCCAATGGGAGCATGTCTTACAGCTGGTTTATGCTCGTAAGACATGCTCCCATAGTGACAACAGTGTTCGGTCGCATCCTAATCAGGCGGCTGGGGACCGCCTAATGGAGGTTGGTCGGTCCCGTTTACTAGCGCCCGCCCGACATCATAATCGGCCCCTGAGTCATGAACTGAGATATGCAAGGTGGTCACTGTTCTTTATCAGATTAAATTATGAAATTATATACAGACCACATAGTAGACATGGGAAGGCAGATGTCCTGTCAAGAAGAGGAACAAAGACTGACCATAATCCTTCCTCTATTTTGGTGCTCACAGGAAGAGAGCTTAAGGCTGCAGAAACCTTCTTACAGAACACAAAAGAAAATTATCTGACCATCAATGTGCCAGAGTTGGTTGCATAAGATCTTATCATGAGGAAATTAGAAAAAGATCTCTTAAGGCACAATGAGAAGGTTTGTGTCCCACAACCAACATTATAAAGACTAACACTAAAATGGAGCATGCATTTACACAGGCAGGTCATTCAAGGATTCACAAAACAGAAGCATGGATAACGCAGCAATTTTGGTAGCCTGGAATAAGAAAAGAGAAAATGGACAAAGAGAGAGACTAAATCAAATGCTCTAAAAATACTTTTGTTGTCTTTGATAAATTACTCTGAATATTGGGTGCAGTGAATTTCGATTGTTGGATTTTCATAAAACAACATCTTCCATTTCTCCTTTCTTTTGTTCATCCGGGTTTTATACTCACATTTAGCCACCTAGTTTTTCCTCCTCCTCAGTTCCTTCTGAATAATCGCTGCTTAAAGACAAACACCAGAATCAAGATTCCTTTTTCTGATATTTAACATCTGCGAAGGCCAGATACCAAACATTTTCACATAGGAGAAGTAGTCCAGAGCCAGTATTCAAGGTGGGAGAAAAGGTTTGATTATCAATCGATTATTTGTCCATTCCAGGATCACATCCCAAGTTCTCTCCAAGATATAGTATTTGGTCTGGAGAACAATACAAATATTAAAAAGCCTAATCATGAAAACAAAATCTAATTTAAATTGACCATGCAAGTAATCTATTTTAATGCGAACAATTTTAAATGGTTTCTCAGATGGTCATGAACAATTTCCCAACATGTCATATGGAGTAAACATAGTACAGAGATAACAATAATGTTCATGCTGTATTAGGCAGACATAGTGCATGAAGACAAGAACAATGTTCTTGTTCTTACAATGGTTATGGCTACAGTGAATAATATTTGATTTTCAGATCCCTTTCAACCTCTTTTTTCCATTCTAGCCTATGTCAAATACAGCCAACATGGTATGCAACAATTTTCACTACTGTGAAATACATTTCAGTGGGAAGATGGCTGATAAAAAGTGGTACATGAAGCTATTAGAAGTAGAAGCAAAAAGCCTCTAAAACCTATTTCACTTTAAGTGGCATGATCTTGAAGAAGAACAATGGGCACATCAATGCTCATGAGCAGATTATGTGTGTTACAAACAGAGGATGAAGTAAAGGAACATAAATCTGTGAGTCAGTGAAATTTGAAAGTAAAATATTCGAAGACCACAAGTATACCGTAATTAAAGACCAAATTGTGCAATGCAGAAAATTGTGTCATAAAGAAATAGGCTGAGACTATCCATACAATTTTCGGTGGAAAATTGTGATATTTAATCATGGTGTGCTCCACGAATATGAATACAAGTAGTGGTATTGTAACACCAAGAAGCAGAATACCTGTAAATATATAAGGAAAACAAAGTAATGTATACAGGAAGTCTATAATGGCAGAAAGGTGTAAGTGTCTAGTGGTATGTAACCAATACTTACAGTTGTTGTAATGAAGAAAATGGGAATAATTAAAGTGTAGGTATTCCTCTTATGGTAAACAGCACAGTTGATGTAGAGTAGTTTGTGGAAGTTGTCAGTGTCATTTTAATGCTCTCAGGTCTGTAGAGGTGAAAGAGTGTAGAGAATTTACTAACTACAGTTTGTGTGGAAAAACTCTAATCCTTACGTTGATTATAAAAGGCACTAAGCAGAGGATGTGCTATTTAAAGCCCACACACATTCAGTAAGATAGTTGGTCAAAACGAATACAACATAAGTAAATGGGGTTCAAATGAATGCCTAACGTTATAGCAACGTATTGCTGGCTGCAAGTGGATGCATGGATAAGATCCTTTGCACCAACTTAAAAACATAGATATATATTTGAGCTAAAACCTGTTGTTAAAACAATAACATATCATGATAATATGTCACCATAAAGCTGAGCTCGAAAGGTAATGAGGAATAATTTGTTTCCAATGCAATGTACACTGGTGAGTGGGAACTGTGGTGTACCCAGTGTTTATGGCCTACATGGAACTGTTAGAAGGGGACGATTGTTCAAGCTCAAAGGAAATTATTTTAATTGAAACATTGCTTAGGTGGAGTGGGTTTAAAAGTGTTAAACCTACCTCCATTACAGAATGCTGGAAATATGGATATTTTGACCAACAAAGAAAATGAGCCCTGGATTTGAAATAAAAATAATACTGTGATGGAAAGATTCAGGTTCTATTCCAGTACACAAGTAGAGGATGAGTCAATTGAAAACTACATGTCTGTGTCTGCAAACAGTAGCAGGATTTTTCGATTTTGAGACTATTACATATGACCAAGTGTTCAGAGACCAAATAGTAATGAAGATCAAAAGCATAAAAATACTGTATAGATTATGGGCAGGGACAGAAACATCTATGAGTGCTATTAGAAGTATTACTAAGGAATTGAACAATCTGAGAAATTTGTAAGTCAAAGTAGAGGACAGACTGTCAAAACTATGGAAATTAGTGCCAGCGTTAGCTTTGTAAAGAATCCTGTTCCAAGTAAAATGAGGAAAGAATATTAATATAAGAATTTTGAAAGGAAGAATGGTCCTATTTGTTTAAGGTGTGAAATTTCCTACCATGTTGGGAATTTTAAGGGGTGTCCTGCTTTAGATAAAATCTGTTTTAGATGTAAAAAGAAAGGACATTTGTGTAAAACAAGCCCATCCAGCAAGATTAATTGTGTCAGATGTGATTAACACAAGGAGGATTATATCAATCCAAATTTTATTTTATGTTTAAAAAACAAGCTTAGTAAAGGTTTTCCCAAATGTATCCTGCTTATAGATAGAAGCCTAATACTGATGATTGTAGATTCTTAAGCTTGGTGTATCATCATCGGAAAATCATTATTTCATGAGTTGTGGGGTGACAAGAAACTAACATCCCCTGATGTACAACCCAGAGGGTATTCGGGTCACAAAATTGATTTAGAGGGATATATGTGGTCAGATTTAAAAATGTGCCGGGAGAAGAACAAGGGGTAAGATGTATGTGGCATCTAAAGGAAATTTCATTTTAGATTGACCTCATGAAACGGGGATAAGATTGGATCCCAATACTTCACCGTCTGTTTATGCTATAACATCAAGTCAATGTAGCATAGATTTTGTATCTGGGTTAAAATCACCTTTTTCTCATTTGTTTCAAGAGAAGATATGGAGGTATGAGGGATTCAAACATAAAATAATTTTGAAAGAGGTGGTGGCACCTGTTAGGCACAGGGTAAGGAATATGCCTTTGGCTTACAGTGAAAGATATGTTAAATGATTTGCGCAAATAAAACATCATTGAGCCTATTGTATCCTGTCTATGGGTGTCCCTTGTTATTATTTCTTTAAAGAGTACGGGCGAACTGTCTTTGTGCTTTAACCTTAACAAATGAGTTTGGATAGATAGGCATCCCCTACCTTATCTTCAGGAGATTAGGTAGGGGATTGTTGGACCACATCTTTTCTATAGTTGATCTGGCGAGTGCATACCATCAGGTTGAGTTAGAAGAGGAGTCCAAACACCTTACTGCTTTTGTGACTTCAGAAGGGATGTTTCAATTTTTAAGGATGCCATTTGACCTGACAAGTGGTGCACCAGTGGTTCAACATTTGATGAAACATACTGTTGAAGGAGTTACTGGCGCAGAAACATTTCAAGATGACATTTTAGTTTTTGATAAGACACATGAGGAACATGACAAGAATCTTCACATGATATTGGGAAACTTGCAACATAAAGAGTTGGCATTAAGATCTTCTAAATGTAACTTTAGACAGGAGGCATTCAAATATTTAGGTCATAAAATTTCAAATGAGGGGATAAAACCAAAGCAAAACCATGTTAGAGCTATTTTGGGTGTTTCTGCTCCCACTACTAAGAACCCAGTAGCTCTCGTTTATAAATGTTGTACAGGATTATGTAACTACAGTAGATCTCCTGAGGCAGTTATTAAAGAAAAAATCAAAAATTGCATAAGGAAGGCATCATCAAGAAGCTTTTGACATTTTGAAGAAAGGTATTGTGGAAGCTCCATTTTTAAAGTCCTATGTTGTTCGGAAAGAATGTGTTGCACTTGATGCAAGCAGTGTCGGTTTAGGTGCTGTATTGATGCAGAAAGATAAAGAATGGGTAGTACCATATGCCTTTAGGGCTGTAAGAAATTCAGAGAGAAATTAGGCTACAAATCGAAAGAATTATTGGCTTGTACATGGGCAACTCCACATTTTCAACAATTTTTTGGGGGGGCAAAGTTTGTTTTGAGAATGAACCATATACCTATGGTGAGTATGTTGTCAGCAGGGGAAGGAAGAGCGTTAACAGCACGTTTAGATTGGTTAGCGGCTAAACTCCACGAATATCACTGTGTAGCAGAATATGTGCCTGGACGAGATAATGTGCATGCAGATTGCATGACTTGTTTTCTGCTGGAATGTGATGGCTGGATGGGGGAAGAGAATGGATGGGATTTAGCTTATACTGTGGATGATGTGACTGTATGGATTTGGAACAATGAAGTGGAGAAGGCCTTTACTGAAGAGGTGTGGAATGAGTCCGTTCAGAACAATCAAGTGATGCCTTTGATTTGTGAATCTTTGATCAAAGGATGGCCACAGGAGCAGAAATCGAGTGACATCATTTTTTAAAGTGAGGAGTGAATTGATGGTATTTGAGGGTATCTTCTTCAAATGTAATAAGACTGTTCCTCCACTGAATAAGAGGAAAAGGATTTTCCTTTTAGCCCATGAGACATTTATGTATGTCTAGTCCTAAAACAATATTTGTAAATTTTATTGGTCACCTGCTATTGATCGAATAGTTGATGAATGGGTAAGAGAATGCAAGCGATGTGCTAGTAGTGATAAGTCAGCCAAAGTGCGTTTTGCAGAGGTCAGCCAAACAAAATATGCTAATGGTCCCTGGAGGTGGATAGGGATTGACATTCTTGGGCCTTTTGGTGTCTTACCTAGAAAGGATTTTGTTCAAGAAACAAGGGCAACCCTACTCACAAGGAACGAGGGCATATAATATTTGTGAAAAACAATGGTTCTTATGGACAAAATAAAAATACTTAATAATGACCATGCACAATGGCAAATAATACTGGAAAAAGGATGTCGAAGGAGAAACATTAATACAGAACACAACTAGGAGACCAAATACTGTTTACACAAAATCGTATCTGTATTAAAAAACATGTAGAATGTTCTCAGTGTCCCAAGTGAAAATAGAACCAACACATTTGAAGTGACAAAATGTGACATACAGCAAGGTTACTTAATACATAAAATTGACCATTATAGACTAAACAATGTTTTTCAACAGCCTTTTTGTTATTTTACAGAGGCTGGAAATGGTTAGTCTGTAATGCAAGTGAACGACGTTTCGACCCCACAAACAATAAGAGGTCTCATCAAGACCTAAAAATGGGGGACATCTGAAATGAAACAATAAAAAATGACTAAGCAGGGGTGATGGAGAAACTCGGGTGATTACTCAATGAAGAAAATCGGATAGTACCTGAAGAATCTCAACAATCTAGAGCCAGAATTGGTGAAGTGCACACCAATAAAGTGAGGAAAAAGGAAGGTTATTGTACTCACATAGGGCCCAGCTAGGCACTTTGGGAGAGAGAATGGCAGGGGTGTAGTCTCTGGGACGATCAAGACTGTGATTATCAATTCGATTGAATTGTATGAAGATTTACCCCAGTGAGGGGAAGGAGCAGAGACTCAATCTGGCAATGAGTGGAGGCATGTTAAAATGGGGCACTTTAAGGATAAAGATAGAAAGGAAGCATTTGTGATTGTGTTAGTTGATTACTTTACAAAATGGCCGAAAGTAAGGATGGTTGAGATAGGGTTTTTTGTAGGGTGTAGGGAAGGAGATATCAGACAATGAGCCCAAGTTTACGAGTAAAAAAACTAACTGCTTTTCTAACGACATGTGGTATAGTGCACAATGGGGTGTCAAACTATGGCCCACTAGCCAATGGCCAAGTGGAGACCTTTATCAAGCTTATTAAGTTGTTTCTTCAGCTATCGACTAATAGTTAGTTGCCCTGGAAGAAAGAGTTACAAGCTACCCTTTTGACATATAGGCCATCTTCCAATTGTGTTACTGGAATATCTCCTTTTGAGATGTTAAGAGGGAGGAAACCTGGATTGAAGTTGATTCCTTAATGGCTCAGAGGAAAGAAGGAGGTTGATGGTGATATTGATTTTTCTAAAGTCAGAGAGTGCGTGAAATTATATCAAAAGAAGATGGAAATTAAAGGAGCAATTCCAGGAGCTCATTTAACAGTTCAAAGTCGAAGGTTGAAGATCTGGTAAGAATAAAATTACCAGTTTTGTTTTTGGCAAAGGATCTTCTAGGTAGTCTGACCCTCTGAGTATGGTGGAGGTTTTTTTTGTCAAACTGTTTTTATTGATTTCAAAAGAGATTCAAAACACATTGAAGCTCCACCGAGCACCCTTCACTTGTCAAGAGTTACATATAGCAAGAAAAAGAAAAAGAACCACACAGCATGTTCACAAGTTCTTGACATAACATTTTTGTCTTAAGAAGAAACCTATTCCCAGCAGCATGGTGGAGGTTTTTTACAAAGTTGTGAGAGTGGTATGCAGGAAGCTATGTAATCTCAGAAGAATTTCATTGTTCCATAGAGTGGAGTTTTTTCCTCGCACGCGTTCGCCAACATTAAGGGCCTGATTTCGATGTTGACACCGACTAGGTCCTGGGACCGAGCGACACCCGGTCGGCGGTCCCGACCGCCTCATTAGGATGCGACCGAACAGTGTTCCTACATTTCATTATGGGAGCATGCATTACGGCCGTAACCCAGCCGTAATGCATGCTCCCATAGTGAAATGGGAGGTGTGGTTCATCCCTGCACCCCATAGCAGGCACCACAAGGTGCAGGGATCAACAGGGGGAACCAAAGGTGCCCCCTCTGCCTCCAAACGGAGGCCGTGCACCAAAGGGGGCCCTGCTGTGGGCTCCCAAACATGCTTTCCAACATGGTTCCTATGTCACTCAGGCCGGCATGGAAACCATGTCAGAAACCGTGCATTGTAATCTCAAGGGCGGAAAGGCTCGCCCTTGAGATTACTGGCCGGATTCCGACTGACCGACGGGCTGGGAATGAACGGCCGGTTTACTTTCTGACCGCCTATATTCGAGCCACATCGTAATCGCCCCCAAAGTTGGTGAGCGAGGAAAGTCTTACTCCAGACCACCTCCCGGCGAGATTTCTCAATGCAGGTGGTCACGAATGGCCGCTACCGCTTGCGTTAAGTAACCTTCCGTTCGCATTGAGGAAGCTGCCACTGGAGTGGAAAATCTACTCGAGCAGCAGAAAAAAGCAGCGCCCTCTTCCGATGCGCATGGTGCCGTTTGCGCTGATTTTCTAGCGCGGGACAAATACCTGATGCTAAAAATCAGCGTGAATGGCACGACCTAATGCATAGCATGGCAGAGTTTTTTGTTCACTTTGCGGAGTTCCGCATAGCGGAGCTCTGCGAACTCCACCCAGGACTGATGTTCAAACGAAATGTGGAGAATGAGTGTGGAATGAAAGTAGTGATTATTTTATATTTTCTGATGTTGGCAGGTAGTGATAGTTACACATTTTCTGATGTTGGTAGGGACATAACTGTTTGCAGTGATTTTCTTAATCCACATGATGTCTGTGTATGTCTAATGATGGTCACACTTATATTCATTATCTGAGTTGTGACAACACTGGAATTCTCCCCAATTTTGAAGGTGTGGTTGACAAAAGTGTAGTGGACGCTAGCTCACAGGATTAGTGCATGCAACGCAGAAGTAGAACAACTAGAAGATCTCCTGTGAAACTTACAGATCATGTAAGATGTTAACTGTTTATTTGTTGGTTATGTATTATATGTTGTTCTAGTTTTCTTTCTGTTATAAAAAGTGGAACGTTGTAGAGTTGGTATTACTAAAATGCAATGCGTGAGATCAATGGCAAATAATACTGGAAAAAGGATGTCGAAGGAGAAACATTAATACAGAACACAACTAGGAGACCAAATACTGTTTACACAAAATCGTATCTGTATTAAAAAACATGTAGAATGTTCTCAGTGTCCCAAGTGAAAATAGAACCAACACATTTGAAGTGATAAAATGTGACATACAGGAAGGTTACTTAATACATAAAATTGACCATTATAGACTAAACAATGTTTTTCAACAGCCTTTTTGTTATTTTACAGAGGCTGGAAATGGTTAGTCTGTAATGCAAGTGGACGACGTTTCGACCCCACAAACAATAAGAGGTCTCATCAAGACCTAAAAATGGGGGACATCTGAAATGAAACAATAAAAAATGACTAAGCAGGGGTGATGGAGAAACTCGGGTGATTACTCAATGAAGAAAATCGGATAGTACCTGAAGAATCTCAACAATCTAGAGCCAGAATTGGTGAAGTGCACACCAATAAAGTGAGGAAAAAGGAAGGTTATTGTACTCACATAGGGCCCAGCTAGGCACTTTGGGAGAGAGAATGGCAGGGGTGTAGTCTCTGGGACGATCAAGACTGTGATTATCAATTCAATTGAATTGTATGAAGATTTACCCCAGTGAGGGGAAGGAGCAGAGACTCAATCTGGCAATGAGTGGAGGCATGTTAAAATGGGGCACTTTAAGGATAAAGATAGAAAGGAAGCATTTGTGATTGTGTTAGTTGATTACTTTACAAAATGGCCGAAAGTAAGGATGGTTGAGATAGGGTTTTTTGTAGGGTGTAGGGAAGGAGATATCAGACAATGAGCCCAAGTTTACGAGTAAAAAACTAACTGCTTTTCTAACGACATGTGGTATAGTGCACAATGGGGTGTCAAACTATGGCCCACTAGCCAATGGCCAAGTGGAGACCTTTATCAAGCTTATTAAGTTGTTTCTTCAGCTATCGACTAATAGTTAGTTGCCCTGGAAGAAAGAGTTACAAGCTACCCTTTTGACATATAGACCATCTTCCAATTGTGTTACTGGAATATCTCCTTTTGAGATGTTAAGAGGGAGGAAACCTGGATTGAAGTTGATTCCTTAATGGCTCAGAGGAAAGAAGGAGGTTGATGGTGATATTGATTTTTCTAAAGTCAGAGAGTGCGTGAAATTATATCAAAAGAAGATGGAAATTAAAGGAGCAATTCCAGGAGCTCATTTAACAGTTCAAAGTCGAAGGTTGAAGATCTGGTAAGAATAAAATTACCAGTTTTGTTTTTGGCAAAGGATCTTCTAGGTAGTCTGACCCTCTGAGTATGGTGGAGGTTTTTTTTTGTCAAACTGTTTTTATTGATTTCAAAAGAGATTCAAAACACATTGAAGCTCCACCGAGCACCCTTCACTTGTCAAGAGTTACATATAGCAAGAAAAAGAAAAAGAACCACACAGCATGTTCACAAGTTCTTGACATAACATTTTTGTCTTAAGAAGAAACCTATTCCCAGCAGCATGGTGGAGGTTTTTTACAAAGTTGTGAGAGTGGTATGCAGGAAGCTATGTAATCTCAGAAGAATTTCATTGTTCCGTAGAGTGGAGTTTTTTCCTCGCACGCGTTCGCCAACATTAAGGGCCTGATTTCGATGTTGACACCGACTAGGTCCTGGGACCGAGCGACACCCGGTCGGCGGTCCCGACCGCCTCATTAGGATGCGACCGAACAGTGTTCCTACATTTCATTATGGGAGCATGCATTACGGCCGTAACCCAGCCGTAATGCATGCTCCCATAGTGAAATGGGAGGTGTGGTTCATCCCTGCACCCCATAGCAGGCACCACAAGGTGCAGGGATCAACAGGGGGGAACCAAAGGTGCCCCCTCTGCCTCCAAACGGAGGCCGTGCACCAAAGGGGGCCCTGCTGTGGGCTCCCAAACATGCTTTCCAACATGGTTTCTATGTCACTCAGGCCGGCATGGAAACCATGTCAGAAACCGTGCATTGTAATCTCAAGGGCGGAAAGGCTCGCCCTTGAGATTACTGGCCGGATTCCGACTGACCGACGGGCTCGGAATGAACGGCCGGTTTACTTTCTGACCGCCTATATTCGAGCCACATCGTAATCGCCCCCAAAGTTGGTGAGCGAGGAAAGTCTTACTCCAGACCACCTCCCGGCGAGATTTCTCAATGCAGGTGGTCACGAATGGCCGCTACCGCTTGCGTTAAGTAACCTTCCGTTCGCATTGAGGAAGCTGCCACTGGAGTGGAAAATCTACTCGAGCAGCAGAAAAAAGCAGCGCCCTCTTCCGATGCGCATGGTGCCGTTTGCGCTGATTTTCTAGCGCGGGACAAATACCTGATGCTAAAAATCAGCGTGAATGGCACGACCTAATGCATAGCATGGCAGAGTTTTTTGTTCACTTTGCGGAGTTCCGCATAGCGGAGCTCTGCGAACTCCACCCAGGACTGATGTTCAAACGAAATGTGGAGAATGAGTGTGGAATGAAAGTAGTGATTATTTTATATTTTCTGATGTTGGCAGGTAGTGATAGTTACACATTTTCTGATGTTGGTAGGGACATAACTGTTTGCAGTGATTTTCTTAATCCACATGATGTCTGTGTATGTCTAATGATGGTCACACTTATATTCATTATCTGAGTTGTGACAACACTGGAATTCTCCCCAATTTTGAAGGTGTGGTTGACAAAAGTGTAGTGGACGCTAGCTCACAGGATTAGTGCATGCAACGCAGAAGTAGAACAACTAGAAGATCTCCTGTGAAACTTACAGATCATGTAAGATGTTAACTGTTTATTTGTTGGTTATGTATTATATGTTGTTCTAGTTTTCTTTCTGTTATAAAAAGTGGAACGTTGTAGAGTTGGTATTACTAAAATGCAATGCGGGAGATCAGTTGAGGGAGGCTAGATCAGTTGAAGCTGCCTACTACACGCTCTTCTGTTACTGAATAAACACGGACTTTGGCTCTACATGTGGACTTCCTTACTACACAAAGTCCCAAGGTAGTCAAGGCAGGTAATATTAAAAGGGTCAATCTGATATTGTAAGAGGTGCAGGTGTGAGCTTATTTGTTGTCAAAAATTACATTGCTATTTTGTGATTTAGGCATATAGAGCTACTAATATCATTGCAGTAAACTAATAATGTGGGAGTAATGGCATGGGCAGATGATATTTCCATGTGAGCTGATTTTATGAACCCTAATATGACCACTTCATTTGGAACGTGCCTATTCCCATTGAGCTATTATCCTGAGTAAGATTGTAGCAATATTTGAAGGGGAATCCTTAAGTGGGGTGTGGGTCTCCTCTTTAAATGTTTCCTTAATCGCTATTATGATATCTGCATTGCACTGCGATTGAGATTGGCTTATAGTGTCATCCTTATAGGACATGCCTATGAGGTCTTTATAGGTATGTCCTTGCAGTCATAAAAGCTGCACAGTTCTCTTTAGTGTGAATTCCTTCACTTTTGTGGCCATCATCGGTTGTGTATGGACCAAAGGTAACCTATTGTTGTATCTAGGAGACATTGAAAGTATCTAGGTAAGCTGTGTTACTAGTAGTAGAATGTAGAATGTAAGGTTGTTCAATTCCAGTGATGTCAACTTATGAGAATCCATTGAGAAGAGCTGTACCTGATCTTGGTAGCTGCAAGACTCTGGATGGGATGCTCTCTAATAAAGGATCTACTTAAACCTTTACTAGCGATCTCTCTTTATTACGCTGGCGATGAGCAGAAAAGGGAGCAACTCAACATCTACTGACATCAATTCCAGGATTATTTGCTGTATTATAATTTTATACTTTTGGAATTTTTCACTACACGAGTGGTTCATTCCCTCATGCTTATGATTCTTTTGAACCTCATGATTTCCAAAGGGAAACTGGATATAATTGGACTGATGGAATTCCTTTATACCTTTTTTCTGAAGTTCTACTGCACCTTACTGCACTCAACTACAACTGTAAGGCTGTGGCCCTCTTTGCGCAAGCAACCTGTAGTGCATTGTGGATTGCACTGTACCAGAGGAGCATTTCTTCAAAAAGGTTAAACCGCCAAGCAAATCTGCACATACTACTATCTACGGTAATGATCACAGTCTTGTTTCCTTGTTACCTATATGTACAGGTATGTACATTCTTCAAACGGGGCTGGCACACACTTTATTTGAATAATGCTCTAGTGCACAACTCTGTGAAGCCCTTCACTGAGTTTACAGAGCTTCTCCATTTGTTGTGGTTCATCATCGTTCCTTTAAACAGCGCCCTATCTTCTCTAGAAATTGACCTCCATCCATGCTACTGTGTCAAACCCTATTTCCTGCAGAAATGATGCACTGCACGCTTGGCAGCCCTCTTAAATTAGGGATTGTTGCTGTGTTGCATATTGCATGCACGGCAACATCGGCAACTCGCACTGAGGTACCTCTTTACCTTCATGCGAATCAGACATGCATTACTGGTGAAAGTGCCTGCTTTCTCACACAGCAACTGGCACGCCTCGTATCTGGTGCCTGTTTCCTTTCATGGCAACAGGAACACCTCATATCTGGTGCCGTTTTTTTTTTGGCGGCGATAGGCACGCCTCGCATTTACAATCTTTTGTTTCTCATTTTGTGCCTGTTCTTTCATGGCAATAGGCACGCCTTCCAAGTCAGCATTTGCAAATGCAATCAGTTGTACGATACGATAATTGAGATATGGTGTAAGTACCAGGCTGTGTTTTTATGTATGCTTTATTTTCTCAAACTGTGACACCATATTTACCAAGTGTCACTGGCCTTGTTTCTGATTGGCCATTTATACTCAAAGCCCTGCTTGCTTACTATACACATGTGAGAGATTAAGGTCTTGTGACCCTTCCCCTACCTGTAGATCACCAAGCAGCTCGCGGTGTGACCTCTCGATGCCAATATCCCTGTAAAAGACAAAAATAAGAGTTAAATCTTCCAACACAACAGCCCCACCGATACAAAAAAAAAACGCTATCTCTTTAAACATTAAGGCGGGTCTACCTTAGAGGGGAACCAATGGGGCTTTGGGGGGGCGGCCGACCGGCAGGGAGGCTCGCACCTCCGGGGTTTTTGGGCCGGGTGGTGCGGCCTGGGCCCAATTGGGCTAGCGTTGGGCTGGTTTTGGGCTTTGGGGCGGGGGGTATATTAGGCGGCCATTTCGGGAGCCATGTCACCATTCTGGAAGGTGACACGGCTGCCTATTTCCCCGCAGTTAGGGAAAGTTTACATTGGCTAGAAGCATGCCCAGAAACGACGCGAGGGTCCAGGAGGCCATGAGGCTCCTAGCTGAAGCCGGCCGCATGGACCTCGTAAGAGGCCCAGTAGAGAGCGCGGCCTGGCCGCCGCGCGGCGGGTGGCGTGGCTGCCGCAATATTAGCGTGTTCGCCGCTGCGAGGCGGCAGAAAGAAAAAGAGCACTGAGGTACGTGGGAGGGGGCCGCAGAGCGAAGGCGGCCCTGCAAAATGGGAAAAACGTGGGAGGAGCGCTACGAGGCACCCCCCTTTGACCTTTATGGAGGGAATGGGCGGGGCGGTGCGCAAAGACACGCGCAATGAGGGCCCCGCGGCGTTTTGCGCCGCGGGTGCCACGGAGGGTCAAAACTCTGCCTGGGAACTTGGGGGGCCTGGGCCAGTGGGAGGTGCTCACGAGGTGGGGGCAGGGGAGTTTGGGGGGAGGGCGGGGCGGGTTAAGAAGGCGGGGCGGGGGGAGAGGGGGATGGGGAGGCCTAGTTTTGAGGGCGGGCAGGTGATTGCTCGGGGGGCGTCTGGGGTGCCCCAGGTACTTACGGGTGAGGAGGAGGGAGAAGAGGGGGTCCAGGGAGGCAGCGGTGGTGGCACTGGACATTAGGGGTGACTGGACAGGGCCCTCTGGGGGGTGAGGGACAAGTGGTCCGTGGAGGGGGGTGGGTGCAAGGGCCACCAGGGGGGCGGAGGGGTGCCTGGGGGAGGATGAGAGGGGGAGGGCCCAGCGGGCAGGCAGGGGGGACGAGGACCGTTGCCCTGTTAGAATGGAACGAGGAGGAAGAGGAGGGGCCCGGGACAGTGTGGGAGAGTTTTCTGCCATCTCGGGTATACTGGGGTAATAGGGACAGGAGGGGGGTGGGCCCGGCAACAAGGGGGGCACTCAACGGGGCCAGGCAGGGGAGGGGTGGGAGTGAGGGAGGGGTGGGGGCGCAGGGGGGTTCCCAGAGGCTCCGTCAGGGGCCGCAGATAGGGGGGGTATTGGCAGTGGTGCCCGGAGCAGGGGCAGGTAGGGACAGATAGGGATGCTAATCACGGCATGTCGGACCTTCCATTTGCTTTGCCGGAACAGCGAGCGCGGGGCACGTATACTGCGGGCGAGTCGCATGCGGCTCCTTGCTACCGGGAAGAAGTGAAGGCAGGGTCCAGGGCGGCCAGCTGGAGTTCGGCGAGGGACCACGGTGGCAAAGTCGAACGGAGGACTGCAAAGGTCACGGCGGGGCGACAGCCCAGTGGGGCGCAGGTGCCCACTAGGGCGGCGGTGGCACTGAGCGGACAATAAGGGAATGCTGAGGCGGGCAGCACGGCACACGATCTGGTAACCGAAAAGGTGATACACGGTGACATGATCGCGTCTGGGCGACAGCCCGGAGGGGCAGGAGGGCCCTCCAGGGCTGCGGTGACAGAGTACGGGCAGAAAAGAAAGGCTGAAGCCACAATAGACAGATTGTTGGAAGAGGCCAGGCACACGTGGGCAAAAAGAATAGAAGAGGAGGGGGAGTGGGAGGACATCCCATTAGATTATGGGGAGGATAGTTTGGAAGAAGGGGAGATAGTGGACGAAGAAGGGAGGTGACCAGTAATTTTGTGCCTAGGGTGTTACAGGAGGCGAGACCGGTTGCGGAGTATGCAGCGACGTCTCGGACGACTCAACCCTCTGCGACACTGGTTAGGCGGTTGGATCTTGTGAGGACACCGACCTTGACGCCAGGTAAGAAAAGGGGGCGGGACAGCGCGGCTAGCCCAAAGCGGAAGGTGTCCACAGGGACGGATGCAAGAGGGGATGAGGGGGACAGCGGGCTCAAACTATGCAAGGGCAGATATGTTAGAGACACGGGGTGGGTATGGAGGGGCAGAAGATGGAGAAAGTGGCAGAAAAGGGGGATACAGGGGGGATGAAGGACGACGCTGCACGGAAGGACTCGGAGGTAACTAAGGGTGCAGGGGATGACAAAAGTGACGGGGGCTGGTCAGTTGACGGAAGGCAAGGAGGGCAAGGAGGTCAGAATGCCAAAATTGCCGTATATGGGGGTGACGAAACCATTGGGAGCACACCTCATGTTAGCCACGAAGGAGAAAATATGGAAGGGCGAATATGTAGATATGTTGAAGCTGCTGCATAGGGAATTGCGACCCAAGAGCGGTCGAAAGAAGAGGAGCTAAAGTTATCCCGGTGACCCAGGGTACCCATGACTATAGAGAACTGGAAGGCAGCCTTTCTAATTTTTGCAAGTGTGTACTGTGAGAAGTACCCAGATAGGCCCGTGGCTTTGTTTAAATACATGGATGTAGTTAGGAGAGCACATCTGACGTATGGGGGTTACGCGTGGTCACACTATGATGAAGAGTTCCGTGCTAGACTAGCTTGGGACCCCGAGGCAAACTGGGGGGAGATTGACTCGGATCTCTACCAGCAGACTATGGGGGGGTAAAGTTCGGGAAGACAACATACACGGCCAGTGGGTTGCCCTTAGTTTATCGCCCCTTTCAAAACCGTCCCACCCGGGGGGGTGGGATACACTCCAAAGCCAGCAGGGGGAGGTCCGGGGGCCTGTAGGGATTATAACAAAGGCAATTGTGCCCGGGACTACTGCAGATTTCGGCATGAGTGCTCAAGATGCTCTGGAAGACACCCTCTGGTACAGTGCTTCGGGCCAGGGTACGCAGGACAGGGTCAGGCCGGGGGGCAGGGGCTGCAGCATCAGAATGCCACTAGTGGACAGCAGGGGATGGGAGGCAGGGGAGGACGAGGGTTGCAGGGTTATATGGGCAAAGGCTCATACACCCATTAAGCTGGATTGCTTAGAGGCCTGGCTCGCACATTACCCAAAAAAGCAGGACGCGCGAATTCTCAGTGAGGGTTTCAGAGAGGGCTTTAAATTGGGGTACGAAGGACCGAGGTTAGCACGTTGGGCGGAGAACCTGAAAAAGGGGCCGAGATGGCTAAATGTGACATTAAGGCAGCTTTCCGGCTCTTGCCAGTACACCCGGAGGACCTCCAGTTGCTGGGCATTCAAGTGGACGGCAACATCTTTGTGGATAAGGCTTTACCCATGGGGTGCTCAATATCATGTGCGCTGTTTGAGAAGTTCAGTTCATTCTTGCAGTGGGTTTTCTTTTGGAAAACGGGGAAAGATACGGTGACACACTACCTTGACGACTTCTTCTTGGTGGGACGGCCTGGTTCGACGGACTGCCAGCAGCAGCTGGACAGTTTCCAGAAGCTCATGGGGACACTGGGTGTCCCCTTAGCACCGGAGAAGACACAAGGTCCAAGCATGGTGTTGTCATTTCTGGGGATCGAACTGGATTCGGTGGCCATGGAGGCCAGGTTGCCGGAGGATAAAAAACTGCACATGAGGTTGTTGATCGATGACATGCTGGCCGGAAAGAAAGTGACAGTAAGGATGGTACAAGTGTTACTGGGGCATTTGACTTTTGCATGCCGGGTAGTGAGAGCGGGACGGACATTTTGCAGGAGACTGAGCAGGTCACTGGAAGGCCTCACGCTACCACACTATCACATGCGTTTGTCGGCAGGGACAAAGGAAGACCTAAGAATGTGGTGCAGGTTTTTGGAGGAATTCAATGGGATACCCATGTCAGCGCCGGAAGAGTGGGATTGGGATGCTCAGATATTCTCTGATGCTGCAGGATCAGGCGGGTTCGGTTTGTACTGGCAGGGAAAATGGTGTGCCGAAGAGTGGCCGCCTCATTGGAAGAATGGAGGCAGGAGCATTGCTTTCCTTGAATTGTTTCCACTAGTAGTCGCGCTCACCCTGTGGGGGCGGAGGCTTGCGCACAAAAGGGTCACTTTCAGGGTAGACAACATGACAGTGGTGCAGGTAGTTAACAGGCAGTCCGCAAGGGATGAGCAGGTCTTAAAGTTATTGCGCATATTCATGTTGAGTTGCTTGCAGTACGACATTCAGTTCAGGGCAAAGCACGTCCCGGGTGTAGACAATGACATTGCGGATGCTTTGTCTCGTTTGCAGTGGGAGAGGTTCCATGGGCTGGCCACGGAGGCGGAAACTCACAAGACGCAGGTGCCGGACGGGATGTGGTCCGTAGGAGAAAAAGGATGCTGCAACTGGTGGCAGGGTCGTTAGCACTTTCCACGAGGAAGGCCTACGGACTCGCGTGGCAGGAATTTCTGCAGGGAGGTGCGAAGAGGAGGAGTGGAAAGTGGGCCAGGGAAGAGGACGTCATTCAGTTAATTTTGGACTTGATTGAGAAGGGTTTGTCGAAGGTTACCATAGCGGCAAAGCTGGCAGGGATAGCCTTCATGGGCAATTTAGTGTGGGGATATACTCCAATGGCAGGCGAGCTGGGGAAGAGGTTGATAGAGGGTTGGGCCAGGGAGACGGGTAGAGGACAGCTAGTTAGGTTACCAAAGGTATGCTGCAGCTGGCAGGAGGCGATATTGTTTGCAGCATTAATGTCTTGGCTATATTGCGGAGCATTCCTGGATTTCGGAACTGTTGGGAAGGAAAGGGGTTCCAGGGCTGGAATGGAGGGAGGTACAGGGATGCAGTCTCCATTTTCCTCAGGCGCTCGAAGACAGATCAAAGGGGGACGGGGAGGTCAGTGGCGCTGTGGGCTAGGGAGGATCCCATGATCTGCCCGGTAAGATGGGGGTGCCTTTTGTGGGGAGGTACAATGACGGAGGTGGGGCTCGTTTTCTACAGGTCATCGAGGCGCGAAGTCATGGCGGCACAGCTTCTATGGGTCTATAGGCGGGTGTTAAAGTTAGTGGGGGAGGTGCCTGAGGCGTTTGGCACTCATTCTTTCAGGACTGGGGTGACTTCTGACACGGCAAAGTTGGGGTGGTGCTCAGAGAGGTTGAAGCAACTGGGTCGTTGTTCATCAGATTGTTATAAATGCTATATCAAAGCAGGGAGGGGGGGGCTGGGAGGAAGAGGGGTATGTGACTTTTTCTCACGCATGTGTCTTTGCAGGTGCAGTAGCCGGGCCCGAGTCGGATGCGCTCGCTATCTGGATTGTTGGGCATTCTTTTGTGAAATGGGCGGAAAGACACGAAAGGAACAAAGGAAAAGGAGTAAACCTGGGATTGGACCCGGGATTGTTTAAAGTCAGTTGTCATGGGAAAGGGGGCATGCGTTGGCACGAGATTTTCCCCCTTTTAAATAAGTTACTGTGTCGTCATGTTTGCCCAGATGTACTGTTAATTCATTTGGGGGAGAATGATTTAGTGGTTTGTAAGGGGTTGTCTCTGCTGAAGCAGTTGAAGAGGGATTTGAGGGAGATCAAGAGGCAATGGTCTGGGTGTTTTGTAGTATGGAATGAGTTTATTCCCAGGAGGCATTGGAGGGGGGCCGAGCGGCCGGTTGCCATTGATAAGGCCAGGAGGAAGATAAACAGAGAGATGAGGGTGTTTTGCAGAGAGGAAGGTTTTGGCAGTGTGGAGCATCCAGAGTTAAAGTATGCGGCGGTGGATCACCCGGAGCAGAAGTATTCGGCAAAAAAGATTTTATGGGATGATGGGGTGCATTTGTCTCGCTTCGGGATGGAGTTATATTTGATTCAGATAAAGGAAGTTTTATATTCAGCCCTGGGCATCAGGCGTTATCCTAGACAAGGCCTAGAGGTGGGGGGGTCAGAAAAGTCGTAAGGACTATTTCTGAGTGGCGTCGGTTACCTATTTTTGGCCAGTTGTTACTGTTTCATTTTATGGTTGGGGACAGGTAGGTAATGAGGTTAGGATAGGTTATACTTACTTAGAGAAGAGGTTACAGGGTTTAAGGGTTAACAGTTATTGATCAAGTAGGTAGATCTTTAGATAGGTTGAGAAGAGGTTACAAGGTTTTAAAGGGGCGAAAGTTATTGATTAAGTTGGGGTATGTTAAATAAATTGCAATTGTGTTTGGGAAAACCTTAGGGGGGGGGAAGAGGAGGATACATAGATGAAATTTGTATAGTTAGTGATAGTTTTGCGAGGCAAAGGCCGAGGTTATGTTGTGTAAGGTGCACCTGTCTTCAATAAAGCGGCCTTTTTCACACTTATGGTGAGTCAATTGTGGTTCGTTCCGTGCACTTAGGCCTAATCACGGTGTTACAGGCAACATGAAATGGAGGCTTCGGATCCCGAAGGTAGAGTAAGCCAGAAGGACGCGAGGAGCAACGGCATGGAAACTGGATCGACTCTAGAAGAGAACCAGGACATCCTGAAAGACGTGGAGGTGCGGCGAGACTGAGAGAGAAGACGCTGACAGATAGAGCCAAGAATGACCCAAGCCAGACAACGATGACAACAAATCCTGGAGTCAAGACTGGTGGACTGCCCCAGAGGACGCTGGAAAGCCACTGCAACTCCGGAAAGTTGCGGCGTAGCTGGTGAGTACTGGAGACAGTGAAGGCTTGGATTATTGGTGGGGGTGGAGAGGAGTTACAGAGGTTTTAAGAACGGTGGTGGGTTTGTTGTTTGTCCACGGTGTTGTCTTTGGTTGTTTTCACTCTTGGTGTGACATAGAGCACTACAATTCCCAGAAGTCATTGGGCACGACTGACAGGTTGGAAGCCTTACACTTAAGATATTAATAACCCGGAATACATGACCTATTACAGCCCAGAGGCTAACCAATCTTGTTAACTCCTGAAAGCACAACTACGAAAAAAGAAAGTTCCTGATAAATCTGATTGGGGTGTGATAACCCTTGGGAGAAGAAGGATGGGCTATCCGTTCTCCTCTCCTTGTTTTTTAAAAATATATTTATTTACTTTTCACTATCATTTTCCCCGTCACCAGCACTACGTGGTATGGTGGGAGGTTATCACCATTTATACCCTGTCCAAAATTACATTACCGCTATCTCTTTTCTCCGAGATTCCGGGTCACCATCACCCTTGGAAGACCTAAGGAGGAAATAAAAGAAAAGAAGATTAACCCTCAAGAACATTTGAAGGAGCCAGTTCCACCTCAGTTATTTTTTTTCTCTATATGCAACTGTGGCAAATAAAGACACCATTGTTAAACAAACCAAGCCTCCACGCTTATAAATCTGTCCTCGTCTCTTACAAACTATATCTGTCATAGCATTGCAACACGTTTTTCAATTCTGGTTGTATTTCATACAGTAGTGGCATTATTGTTATTACAGTGAGTGGCATTTTGTATCATTTTTATTCTGTGTTCATCCTATTATTCATTTTATCATGCAGAATGTTATTCCTCCACCATTTTTTATTGCTAACCCTGGTGAGCCATCGGTTGTGTGGTCCAAATGCAAAAAAATGTTTCTACACTACTCCAGAGTGTGCGGGGCAAAACTCTCTAGTGAGAGAAAAACCTCCCTGTTATTACAGTGTTTGGGGTGTGAAGGGCAAGAAGTGTTTGAAAACTTTCCAGATTTGGGGGATGATGATAGTGAACTGAGTGAGTTTGATAAATGTATGAAAAAAATAGATTTACACTATCTTCCACAGGTCAGCACTATTCTTGAAAGGTACCATTTTGGCATGAGGGAGCAGAAAGTTAATACAGGCTTGGAGGAGTATGTGACGTGTTTAAGAAAACTAGCGTCCACATGCAAGTTTGGTGCTGCATTAGAAGAGTGCATCAGGGATCAGTTTATGTTGAGAAGTCACAGTGACAAAATCAGACGGGAGATGTGGGTAAAGGATGATCCATCATTACATGAGGTTATTAGTATGGTTAGATGATGATGATGATAAATTTATATAGCGCGACAAATACCCTGGAGTGTCTAGGCGCTGCCCTTAGTGCATACAGAACTGGACGGACTAAGCATGAGAATAATGCTTTAAACAGCCAAGTTTTTAAGCCCTTTCTAAATATTAACAGGCTTGTCTCTTTTTTAAGCGAGGTTGGCAAAGAGTTCCACTGTTTAGTTGTTGTAGCAGTGAAACTCTTGCCACCCCACCTGGCCCTACTAAATCTAGGAACAATTATGTTTCCATGTTCGGCAAATCTAAGGGATCTTGCAGGAATATATGGCGTAAAAACTTTCGCCAGTTGCATTGGCCCTAGGTTGTTAAGGGATTTAAAGACAATGCAGAGTGATTTAAACTGGATCAACTTGGCTACCGGCAACCTGTGAAGATGGAGTAAAGCTGTGGAGACAGTCAAATTTAGATATACCTAGGAGTACTCTTGCTGCTGCACTCTGAGCACTCTGTAGCTTTTGAATGCTGCACTTGGGGGCACTGGTAAAAAGGGCATTGCAATAGTCCAATCTTGTGGATATCGGCACCGATACCACCGTTTTCCTCAGAAACTCATACAGCATACTTTAGCTTGTGTGGAGGAACCTGATAAAGGCAAAGGGATTGCTGTAAGTAAAGTAGAGGTAAAGGAGGATGAAAGCAAGTGCAAGGAAGAAAGTAAGAACAAAGTACAGCTTCAGCAAGGGAAATTCAAAGTAGTGTGTTATCTTTGTGGTAATCCAGGGCACTTTGCTTCATTTAAAAAGTGCCCGGCGTGGAATGCCATATGCAAGAATTGCAATAAAAAGGGACATTTCGCCAAATGTTGTTGCTCATCCAAAGGCACTTCTTCTGAATCAGTGAAGCTAATTGATGATTGCATTTTGTCAAGGTATCCCAAAGATCGGGTTATGATGGGGGATTTGGATGTAGAAGCTTTGTTTGATTCTTTGATATCTAATGACATCTTTGATAAACAACTCAGTCACTGCATCAAACTGACGGATCCTGATGTTATTCCAGGAGCCTATGGAGGGCTGACTATTGATCTCAGAGTGTATTTTGAATCTGAGATCAAGTTCAAGACTAACACTATCCATGGAAAAGTGTATGTTTCTGTAAAAGGGGATACAGTTTTGAGATGGGTGCATCAGAGAAATCTAGTGGCAATTCTTGATCCTAACTCCTCTACTCTTGTCAGACTCAAAGAGGATTACATTAAGGAGCTGCAACTTTGCTCTGTGCAGGGACTCAAGTTTCAGTAAAACGATGATGCCACAAATTTTTGTGAACAATTTCCTGAAATTTTCAATGAGAAAATGGGATGCCTCAGAGGTTATGCGCATCAGATAAAGTTGAAAGAAGGAGCAATACCTGTGGCTGCAAGGGTGCATTTGACCCCATCTCCATGAGAGATGCGGTAGGAAGTGAAATCAAAAGGATATGTGAGGAAGGAATAGTTAAATCTGTTGAAAGCTCCGAGTAGGTTGTGCCCATTGTAGTAGCTCGGAAACAGTCAGGGACATCTGTTTGTGTGTGCACTTAAGAGCTCTCAACAGGTGTTTAATTAGTGATCATTTTCCTCTGCCCAACATCACAGAGATGGTGTCTTTGCTGCATGGTGCTAAGTACTTTATCTCCTTAGATTTAACAGTGGCGCACCATCAGATAAGGCTCCATCCTGATTCCAAGGACTACACTACTTTCATAACACCATTGGGAACCTACCGCATTGTGCGTATGCCTTTTGAATTGTTATCAGCTGCCGCTGTTTTTCAAGGGGTGGTGTACTGTCTTTTTGGGGAGGTGCAGGTTGTCAAATGCTTTCAGGGCGATATCTTGATTTATGGTAGTACCAAAGAAAAACATGATGGTAGAGTCAGGGATATGTTGAGTATTTTGAAGGAGAATGGACTGACACTCAAACTGAGTAAATGTGCATTTGGTAGGATGGAGATTGAATATTTGGGTCATGTTGTGAATGCTGAGGGAGTTTATCCGAAAAAAGATTTGATTACCAACATTGTGGTGTGCATGGTCCAGAGAAAAAAGAGGAGCTGTTGTCATTCTTAGGTACGATTGAGTTTCATACTAGGATTATACCGAATTTGGCCTCCAATACCTTGAGACCCTCACGGGTGAGTAGCGTGCTTACAATTCCCTGATTGATTGATTGAGCATGAGGAAGTTACTGTGGGATGATGAATGTGAGAAGGAGTTTGCGGAAATGAAGAGGAAAATTGTGGATGCAAGTAGTTTAAGTTGTTTTGATCCACCAGAGAAAGTTTTATGACTGATGAGAGCACGAAGGGCCTTTCTGCTGTTCTAATGCAAAGTGACGCTGAGTAAGGAGAACTTAGACCTGTAGCATTTGTATCTAGGTCATTGCATGGAACAGAGGTGAAGTACTCCACTATTGAGAGAGAAGCCTTAGGTGTGTATTGGTCAGTGAAGGTCCACCAACCCACCAGACAACTGCGCTCTGCCTCCCTTGCGCTGGCACACGTTCCCCACATCCGCCGAAGTTTCAGTGCAGGTCGTTCCTTCTCCTTCTCCTTTCACGCCGGCAAGTCCTATAACGACCTACCCCTCCATCTGGGAATGTCAAACTTACTCACGGATTTCAGAAAAGGACTCCAGACCTTGCTTTTCTATTGAGACCAGCGAGATCACAGCTCCTGGATACCCTCAGGGGTGAAAAGCCGCAGTCTACAAGTATTGGTTGATACATTTTCTGAAAGGCTAACAAAAGTGTTTGGATTTCACCTACTTGGTCTATAGAATCATTTAAAGTTTTAGTATTCTATCTTACCTTGAATATGGAGTATTTCTGTTTCATGCCCAATGATGCCAAATGAAGACTGCACCAAGTTGTGTATATAAAACATACTATTTACGAATGTATTGGTAGTAGTATGTTTTATTGTATTACACTACAGGTACCTCAATGTTTTTACATCTAAGTAAATTGTACATTAGGTTTTGTGCATCGTGTTACTTTGCTTCGGGAGTCGTTACAATGCTATGGGAAGTATAGGTAAGTAGATCACGGGTTGGAGTAGAGTTGTTGGGGTTCAGGGATTGGTGCTGTTTAGATGTAGTGAGGGTTTATTAAGATTCAAAGATGGATAGTGTTTATTGGTAGTAAGGGGTTTTTGGATGTTAAATGCTGGTAGCGTTTAGATTTAGTAAAGTATTTTTAGTATTCAGTGTTAGGTGGTATTTGGGTGTAGTAAGCTGTTTTTTGGGTATTTTGTTAAGGCTAGAAAGAGGGTGTTAGGATTCAGGGATGGGTAGAGTAATGAGGTAGTAAAGAGTTTGGGTGATTGGGGGCACAATTTTAGGGGAGAGGATCAACATTTATGTTTTGGGGTTATATTTTTTGGGATCAGGAAATTTATTTTTATTAATTGATTTAGAGTTTGTCGATGGGTTACTCCATCACAAATGTGACAGATATCCCGTTAGCCGATTTACAAGTGCATTATATCCAGTGGCATTTGTAATAAGGCTGACGGGCTATCAGTTGCAGTTGTAATGGAGTAAATTGTACTCCAAACTCTAAATAAGGCCCTTGGTGTGTTAGGTTTCGGGACAGGTTGCAAGGGTGATAATGGCATTGGCTCAGTAGTGTATTATTTTGTGAGAGGTTTGAAATATTAGTATTGAGGCTCTTTATTTTTAGGGTTCAGGTTAGATATTTATTGCTGGTGTATTATTTTTAAATGTATGTTTAACATGTTAGGTTTTAAGGAAGGGTTGCAAAGGTGATGAGGCACTGGGTGGGTAGTGTGGGTAGTGTATCACTTTTGTGCATTTATATGTATTGAATTGTGGTGTTGCTGTCTATCTATGGGACTAATCTGGGTTTTTCCTGTGCAGGTGTTTGTCTGGCTGGTTACGTGCCACCCACCTGTGATCTGTCAATCAGTATCCTCACTCCTAGGTCGCAGGCCCTGCCTGACTACATATTTCTTACTCGGGGTTGATGGAGAGTTCATCTCGGGAGATTTCAACATCAGTGACTTGATCTCGTTTTTTTAATATATATATGTATTGTTGCGTAGATTGACATCAATATTAATATTCCCCCCTCCAGTTGAATTTTCATCTACATTATTTACCCCACACTTCATGACAGTCACATTGTTGGGGGCTTGTTGTGTTTCACTTTTGATTACTACTACTTCTCTATTTGCATTTTGCCCACTTTGAGTACTGTGTTTTTATAGCAGGAAACCCCCAATTGTAGGAACCCACACAAAAACAGTAAAAGAATGAGAACCGGCAGCAATGACGTACACAGTCCCGCAAACCACCGCGGAAGCCAGGCAAACCAGCCTTCAAACCATTCTTGCTTCGGAGCACCTCCCTCCTTACGCATGTCTGTTTGCAATCGATGCAGTGTTTGTATGGCAAGAGTGAGTGTCCCGTTATCCATGTCATTGCCTGGGATGAAAGTACAGCAGGGTGCACCAATCTTGGCACATACTCCTCCCTCCATTGCGACCATCAAGTCCAATACATATCGATGTTGCATCACCATGAGATGGATGGCTCTTAGTTCTTCCTTGATTGCGTTAAGACTGAGCTTAGTACTGTTCATCATTTTCAGAAGCTACCACCTGGTTATTTGTAGTCCGTAGCCATTTGCTTTCGTCTGCAAGGTGAAAAAGGGTACAGACCATCCTGCATTTACTTGAGTGTCAGTAAACAGTCTGAATTCTTCTGGAATGTCCTTCTACTGAGCCCAATCAAACTATTTGGCAGTTCTTTTTTTTTAAACATCTTTTTATTTTATTAAACGTTGCGATAAGACAGTGGAAGGCTGTAAGGCCACATAGTTATCAACATACCTTGTCAAAGGGAGTATATACAATAAGACACATGGATTACTGTAATGTGTATTACTCGGGGGGAATGGGATCAGTGTCCACATTAGTCCTGTGCAATTCGACAGTTGGAGACACACATAATTCGCCACGGAAGACATTCCATTTAGTTCATTTATGGTCCCACTTTTTGGGGCAGCCCCTATGTTTGAAAACATCCTTTTCTGCAATCATCGCAGTATCCATACCATTGGCCCATTTCCGGTATGTCGGTAATGCCCCGGTCCCCCACATTTGAGCAATATTCCTCTTGGCGAGGGCAAACCCCAGTGACGCCCAAGTGCGCTCAGTGTGTGTCAAATCAGTGGCTTCCCAAACATTTAGTAAACATAGTTTAGAGGATTGAATAACTTTCTTCCCACACACCTCGGTAAGTGTAGTGACAATCCTCCACCAATATGGCTAAAGGGCTGGACACTCCCAGATCGTATGGAACAATGTGCCCTCCGCCATGCACCCTCTAAGACATCCCGGATCCGAGTGGCGCGCCATTTTGACCAGTGTGTGTGCTGCTAAATAAACTCTGTGTAGGGTCTTAAGTTGGATCAATCGTAGTCGCATTGGAATTGTGACCTCTTTGGGGGAGGCGAGGGCTTCTTGCCAATCATCATCCTCTAGGTACCCAAGGTCCGACTCCCATAGCTGTCGGAGGCGCACCAGCGGGTCAAATTTGTTGTTCATCAGCTTACGGTATGTAAGTGAGATGGCTTTATGCGTCAGGGGATCTGTTAAGAGGCGGTCCTCTAATGGGGATGACTCAAGTATAGCCTCTCCACTGGTCACAACTGAGGTCAGGGCATGACGGATTTGTAAGTAGCGGAACGTTTCTGACTCCGCCAGCTGATATTCGGCTTGCAATTCCCTGAATGGGATCATCTTGTTGCGCTTCCACAGATCTCCAATGGAGGCGATGCCGATTAGGTCCCATTTATCAAAACCCGCACAATTGCTCAATGTGCCCAATTGCTCGGCTTCCCACAAGGGAGTTAATAATGTCAGTTTTTTATGCCACCCCAGCGCTTTTGTCGCCCCATGCCAGATTGCCACTGTCCGGGCCGTGGGGCCGGTGAGGCGTTGATGTCTGGGATTAGAGTAAAGAGCCCGTCAAATAAGGATGATTTTCCTTATTGGCTTGCAGAAAAATTTGACCAGCTGGAGGCAGTTTTTCCTAACACCTCTCCTGTGGATAAACACAGGATTTTGACGATTAGTTTGCCAAAAGACTTAGTCCCCGAGTTGGCAGAATGCAACAACTGGGGTAGGGTATTCGCAGCAGTATATGCGAAGTGTTTCGGCACCCCTTCCATGACGGTTCTCCCCTCTGTAATTAAACGTGTACAGGATGGACATGGCCCTGAAGCGGCTGTGGAATTAGGGATGAGACTGGTGGGAGTGTTTGACGTAGTAGCTGATTTGATCCTTGCGAATGTCAAGGGCGATGCAGTGAACTTTCAAGTAGCGAATGCTTTGGCTTTGGTCCAAGATCCGGACAAGCTGCGCGAATTACCGAAAATTATTGCCCAGGCTTACAAAACAATTGGCAGAAATAGCCTGGGAGTTAAGCCTTTTGCTAAATCGCAGACACAATCGCAACAACAACAACCAAAAACTCAATCTGAGAAAGATGAGAAACCAGTCTTTACTAAAAAGAGCTGGAGGTTGAAGAAACAGGGAAAGCAACAGAAGAAGCCGGGGTCGCGAGGCGCATCCCCGGTTTCAGTCTCTTCTGAACGCACTTATGATTTGCGAGATAGAGCGAGAATTAAATCACCAGATAGGTTTCAGGTCCCTGATACGCGTTCTCCTCGTTCTTCACAGGCACCGACAACTTCGCAGGCCAGTGGAGGAGATCGCCAGGATAGAGGAAGGGGTCAAGAGGCTCCCCAGGGACGAGACCAACCTCGACAACAAGTCAGAGGGAAAGCAGAAGAATTTCCGCGTTCTCGCCCACAATTTCAGAAGAAGAAAGTTGCCGCTGTTACAGCGAGATATGCCACAGACGGTGAGAACGAGACTCCTGAATTGGACGTGGGCAGTGACCCTCCTAGACAGTGCCGCAGAAGTTACCATAGTGCAGGAGGCACTACGTCCTCATGTGGAGGCGACAGCAACTGATATATTCATTACTGTTGAGACAGCAGACACCCGAGTGGCACCCCCTGACAGATTATATAATATTGTAATTCAGATCGAAGGTGATATACAGCGTGTTATAAAATGGATTTTTGGGGAGAATCTGACCTCTTCGTATGACATTTTGTTAGCAGAGGCGGATTGGCCGCCCCTATTCGTACTTGCTGCGCGTAAAGGGGAGGAGGTAATCCTTCCGAGCTTTTCTTGTCATGTCCCAAAGGACAAAGCGGAGGCTCTAGCAGCTGAGTGGGCTGTGTCCCTGGCTCCAGCGTTATACCGCAACCACGTGGGATGGGATGAGGATTCTCCCCCCCATGAAATACCTTTGCGGTCGCTGCCAAAACCCCAATATCCCATCAAACGGGAAGCTAAAGGTCCCGTTTCCGAAATTCTGACTCAGTTAGAATATCAGGGAGTGATTGAAACCTGCGTGTCACCTATGAACAATCCCCTTTTCGCGGTTTCTAAACCCGATGGATCGTACCGCTTAGTTTTGGATTACCGACATTTGAACTCTCATTGTCGGACCTTCGCGGTGCAAAACACACACAGTTCTGCGCTTGTAAACAGTCTTGTTCGTAAAAAATATAAAACGACACTTGACCTCTCCAATGGATTCTACACGCACAACTTAGCCCCGGAGAGTAGCCAATGGAGCGCTTTTACCTCCGGTGATAAATTATTCAAATTCAGGCGTTTACCTATGGGCTACAAGAACAGTCCAGGCGTATTCGCTGCCCGTGTTGTCTCTTTGTTAGACGGCATAGACCCAGATGCATGTTCGTACGTCGATGATATCTATCTGACAGACGACAAATTATTTCTGCATCTTTCCCGAGTGGACCGCATTATTTTAGAATTTGCGGTTTTAGGTTATAAGTTTAACTTTGCCAAATCTCACATTGCTGAATTTACCGTTTTGTTTTTGGGCTATGAGTTCAACAATGAAGGTAAGGGCTTGGCCCCCATTTCCTAGAGAAATGTGCACTTTTGTGCCCTCCTACTACTCTGAAGAAACTTCAGTCTTTACTGGGTTTTCTGAACTTCGGGCATACTTACATTCCCGAATATGCCCAGCGTATCAAGCCACTGTATGCCTTGATACAACCTAACTTTTCGAAGTCATGCTGGCTTCCGGAGCATTCCTCCATTCTGCAGTCTTTGCAGACAGACCTTCTTGAGTCTAAATACTTGTTGACTCGTGATAACCGCACAAACCTGGTGATTAGAATAATTCCAGGGGCAGTGGGTTTCACGTATTTAACCTTTAACGAAGGTGACACAGTACCCATCGCATACAAGTCACATCTTTACACTTCCGCGGAAATGCGCTTTTCATCTGTGGTGAAAGTTCTGACTGCAGTGCAGATGGCGATTCTGAAGGAACGCGCACTGGCACAGGGAAAACGCATTCTGGTGGTAACACCATATCCTGCCCTAGAGGCAGTGACAAAGGCAAGTGTTCCGAACTCTAAAGCTTTGCACCCCCGTTGGATTCAATGGGCGACCTCTTTGACGTCTCCGGATGTCACTTTTATTTTTGATTCTTCTCTTCAGACTCAGGAGTTTTTGCAGTATGAATTCGTTCATCCTCCTCCTCTGTCCTTGCTACCGCTTGAGGATTACGACTGTGTTATCTATACCGATGTTTCGGCACAACCGGCCACGGGTTCCAAGTATGCCTATTCAGCCGCATGCGCTATTGTTGCAGGCACTTTTGTGAACGGTAAGTTCAAGACTACTGTAGTGCATACTCAGGCACTCGGGGACAGTACTGCACAATTGGCCGAGCTGCGTGCATTGGTGCTCGCACTTGAGTTCGCTATTCCGGATGTGACCACTCTAATTGTATGCGATTCTTACTACAGTGTTCAGTCTTTCAATGACAATCTGTTCTTTTGGTCGCAAAACGACTACAGAGACGCCAAAGGTAGCACAATTAAGCATAAAATGCTTTGGGTTCGAGTGGCAGATTTGAAACAACGTCTGCCTCTCACACAGGTGGTTCACACCCTTGGCCATCAGCGTGTGGGCGCACACGCTGTTGGTAACGGTTTGGCAGACGAAGCTGCCAAATCAGCAGTAGCCACGTGTTCAGTAGCAGAAGTTACAAGATCCATGACTAAAATAGATACTGATATCTTGGTAGCTATTGCTGCAACGAAGGAAGGTACCAAATATCCCTGGGGTTTCCCTTCCAAATATACTTATCATTTAGGTCCCGAACAGGCTCCTTTCGTAAGTATTCCAGACGTTGGTGATCGGCTGATTCCCAACGCGGACCGCAGGCTTTCCTTGATAACGGCCGCACACGAGGGCATGGCTTCGGCTCATGCAGGCGTGTCTGCGACTGTTTCCATCTTGCAGCAGCGTTACTGGTGGCGTGGTTTATACAAACAAACCCGTACCTCTGTGCTTTCTTGTGACGTTTGTCAGCAAATTAAGCCTTCCACGGTTACACGTCCACCACAAACATCGCTCTGCATTTCAAACAGGCCTTTCGCGTGTGTTTACCTGGATCACTGCGGTCCATTCTCTTCAGACACTGCATATAAATACATCTTGGTTGCAGTGGACTCGTGCACACGGTTCCTCTGGGTCTGGCCACAACGGAGTGCTGACGCTCGAAATGTCATAAGGGATTTGCGTGTCTTTGTGGGAGCTTTCGCATGTGGCACCTTCCATTCGGACCAAGGTCCAGCGTTTGCCTCTAAGGCTTACAAGGACGCAATGGGTTCCCTGGGGGTGCGGGTGAAATTTTCGTCTCCATATCGGCCTGAGGGCAATTCGATTGTTGAACGAATGAACCGTGACTTAAAGCAATCCTTGACAGCTAGAGTCTTAGGTACTGGCAGGAACTGGCTGGCCCACTTGTATACCGTTCAACGTGCACTTAATAATCTCCCTAGAAAACCTCTGGGTGGGCGGACCCCATATGAAATGCTCTTTGGCATACGAATGTTTGTGCCTGACCTTGATGGTCTAGACATGGCGGCGCAGTCCGCCATCTTTGATGTAGATAACCATTCTACTTTGTTACAGGGCTTACAAGAAGACCGAGACAAACTTGCAAATGAACATTTACCTTCAGCCACAGACGCTGCGTGCAGATTCCGGTTGCCGGCTGGCTTCCGAAAATTGGAGATCTGGTTCGAGAGAAAGTGGAGAACAAAAAGAATTTGGCCCATCTTATCGTGCACCAGTTCCAGTCCTTGGCTTGAAGGGTACTCGTACAGTCATCTTACCACCGCTTCCTGGTCGAAAGGACAACAGATTCATCTCAGTGGACAATGTCAAGCTACAACATCTGGCCGATCCTGAATAGTGTAACACTAGCGGTCTCTTGTCCAGTCATTTCCCGGACATATGTTCGTGGCCCTCTTGCCCGAACGGTCACAGATGTTTCTATCGAGATGGTAGAGTTGCCTGATCGCTTACTCGACTTCCCGGCTTCCCCCTGCGCAGAGGAGACTGAGTATACATATCCAGCCAACGAGTCGGTGGCTCACGCACCAACTACGCCACTTAGCCCAACACGTTATTCCTTTGACTCGGATTCCACCTCATCACTAATCCCGTCCAAATTCAGCTTGTTTGTATCCTGGTTCAGAGACAATTTTTTGGTTCCTCCCTGGACATATATTTGTTTGGTCTTTTTCCAGATTTTTTTGTTCATGTCCATTGGCTTTGTCACAGTCTTTTTTCTACTAATCAATGGTCACTATTTACCAGAACGCTCTGCAATGAACAGTGTCGCTGGAACATTGGCTCCGCATTCTTCATCTCACATCATGAAGCGTGACCACACATTTGTGAACATTTCAGCTTTCCCAGTCGCTGATGGCATCGTATGGGATGCGGTAAATTTCCAAATTCATGGACCTACTGAAATTATTAATGTTCCAAATGTCCTCCGTGTTTCAATGGATGATGTCGTTAAAAGTAATATTCATTCTGACGATTGGGATGTGCATCATTATTTACAGATACATGGCGAGCAGAGTGGGTGTTATCTTAGAGGTCACTGATTTAAAAAGCTCGATCGGGAGTCCATTCGGGCCCATAGTTTTGCCCGAGTTGATACCCCGTATGGCGATGGCTATTTCTTCCTCCGTTAAGTCGCCCTCCAAGGCATCACGGTCCTCCGGAGCGAGGGTGGTGATTGGAATAGTGGCCAGGAGGTCTCTGGACTCTTGTAGGGTGGAGCAGGTGACAGAGGAATAAACGGACGCAAAGTGGGAGGCAAAAGCCTCCGCAATTTGTTGGGGGTCGCTGACCACTGGGCCGTAGTCTGTCTCAAGTAGGGGCACCCAGCACTGCACAGTTTCCCGCCTTTCCAGCCACAGTAGTAGTTTACCAGTGTTATCTCCCAGTTCGTATATTTTATGTTTGCTCGCTTTGTGTTTGGCCCTGATTACATCCGTCGCCAACTGCCGATAATCTTGTTGTGTGACAGTGAGAGTGTGGGTAAGCTGTTCATCGTCACTGACCGCCACCCTGTCTTCCAGCTCCTGGATTTCTTGCTCCAGTGTCTCCAAGCTTGCCCTCTGCTCTTTCTTGTGCCCCGCCAACAGTGATAGTGCCTGGCCCTTAATGACAGCCCCAAAAGCACCCCACAGGGTCCGTTGGGACTTAACTGTGTTTATGTTTTCCGCAAAGTAATGATCTACCTCTTTTAGGAGAGCACAGCGGACCTGTGGTATCTTCAGACACCATGGGGGAATGGACAGGGTGGGACGGCTGCCTTCCCGGGGTGGATTCAGTTGTGTCAGGACAGGGGAATGGTCAGCAATACCGCACGCTAATAGTGCTGTGTCTTTGAAATTGGAGAGGTCATCAGCGTGTGTAAACAGATAGTCGATTCTAGACTGGCTACTGTGGGCGCCAGAGTGGAAGGTAAAGTTCTGCTCTTGTGGGTGAAAGTGGCGCCAAAGGTCAATGAGGCCATAGGCCAGAAGAAAATCCAATTTGTAGATTATATTTGCCCCTTTTACCTAGCTCCGGAGAAGAAACTCGGATCAGATTTATGTAAATGCTAAAGTTAGCAATATTCCACCACAGGATATAGTTACGGCCTTGAATCCGGTGACCCCAGCGGGGCGGCACTGCAGAACAGTTCCAGTGTGAAAACATCTCTGTCTCCGAGGGCGCCATCCACTTGTTATATCAGCCAAAACCACGGGGTCTGTCGTTCAATCTGCCTGACTCTGGTCCGGGGTACCCTCCGCGATGGTGGGCCCACCCGTTGGGGAGCCCCGCCGTCGGTCGGGCCGCTCATGGTTCTCAGTCCCACGGCGTGCCTTGCTGTTGCGTTTATTGACCATTTGCCAGCCTTCGAGCCAGTCCCACGCATCTTCGGGACTGGAGAAAAACTGGGTCTTCCCTTCTGATTCGATTCGAAGCTTAGCTGGGAAGAGCATGGCATATTTAATTTCTTGATCACGCAGGGCGTGTTTCACCTCTAAGAAGCTGCAGCGTTGTTTTTGGACCCTCAACGTAAAGTCGGGAAAGAAAGTAATTTTGCTGTTTTCGAAGTTTACTGGTGGGGCCGCCCTTGCTGCCTGCAGTATCACATCGCGGTCGCGAAAGTTGAACACTCGTGCCAGGATGGGGCGGGGCGGCGCTCCAGGCCTGGGTCTGCCGCCCGGCACCCTATGCGCCCTTTATATAGAAAAGTACTTGGATAAACCTTTGGGCTGGAGATGGTGCAACACCAGGTCTTCTACAAACATGTCCGCAGCTGGCTCTTCCGCTCGTTCGGGCACTCCTATTATGCGGACATTGTTGCGGCATATACGACCCTCATAATCATCGAGTTGGAGTTCTAACCTTTCCTGGTTGATTGTGAGATCGGCGACTTGACGCTTAAGAAGGTCGGAATCGGACACCAGACGTTTGGCTGTAGATTCCACTTCAGTAATACGCTCGGACATTTTCCTCATGTCTGCTCTGATCAGGGATACCTCGGACGCGACGGTATCTATCCGGCCCTCTAGGGAGGTGCGTACTAACGTGATGGCCGCCAGGACGTCTTGTAGAGTAGGATCCGGTGAGCCCCCGGTAGTCTTTGGGTTGTTCTGCGCTTCCTCTTGCCCTTTTTGCCATGCAAACTTGTCCAGCTTTGTCTGGAGCGGGTTGCGATTGCCCCGGCCGCTCGCCATTCCGAGAGCTGTGTGCCAGGTGTCGTGTAGGAAGGGTCGGGCCCCGCTGGTTACTCACCGCCGCCTGCGTGAGGGACAAAGCCCCTTCCGCCTGTCTGGTTTCGCCAGTTGGGTCCGCACCAGAGAGAGCACACAGGAGATTTCGCTCAGTCCAGGAGCCGGGGAACAGGGGTCCAAGCTATGTCGCAGCTTCCCCGCTTGTTCACACCGGATCTCACCTGCCAGTTCGCTACGGTCTCAATTTAGGCCTCTTGTTTATCCAATGGCAACACTGCGGTGCCGCCGTGATCTCTTAGGAGCAGTGTCTGTGTTCCTTGCCCACAACGTACGGTATCCTCCAACCCAATATGGCCGGTGATTACTTCAGTGCTCCCCACATGGGGGAGAGGAAGGGGCGACATTAGATGACCACTGTTGACTCTGATATGTAGGCCCCCCAGCCCTCCGGGGGTTGTCACCACACCGCACTCCCACTGTGACGCTTAGGTGAATCAGTGGTCACTCACTTCGTGGGACGTCAGTGCGATGGTCAAGGGGCTGAAACGCCGCCCCGGCTGAGAGCAAGCTATTCACAGAATTCAGGCCCGGTGGACTGCGATGTGTTTTAGGCCCAGTTCATCCTCCCAGGTGGGCCTGCTGTGCCTCACCACCGCCGTGGGGTTCCCAGCCCCTGGGCAGGCCGCAATCAATCTCCCTGTTCTTCCGGCGCCGCGGTCCGCGGGGTCGGAGTAGTGTTTAGGGCAGTTGGGTGGTGTAGGAACACGGCGGCCGTCTCGATGGCGCGTCTCCATGGGCGCCTTCACAGGTATTCCGCAAATGACGGCCAGGCCACAGGGCACGCCCCCGCCCAATCCGCCTCCCTACAGGGGTCTCAGGCTCTGTAGACTCACCCTGTGTGAGGCGGAGCGACCGGGAGTGTGGGGCAATGTCTTGGTGAAAAGTCCACTGGAGGCCGCAATGCAACCCCGACCACCGCGTAGTTAGCCAGCCAGGATTTGTGCGGGCACACCACGCTCTCAGGGACTGTGGCCCAGCTCCAGCCCGATATCTCCGTCTGCACTACACTGGGTTACGCCTTTTTCGGTAGAGCTGCACACTGCCCCGCCAGGAACAGCTGCTGAAAGTTATGATGGTTTTCGTTTGGGGCAAATCGAGAAATTACGGATATTGCGGGAGTTGTGCAGCGGAGCTTCGCTACCGTGCGGCCATTTCCCTCGGCAGTTGGTCACGCCCCCTCAGTTCTTTTTTTCTTGAGCCTGATGCAAGTTGTTTCCTTTTGTAGCCAATGTTGGTTCAACTCTGACAGATCTTCTCCAGGGATGACCAGTGTTGAGGTGTGTATGGTGATGAGGGAGCAAAGGCCACACCATCTGGGGACGAGCTGAGCGTATGCAAATTCATTACACTGCCAGTAGAGATTCATCAGCAAGGAGTCGCCCAATTGCATGTCTGGTGTGTGCACTATTGCTCCACAGTTTTCATTTGTGCTGAGTGGAATTGTTCCTTTGCCTCTGAAACACAAGGAATACAGTGTAAGTTTCTGTACAAAGAGGGGCTGCCCGTTCCCCTCTAACCACACGTACCTATCTATCTCAATGACCCATACTTCCTGACAGGGGTTACCTATGCTGGAATTTAACCCTCCCCTATGTGACTCATTTCCCTTCAAATCATCAAGGTGGATGGCCCTACACTGGAACTCCATGTCTGGCATCCATTTGTTGTTGACGAAGACTGCACCAGACATGCTAAGGGCCACCCTGGGACTGCAGATGGAAGTGGGAGCGGGCATGTTTGTGCACTGGTGCGGTGGTTTTGCTACCTCAAAAATCTCTTCTCTGGAAAGTCTTGGGGCCAAACAGTATGCTCCCCTATAGTACCCTGCCTGCGCATCCTATCTAGCTCTGTTTGAATCTCACTAAGCTTGGTGTAAAGGTATAGTGCTGTGGTATTGGCGTGGTATCGAGTTACGTTTATTGCTGCTCTATGGGGTTCTACTCTGTTGGGTTGTATCTTGTCTCTAATCCTACATAGGTACAGTTCAAGGAGGCATTTTGCTCTTTCGGGGGCTACCTCTTGAGATAAATAAAGCTTGCCTCTGCCTACAGCCTGTGGTATCAGGGAACATACATAGCATGACCTGGCTGATGTCTGGGCATTCACCATGGTCATGTGCTGATACCAGGCGTTGTGTAAGAGTGAGCTGTGTAGTGCGTGTGGAATACCAGCATTGTGTTCAGTGTAATTGTAAGTGGTGTGGGAGCGGCCCCTGCGCAAGCGCTGTAGAAATGTCGGGATAGGCTCCATTTGACTAGGCAGATTTCTGGCTACAGATGGATGTGGTCACACCCAAACTAAACCGAGGGTATACAACTTTTGCAACATTGCAGGTCTTGGAATGATTTCCGGAGGAGACATCTGTAGTATTTTCGGTGATCGGAGGTTTCTTTTGCTTTGGTGAAAGTGCTAAAAAGAGTTTGTTTGCAAATGTCCATAGAAAACACAGTCCGTGGCCTTTGACTTGCACACTTGGGCCTGATTGGGGTTCTGAATGTAGTCTCTGCAAAGTTGGTGGGCCGCTGTAAAGGTGTTGCACTTGTGGCTCAACTGCAGACCTGTTGGATAAGAGCTGTTGTTTGTAGGTTAGTTCGGAAAAACATGCATTCTTATGTATCATCCTAAATCAACCTTGGGATTTCCTGTGCCATTCATTTTTGGGGCTTTGCTCTCTTTTTATTTTATTCGCACAATTTTAGTGGGGTACTGGAAGATGGCCCCAATTGTGGTAATTATTTGAAAAATTCAGTGGTGAATGGTTATTCATGGGTCACCTGGGTCTTTTACTTTTGAATCATTGTCTATCCCCCCTCACCACAGCGGGAAGGGACGTTTCAGTAACCGGGTGATATTGTCTATTTAGCTGCTTGTTAAGGGCGTCATCAGTCTTCTAGCCTCTTACCTTCCTTAATGTGGGTGGAGGTAATTTTATTGATGAGGGCAGTGTCTTTTGACCAATGTGTTGTGTGCGCAGGTGATCTAGAAGGGGGGATCACAATAGGGTGTTTGTTATTGCTTGCACTGTGCTTAGGGGCCTCGTGTCTGTCCCTCAAGCTCTGGTGGGCCGTGCAGTGTGATTCTCCCTAGTAGCACCAGGTATCCTGGTCAGGCCTTTTTTCTAGAAACTTCTTTTGGGCTTCTTTATTGCAGGTCTTTTGGGCACTTCCCTACTTTCTCATGTGATCTGGTTATTTCCATTGTCGTTTACCGGAGGGGGTCGGAGAGCTGTCCCGCAGTCCCCATGTGTTTCTGCTGTGGTGGTGTCTGAGACTGGGCTTACTTGTTCCTCTAGACAGCGTGTGTAAGTCCTGGTGTGTTCTCAGCTAGGTCGCTAGGCTGGGTATGGTGGTGAGCCAATTTCTGAGTACAGCGCACGGGCTGTGATGGATTTTTGCAGACCTTCCCTTTTCCAGCACCACCTCTCCTTTCGACTACCCCCTACTGAGATTTTTGGGCTTGCTGTCCCCAGCTGTGAACAGAGACTTCCAATGCTGAGACACGCTACCTTCTATGTTTTGGAGGGACATGACCCGATGAGCAGGCTTTGGGTGTTTTAGAGAACTTTGAGGGAAAGGAGGAGTCAGGATGTTGCTTAATGGAGAGTCTGGTGCAAGGCCCGAACTTCGTCGGATTTTGCCCGATGCGGGTAGCAGACTGGGATGATTGATTGTTCGGAAAAACTCTCTACTGACTTGGCGCCATGCGGTACTTTGTGAATGGTCGGAGTATTGGGGGGCCAGAATTATCCCAAGCTTGTGGGAAATCTGGCTCCCGATACTGGAACATCGCCTTGTTTTTTAACCAAAAAGTGGCCTCCTTTGGCCTGGAGGCAGTTGAAAGATGGGGTCTTTCGACCTAGAGCCCAACCTAGTGACTTGGGCTGGGGGACCTGGGTGCTTGTTTTTACACCCTGTTTGGAGAGCTGCCCTGCCCCCTCACCAGACTACCCTCCCCCTGGGGTGTGGCCAAGTGTTTGGCTAACCAACTGGTCCGTGTTGCGGTGGTGTGGTCACTAAGTGATTTAGCTGTGGTTGAATATAAGATGCATTCGGGTTGGTCTGGGCTTGATTTTTGTGAATGAGGATTTTGAGGGGACTGGCCTAGGCTTATCGATCTTTGCTCATGATACGCCTTTAACCAGCAATAGTCGGCTATGTGGCCCATTCTGTGGCAATAGAAACATTCTCTGAGGTCTGGCTGCTGCCAGCGTCCCTGACCTCTGCCGTTAGGACTGTGTAGACACCCTCTGGGGTTCTGAGGCAGAGCTCTCTTCAAGACTGGTACCATTTGCATGCTGGCGGCCAATACGGCCCACTCGAGGGCGCTCTTTTTCAATTTGTTTTGGACCAGCTTAGGTAATTTTATTTTTAATTTTCCTGTTTCTTTCTGTAACAGTGTAATATGTGGGCCTGTATTTCTTGCCAGGGTTTGGTGTCTAATCCTACTATGCGGTCCAGTCCATTCTGAATTTCAGTGTGCATCCCCTTTTTGAGGATGGTATAGAAGTATGCATCCTGGGGGCCTGTGTTGGTCCATGGCTGTCCTGTCTCCTGTTCCCACTGGTCCCTCATTCTGTCCAAAAAGTCAGTTGCAGTGTCCCTAGGTGTCATGCTTTCTGACATCAATCCTCCTGCATCTGGGCAGTCAGGGAACATTTCCCTCTGGGCCGTCCATATCTGGTGCCTGAAGGAATTGAATGTGGCCCCATCATGCTCTGTGTTGGTCAGTGTGACTGCTGGGATGTGGGTTCGGGTGAACATTGTGTTGGTCTGTTCCCTGATGAGGCTGCTGAGCAGACTCTTGACATCGCCTACTGCTAGGTTTATTCCTGCTGTGTTTTTCTCAAAATACGAGATCCATTTTCCTGCCCTGTCCATCAGTGGGGGCAGTTTAGCCCTGAGCCTTCCTTTATTCATCTTAGCCCATGGCACATAGATGGTTCATGTCGTGGGCATATTTTTGCTTGAAGCGGCTCCGCTGGTTTCTCCCCAGTGTAGCGCTTGCATCTTCTCAGGCAATACTGCATGTAGGGGAAGTTCCCTTTGGGATCTCCCCCATCTGTGCTGGATGCAGTCTTCGTCAACAGCCATGTCGTCTGGTTCGAAGGATCCCTCCTCCGGCCAGGGTCTATCATATTGACCCTTGCTTTCGGTCCAACTAGCTAGCAGGTGGCAAAATGTTCACGTAAAGACCTTGCCTTCTTCTCTAGTCACTATCACTCTGGGTGTCAGTTTGTCTGACCGGCACAATCGGGGGGAGCTAAGGATGTCTTCATCGCTGCTCTCCTCGAGTGCATGTAAAATGGTTCTCCTTTGGACTCCTCTCTGTTTGGAGCCCTGGGCCTGGCCCTGCTCTCCCCCGGTGGAGGGTGTGCTGCTCTGTTCTCTCTTGGTGCTCCCACGGCGATAGCGCTCTCTCCTCCCATTGTTAGCTTGCGTCTCTCCTCTAACTCGCACTTGGGCTGCCTTCTTTGTTTGGTGCTGTGTGAGGTTCTTCTGGGTAGGAATTTACCCACATACTAACTTCCTGTCATCTCTCCCATTGCCTGAGCATACTCTGGGGGAGTATACCCTATGGCTCCCCCCTGGATGTTAGATCCCACAAGACTGGGATCTACTTTCTCCCCCCCCAATAGTGGTGTCACTGTCTAGACCCGCTATGAACCTCTCGGTCACTTGAGAGCATTCTAATGAATGGGTTGGAGTGCAGGTTCACCGCGCTGCTGGGGCTTGATGTGTTGAATAAGATGGATGGGGGGGGGGGTCAAACTTCGAGGAACCCTAGCACCAATCTGGGGTGAGGCTGGAATCAACTGGGCTTGCCAGTCTGGTAGCCTCAGAGTTTTAGATCCAGCAGCTCGCTGCCCAGTGAGAGGCCCTCTGGCTCCCACAACCGGCGGGCTGGTGTATCCTATCGCAGGAGCGGCTGGGATGGCAGGCATCAGACAGAGTACATCCATTCCTGTATATGGTGGGGGACATGCAGATTCCTTACTTGCGTGTTCTGAGACGGGACTGTCAGTCTGGGCCAACTGGAAGATGGCCCACAGTTCCAGCAGTATCTCTCTTCTAGCTTTCTTTTGTCCTACATATTTGGTCCAAGTGTGTGTCCTCGTGTGCTCTATTATGTTGGTGTTGAATGTGCCCCCCTCTGGCCATCGGAACGCGTATACCTTAGTGTGTGCATGCCATTCACCGCAATATGTATTTAGTTTTTTAGCCTGCATGGGGAACCTAGTTTGCATGTGGGTTTGAGGCGACTCCATAATTTAGTTAGGAACTTTTCAAGGGAACGGTATGCTCTAACTTCTCAGGTCAAATTAATCCCAAGTTTCTACTATGACCTTGGGGAAATATTTACACAGGATTATGCCTGAAAAAACTACCTACTACGAACTCAGCTTTAGACAAAGATGCATCGAAAAAAGACTTTTCACAAAAAACAAAACAACAATGCATATGAAGAGGCACAACCTGAAAGAAAGTGCAATGGTTAAATTAAAAACATTGTGAATTTTTAGCAGCGGAATAGCAGATATGGAACAACAGTTTGCGGGAATGGCAACTTCTTCATACCTACATTAAGTCATTAACAAGAGACAACATTCAACACAGATCACAGTTGCAATAATTTAGCAGCACCACAACATCAAGAATATCCAAAATATCAAGAATCTAACATCCGAACACTGCAAGGACAAAAAGAGAGAGAGAGAGCGCAATACAAAACTAATAAAAAATGGTGACTTAATCAAAAAAACTTAGACCGCTCCTAGCCTATGCTGCCTGGTAATGAGGGGGGACTCTGCACGGTACATGGGACTAAGTGAGCCCAATAGTCTGTCACTAACGGCTCTGGGACAAAGAAGGAGAGGAAGGATCAGCTTGACAATCACAGGCCCTCCTTGGCCAAACACAAGCTACACCTAGTCTCTAAGATCCAACTTTTCCCTAATGTCCGAATCACCCTATGTCACACCCAGGGGTCATGCATAGCTTAATAATAATAATAATAACAAACTTATAAAGTGCATGGTTACACTAACCAGTGTGTCCCCGCGCTGCGGCACAAATTCAGAAACGCTGGCCGAGAGGAAAAAGGCACGAAATTTAAACCAGAGAGCTCAGAGAAGGAAAAAGCCAAGTCTTGAGTCTTTTCCGAAAAAGTGTCTCCACAGACTCCACACGGAGCCCATGGGGGGAGTTTATTCCAGTGTTTAGCAGCTAGAAAACGGAAAGAGCGGCCACCCATCCTCGCTCTTCTGATGCTGGGAATACAGACCTGCCCTGTCCCGCTAGATCTCAACTGACGGGAAGGTGAGTATGGAGTAAGGAAATCATGCAAGTAGGTGGGACCCTTTCTCTGTAAGATACGATGACTCACACACATAGCCTTAAACAGGATGCGTTCCCTTACCGGGAGCCAGTGAAGGGAAACCAGGGCCTTATTGGAGGAGGCTCTCCTCGGTAACATTAAAACAAGACGAGCCGCAGCATTCTGAATGCGCTGGAGTCTTTGCACACACTTGGAACTGGCTCCCAGATACAGGACATTCCCATAATCCAAGCGTGACGTCACCAGGGCATGGACTATAGTTTTCCTTGCTGCAACTGGCAATACATCTAAGCTTCTGTGTCACGCCCAGTGATCCAAGCAAATAACATCTCTCACTTCTTTCAGATACTACCCTTGTTAAGAAACAGACAGCACTGAGAAAACCCTTTAGACTAAAAAATAAAATCTAGGTGTTGGCCCAATATCACACCCAGGGCCTATGCGTACCTTTTGTGTTACGCCCAGTGGTCCAAGCTGTGAGGCCTCAACCATGTATCACCCCCAGGGGATAAGCGAACCGACTGTGTCACGCCCAGCAGTCAAGAGACAAACAACCTTCATCTTTCCTACTTTGTTGTCTATCAAATAAAGGTGACCTCTGCAGGATCGCCTCTGAGGCTGCCTTGTGACTATTCAGTTCAGACGTATCAAGTGGGCAATATGTCCAATTTATAGCTGGGTTTGGTGCTCAGTGGACTAATGCATCCACTGCAGGAGTCTGTGTTCGACCTCATGGTCACAGGTTCAAATTTCGGCAAGTCCACTTAGCCTTTCATGCATCTGAGGTCAATAAAATAAGTTCCATTGAGCTGGGTAACAATAAACATCTGTTTTTCAGCACCAAGATACCCTTGGGTGACTGTGTGCTTTACAAATACATGTTATGTTGTGTTTTAAATACATGATAGCTAATAACTTTTGCAAGCATGCAGTATGTTGGTGTTTCATTAGTCTCCATCAGATCTTGTTCTTACCAGGTGGAGAGGTGTGGTGCAGCGGCCAGGGCAGCTGACTTCGGAGCACAGGGTTCACGGTTCGATCTCCGGCGGCAGCTCAGCACCATGTGACTCTGGGCAATAGCTCACTTAATTTCCATTCTGGCCCCCAGCGCCTTGAGACCCGTAAGGGTGAGTAGCTGCGCTATATAAAAACGGACTTACATTTTTACCAAAAATACTCCTTTGTGCAAGTAGCTGGACTGATACTTCTGTGTGAGCTGCTCTGCATCATTTAACATGGTGCGTTCTTCATTAATTCAAGTTAATGTAGTCTATCCCAATGCCAGTGTTCCCTCTGGCAAGAGAGATCTTTCAGGGTCCAGCTTTGTAATCTCCAAGCACACAGGTGCTATTCTGTTGTGTGTGTTGTCACACATTTGTGTTTGATCCACCCCAGAGATTTTCAGCTCTTTTTACCAAATTTTCTGGAAGGGCACTAAATCTTGCGAAACTTCACAGGAACATGGTAGTCCTCGCATCTTTCAAACTTTCAAAACTCTCTGCAGCTCTGAGTTGTGCAGGTAAGGTTCATTTTAGCTTTCCTGGAATCTGATACCTCTTGCAATGTCCTCACTGATACCCACTGTTATAATCTAAGTGAAAGCCCTAAAACCTGAATTGTCTTTTAATCTCTCCACTCAATCTAAAAGTCTTTAGCTGAAACTCATACCTAGAAATCAGTCAATGTGTAGCATGTGTTTGTCACAAGCAACACATAACGTGACATAACATAACAACATAACATAACGTGGCAAACTTTCGCTCATCTCACTGAACTTTCCATTCTCAAAACATTTACTCCCAACCCCTCTTCTTTCCTTATCTAGGTCTCCACATCTAAGCTTTGAAATCTTCCAGCCCTGTTGGTCACAGTTTTACTTCTATGTCTGTTTCCAGTTAAATGTTCGAATCAATTCTCTTTGAATACCAATGTGCTTGAATCAAATATTTTGAAAAATACTTTTATACTTGTAGTGATATTAAGAATGATATATTGACCATTGGCTCCATTTGGCATAATTGACTCCTTTTTCTGTGCTGACTCCATCTTGTGTAACAGACTCCATTTTCTGTGCTTGCACGTAGCTGCAAAGTGGGGAGTGGATGTTTTCGCTCTTCACTTGTTTTCACTCCTCACCGATCAGCGTGAACTGGAACATGTTGTGTGGTATGCATGCTTGGTACCTTTCAGGGAATGTGCGGAATGTACAGCTCTGTCTCAGAGTCAAAATACAGGAGCCTGGCCAGCTTCCGTCTTGACCTTGACACAGACCAGTACAGCCAGCTCGGTTTTTCGCACCAGAAGAAAGGGGGCGAGGTTTCTAGAACCTTCGCCTCACGGTGAGTAAAACGTATTAAAGCCGGAGAATGTTGGCAGGTGGATTGGAGCTCACTTACGGAGTAGACGTACTGCCGTAAGACAAACGGAACCTGAGTCCCGGTTGAGAGTCCAAGCCCAGCTGTGAACAGGCTCCCCAGCTTGAGTTGGCAAGGATGTCGAGTGAACTTACTTTGTGTATATAGTTTCTAAGTTTCTTTGCTCTTTGCTACATGTATATATGCTACATGTTATTCTGGTTTTGTGCTTGAGTTTCTTGATATTTGGGAGTCTGCCTAAACCGATATATTTTGCCTTCCTTTCCAAAATATTGAATTAATAAACATGTGTGTGTCACTTTAAATGCACCTGAATTTGTTTTCTTGCCTCGCCTTAAGAGAGTGCTGGGTCTTGTTTTATCGCCTCGTCTTTTGGGAGTGCTGCTTTACGTGTGATATTTAAAGGTGCAGCAGTGCATTTGCCACCTCTCGGGAATGCAGGGTTTAGGTGTGTCCTATTGTGTCAAATTACAAGCACTACAATACTGAAAACGCAAAGTGTCTGAATGAATGTTTCAAAATTAGATGCGGTTCAAATTCTTATTCTTGTTGGGGGGGAGGGGTAGTTTTCCTTTCCTACCACCAACCCTTGCTCAAAACGTAACTTCCTTTTAGTATGCACACATCTATTCTTTCTCTCCTATTTATAGTTGTGATTAATTTTAACAGAATTAATTTTACTACAATCCCTAATTTGCATTTTCACTGTTAAATCAAGTACAGCAAGTACGGCTAAGGCTCCAGTAGAAATGAGAACAACACTTTCATGCTCCCTCCTTGGGAAGTGAAAATAACCATGATTCTTGGACCCTGGGCATGTGCAGTAGATCTTTCAAACCCGAGTGCCAGTCACACTGCACCTGCCCCACCAATAGTAAACTGACAATTTACACAGTGTAGGCGTATTCTGAGATGTATGGATACTGGCTACCATGGCAAAATCCTTTCACGAAACACAATGAATGTGTATACATTGTTGAAGCTCAAAGCTGTCAATCAATTTCCGCATGAGAATTAAGCTATTCAATACTGTATCGATACAAATGAAAGGCACTGCTAAACTGTATAGAAACCACACAACAAAGATACATTTCTGCCTAGAACAGATGTGATATACACAGCATTTTGAGAAGAGTAGCGTGCACTAGACCCACAGGTGGAAAGTAGTGAGACCCTGCTGGACTGCGGCCAAAGTACTAGGAGGTGCTCCAAGACTTATTGCAATAACTACTGTGGCTCTGCAAGACTGAGTGTTTGAGAGTCTTGAATGCTGAAGCGCTCTTTGAGTTAGAATAATAGGTGTGATGAATGACAGAGTTGTTCAGTAACCTCCGCCCTGCTAGGGTCTCTGGGCGCTTCTGGATCAATGGTATTGAAAATAGAGATGCTCTAGTGCATGTGTGCCCTGACCCCTTGCACCTTCAGATGGCCGGGTGCTCAGATTAAATTTTTCAGCTTCTTCCCAGTTTGCCATACACCAAATGCTGGTACTAGCAATCAAATGTAGTCTCTTACCCAATAACGGCAGCTTCAGGACAGACCTTCGCCCCGTGGATTCAGCAAAACCTTTAATGAATTGTGGTGTCTGCTCAACATCCTTGCTTCGCAGATGTAGATCCATTTGGGCGGGGTCCTTTTCCTTCAGCTGCAGTCGGGCTCAAATACAAATCTCTCCTGGCTTGCTCGCCAAAATGTTGCTTGAATATGAATTTACCTTGAAAAAAACAAAAGCCAAGAGGCATTTGGCAAAACAGGAACAATTAGTTTAATTAAATGCTTTGGCCAGGAAACATCCACAGAAACGGGTCTGAGGGCTGTCTCAACATACATTTGTTCTGAGTGCCATAATATAATACATTCTTTGGAGCATCATAAAACAATTTAGATCTTATTTTAGAAAAAGAATGCAGGCCTAGTCTTGGGGTGTAAATCAGGCCACCTGATAGGGAATGAATGTGGGTCTCGACCTTGCATGGACACAATGAGGACCAGTGGGTGAAGTGTCCAAATGTCTGGAATGAGGAGTGTGTGATCGCTGTGTGTACTGTATGTGCTGTGCTCTGTTTGGCTAGTGTTCCTAACTTCATGTGGCATCTAACTTTATGGTGTTTTGGGAATGTGCACTCCTTTGGCCATATGCGCTTTATTTGGGCCAATTTCCTGGGACCATTGTGGTGTTGCTGCCTATTTGTGGGACTAATCCGGGTTTTTCCTGTTCGCGTGTTTGTCCAGCTGGTTACGTGCCACCTCACCTGTGATCTGTCAATCAGTAGCCTCAGGCCAAGGTCGCAGGGCCTGCATGACCACGTATTTCTTACTATGGGCAGATAGAGAGGTCATCAATGGAGATTTCGACAACATTGACTTGATCTTGTTTTTTGAATATATATATATATATATGTATCGTTACATGGATTGACATCAATATTAACATATATATGGGGAGAGGATTACCACTTAAGTTTTGGGATACATTTATTTTTATGGTTGAGGGTGGGTTTTTTGGGGAGGCAGGTATTTCATTTTTTTTATTTATGTTTAGTGTGTTAGGCCTTTGGGAAGAAGTGCACACCTCTTTAGTAATAGCCTTCTTTGATTCATTGTTCCAAATCTATACATCATCCTCAGTATAAGGCACATCCCGTTCAATCTCTAACCCTATATAATCATCATATTCCAGCAAACAGCAAGACATGCAATTAGCATGGATATTATCTCCTCCAGGCACATGTTCTACTACACATTGATATTCATGGAGTTTAGGTGCTAACCAATGTGCTGTTAACGCTCTCCCTTTGCCTGCTGACAACATATTCACCGAAGGTTTATGGTCCATTCTTGAAACAAACTTTGCCCTGAAAGAAAATGTCGAAAATGTTAGGTGGATAGTGCATTTTTTTGTGTAGTTATTTAAGGGGAGTGGATTAACACTTAAGTATTATGGTTATTTATTTTTAGTGTTCATCGTGGGTATAGACATTTTTTGGGATATAGGTATTTATTATATCTTTTTTTTAGAGGCTAGGTGTTGAGATTGGTTTTGAAAATGTAATTGTATTAAGGTTTTTGGATGTCTTTTAACATACAATGCACATAGTATATTATTCAATATATATTAAGCATTTTTATGAAGTACATTTTTAATTAACACACACCAATTTTCATAAATACATTTATTCATATCGATAATAAAAAATACTTTTTTTGTTTCTTTAAATGATTTTATTATTTTGTATATTTATAAAACAGATTTGCAAACGATGCTTAAATAATTGTAAAAAAAGAATTCACAATTTAATGAGCATTTAAAATATTTTTTTCATTTCCCCACAGGTTTATTCATTTCAGTGGGAGAAATTTCCTTTTTGGTTTTTACTGCCATCAGTGAGGCATCATGGTCAAAAACGGAGCGGTGCAGCTACTTTTTTTTACCCACGAGTAAGTTTGCTGGTTATTTAAACCACAAGTTGCCCTCTACCCCTGTTTTAAAAATATTAAATGATGTTGATAATTAAAAGGTTTTTTTTGTTCCAGTGGTGCTGTTCTTTCAGCTGCAGACTGGTCGGGTGGTCACCGGTGCACACTGCTGGTCTGCTGCAGTGACAGAATTATAACTTTGCAGCTCGGTTTGGGACTTAATTATTGACAGCAGAGCAGACTGGCTGGGTCTACTCTGCACTTAAATGTAGTGCACATGTCGAGTTGAAATGGTGTCCTTCTATGTCGAACCCGACATCCGCATTGTAAACCTGTTGGACCTGTCCCTTTTTGCAGGGTTATCCCCAAAAGTTTTGCCTTCCTCCTGTATTTTCTCTGACCTTTTATTGTTGGCTTTATGACTCTGGGCACTTTACCACTGCTGATCAGTGCTAAAGTGCATGTGCTCCCGCCTATAAACTTGGTAAGATTGGTCTACACCGGTAAGTCCCTTGGACAGTGGTATTCTATATACCCAGGGCCTATAAATTAAATGCTACTAGTGGGTCTGCTAATAAAAAAGGAAAGAACCCAACCGTCTTTTCTGGTGCTGGAAGGAATTGCCCAGACTAGGATAATTCGCTTATTCAAATGTTCTAAAGCATTTATTAGCTTTTCTTTTGTAATTTTTTAAACAAATCTTTTCATTTGCAACGCATGCCTGACCATAAGACACACCATCTTTACAGTGATTACATATACTCAACAAACATTGTGAACATCAAACTTAAATGAAAATACATTCAATATATATAAAACATAACAATGAATACATTGAGGTTAAATCCAGTCAGTTTAGAATACAACAACCAGTATTGAGTTAAACAGTACTACTTTTGTGTGTCTAATCAAAGGTTGTTGACTACTGGGTGTACACTACTAGTATGCAAGGGCAATTCTTTTTTACTTGCTCCCTGCATTTAATCATTTTTAATAGTAGATTTATCCCAGCAGTACTGAGGCCGACGCGTTTCGAGACCCGTCCTAGTTATGGGGTTCTCCTCAGGGCCTTTGGACTGGATTCATTCTGGAATGAAAGATCCAGAATACATATTAATTCGACTCTCCCTTAGTATTTATCACTACATCTCTCTTTTATTGATTACAGTGATTACCTGCACTCTTCCTGTATTTGCAGTTCTTATGAATCCTTTTTGATTCCTTCTTATCAAAAAGGATTCATAAGAACTGCAAATACAGGAATGTAGTGATAAATACTAAGGGAGAGTTGAATTGAGGAGAACTCATTCCACCACCAGAAATAAGACGGTTGGGATCTTTCCTTGTTTATTAATTGTTTCGGCCCTACCCAACCGTTCTAGGGCCAGCCCCATTGTGTTTTCAACTAGTGGGTCTGCAGCACTGCTTGCACCACCCACAGAAGTAGCCTTTCAAACCTGTCTCAGGGCCCTGCCCCTGCAAGGCCCGCATACGCAGTAAACTGCCACAGTAACTTGGTTTTTAAAGTTACTTTCCAAGTCTGGAACTCCCCTTTTACTACAAATAGGTCACACCTAAGGTAGGCCTGAGGTAGCCCTATGGGCAGGGTGCTGTGTAGGTAAAAGGTAGGACACGTGTCTTTGTTGTGTGGCATGTCCTGTAGTGACAAACAGCCTGTTTGGTTTCACATTTGCATTGGGAATTCCCTGGTATGTGTTTCAGTGGTAATTTCTAATCTGGACAGAGTAGCATTGCCGTGTTTAGTATGTTTGGACTAGTGCTGATAAATCCTGCTGGAAGCGGATTTTTTATTACTATTTTAGAAATGCCACTTTTAGAAGTGGGCATTTCTGTGTGCTTATGACTCTGTGTGCTTTGCTAATCAATCAATCAACCAATCAACGTCTGGTTTAGACTGACAGGGGCCTGTTTGTGCATTCACTCTAGACAGTCACAAAGGGGGCTGAGGTTTGTCCCGCATATCCTGATGGGTCTTCCTGGGCTAGAGTGGTGGGAGGAGTTGTTACCTACATCTGAATAGGGCTGTGCCTGCCTTTCACAATGCTGTCTCCGCCACACTGTAGTGTGCCTAAAGCCAGGGCTGGAGATTGAATGGAGGTTTTGTGCATGTCTAAAGTTTGTATTGAAGTTACCTCCACATCAAACACATTATGAGTATAAATACAGGGGCTCTGACCCCATGATTTTAGACATTGTGTGGGTCTTGTAACAAGGCGCTGCTGGCTCCCCAGACTCCAACTTGTCAGAAGGAACTGTTATGCTGCCAGGAGGAACCACCATTGGACTAACTTGTCTGTTGTGCTAACCTGTGGCCTGCTGGGCTGCAAGCAGGACTGCCTGCCTACCTACAGGCAGTACTGGGTTGTATTATTGGTTTAGTGCTAGAGGGGGAGCAATGGTCAGTCTCAATGCTTGGTACTGTTTGGAGAGTAGTTGGTGCTGCAGACGATGAAAACCAACTGTATCGTGGCCCACATCGGCCTGACTGCGTTGCTGTTAGCTGGATGGTGACATGCCACAACACACCTTCCAGACATACACAAAGAGCACTACTCCTGCATGGTCTGTGAGTGCCAGTGCAGAGATAGCACAGACTTGCTGACTATGGCCTCGGTTGATGCAGATATATGTTCAGACATCAGTGCTTTGTAACGGTGCATTAATAGATATATCACCTTCTCCCCAGAGAAAATGTTTAAACTGAAAGCCACGTTTTTTCTTATCCGGGCTACATTGGATAGTTAATGATGCAGAATAAAAAAAACAAAAGCAGTGGTTATGATTAAACTGAAAGGCTCATTTACTTTCTTTATCCAGCCTACATTTCCCGTTTCTTAGTGTTCCTATTTCTGTCAGTGATGCAGATTAAACAAAAACAGCAAATTCTTGCTGAGGGTCTGAATAGAAATTTACATGATTGCACCAAAATCTGTGCATATGTTTCCTTTTTTGACTCAGCATGCATAAATAATAACAATGCTAATTACTCTAATTGTTCTCAGTCCTGATTTATGTTAACACCTGAAGCCTTTCCTGCAGGCCGTGCTTCCACCCCCCTTCCGTGCTGCTTGGATGTTGGTGTCTGCCTGCATTGGCGTTAGGCAGCAATTTGTGCTCCAGAGCAGGCAGAGAGGAGGAATGTGCCGTATAATGTTAAATACGGTGCATTGCTGCCCTTTACCTTTCACACAGCACAGCGAGGTGGTTTCCTGGGTTGCGTGCATAGTTTATCAATATGTCCCTCAGTTGGTATCCTTAGATTTTCGCAACTGTGCTTCGAAGTGGATCCTTACTACCGTCAATAAATTCTTGCTTTGCACCCATATCCTTATTGATTCTCTTTTCCGTTATGTCCTGCTGCCTTTATTTATTTTCTACTGTCGCTCCTACTGATTTAGGATTTCTGTTCATCATGGAAACTGTACACTTTTGTGATGACTCACCGTGAGGAATATATTTTTATTTCCTTTTTTCCTTTTTATGTACTTAATTACCCTTTAGTTATGGTTTTTCCATCCAGGTGTGGTTTGCTGGAACTGGTACTTTATGGTTGGCTGAGGCGGTGCCCAAGCCAGGCAGAATGTACCACTCCTGTCAGGGTTAAGTAATTACGCTCACTGTATAACCTGTGCTCACCCTTGGGTAGCTTGGCACTGAGTAGTCAGGCATATCACAGAGGCAATGTGTAAAGCATTGGCACAGCACTCTCACACGATAAATACATTGAGCGTCACAAAAGAGACTTTACATGTGGTGTTAAAAATTGCATTCAACACAAACATTAATTAACACAACATGAACATCATGTATTTCTGGGCATAAATCACACTTGGAAATATTACTAGCAGTACTAGGCCCAACAGTGTTAAAATGACATCAGTAATATGCACAGTTATGAAGAATCCTATTGTACCCCAGTACCCTTAGGTGGTGAGATACGTTGTCAGAACTGGGCCAACCCTGGCTATTAACCCAAATTTCTAGTGTGCACCCCAGGTCGCAACAAAATCAGGAATGTGTACACACAGGAATTTATAATGCTTTTCAGCAGCACCGGGAGCCAAAGCCGCATGGGTCATACTAATGTCAAAACAGAGTTTTAGTTAGGTAATGAAACCAACCAGTAAAACAGCACCGTTGCACAGTGCAACTATTAGCAGGCTGTTCTCATGCAGCACACTCTCCCACACTCACACAGCACTGTAACTCAGTGCAAAGGATATTGGCAAGTCTGTATCAAGCACAATTGCACACACACACACTCGGTATCCGGTAGGTCAGTTGATAATATGAATGCGGACCCTGTGGAACAATCCCTCCAATACCTCTCAGTTACTCCCCCCACTACTCTGCCCACAGGTTACAGTCACAACCCCCACCCTTTACTATACTGGTTTTAATGCAGGAGTTACACTTAGTTAGGGGCCCAGGGGAGAAGGCTGGAGTAACTATCAGGGTAACCAAGTAACAGTCGACAAATGGGGTTTTGGCCACCACTTGGGAAGTTTACCCACTTTATGCAGAGCAGAAACGGGCTAGAGGCTGTTCCAGTTCAATCAAGTGCTCCCTAAAGTCACCTTCTGGCACCAGCCCAGTTCTGCAAAGCAGAGGGTGGTCATGCAGTCTCTTGACCCGCATCCGATCGCACTCTAAAGTGTTCCTCAGCCCAGTCACTTACTCTCTCCACCCAGGCCTAATCCAGGCGGTACTACCAGGCAACACAAAGTCATCAAGCCGGGTGAGGAAAGGGCATTGATTCACCACACGTATGGCAAGACGGAACACTTGTTGAATGGGGGGTGCAGCTGTCCTCGCACCCCACGGGAAGTATTACACAATGTCTGATGTGCGTTGATCTGAGTCGCACCAGACAATTCGATCACAATGAACCACGAGTCGGGTTCTCTGTACCTTCCTGGAATTGAGGCACAATGCCTGGTGCGCAATAAAACGAGTCACACCAGGCAATCCAGTTACAATGAACCAAAAGTTGGGCTCACCGTACCTCCCTGGAAATGAGGCACAATGTCTAGTGCGCAATGATCCGAGTCTCATCAGACAATCCAGTCCCAATCAACCCGCGGTGGGGTTTGCCATTCCTCCCTTTAATGAGGCACAACGTCTTGTGCGTGATCATATGAGTCGCACCAGACAATCTGGTTACAATCAACCCACAGTCGAGTTCGTCGTACCTCCCTGGAATGAGGCACAACATCTGGTGTGCGATGATACCAGACAATCCGGTCCCACACACACAGGCATAAGCTTAGTAGTACTGCACGAGGTAGAATGAGGCACTACTACGGATGCGCCCTCCCTCTGAGGGTCGCAACCTGTGAATGGGACACTGCACGCAATGAGCATACAGTTGGAGTGTCGCACGAGAGAAATGTGGCACAGACAATGAAGTGAGCTAAGCTCAGTCCCGCAACCTGTGAATCTGCTTACCACCAATGAGACGCTTGTGCGTGCTGAGACCCCACGATGCAGGGGCCACACTCCTTAGATGCGAGCATGGTTTGGAGGCTCCGCACAAAGCAATCCGGTCTCCAGGTACAATGCTTAGTTCCACGCTCACACCCGCTGCAGTCAGGATCCGAGTCAAGAAAATGGGAAACCCAATAGACCCTTGTCGGTTTGGGCAGTTCACAATAAGCAGGTAAATATGCCTACAAGGGATTAATTAAAAAAATTCTTCAATGCTTAAATGTAATTTTCAGGTAAGTTCTTATTCAAGTAACTTACATCAAGATCAATCAAAAGAGTCAATTAGAAAGAATACCGTACACTTATCGATGAATCAATCATCAATGTTTTTTTTATTTTTTATTTTAAAACCTTACAATTATCTTGGACCAAGATATCAACATTATATAGGTAGGTATATGTATTTAATATATTTAAAGATAATTATCATTATTGTAACTTAATAAAAGTTAGTTATTTTTTTTTTAATTGTGTTACATAAAAAAATATAACATTAACAAATGTAAACATTATTCAATAACTTACAAAAAAAGTAATTCATACAAAAATGTGTAACTTTAAAACAACTTTAATAAATACTCTTTATGAATTCAGCTAAATGTATTATACTAATTAAAATATTTTTTTAAATAATACATGTATTATTAATTGGAAACAAAATAAATAAAAGACACAAAATAAACCTACGTAGTAAATAGTTTTAAAATGCATCATAAATAGATATGTATTAAACCATTAAAGAAATTAATTGTAAAATATTAACATAAATAATATTTATCAAATACTTAATCACATAACAAAATACTTTATTAAAAAAATGCAAATTAGAAGGAAATTAAATATTTTAAAAATACAAACTTTTAAATAAAATACAGTCAGAATATTACAAAAAGCACAGAAATAAATAAAAAACAATAATGAACTCCAATATAACAACATGAAAAAAAATGAGAAACAATAAAAAAAAAAACCTAAACTACAATCCTGAAAACCTGAGGAAAAATACATACAGTGTGGGAAAGGGATCAGATCTACTATTCTAAGTCACATATAACAAATGTTAAGAAAAATGCATGCATTAAAGGAAACAGTGAAATTTATTTTTAACTCCAGTCCAACAAACATTAGGAAAACTCCTAACTCCAGTCTAACAAATATAGAAATTACATACTTAGGAGGGTGAGATTTACTATTCGAATTCCAGCTAAAAAACACTGTGAAGAGTGCATATAAAGAAATCCTCCTCAGACCCATCTATACTCGCTAACTACAGACCAATCACCCTGCTTCCATACCAGGCTAAAGTCCTGGAAAAGCTAATCAACAGGCACTTCACTGACCATTGTAGCAACCACCAACTCCTCTACGTCACACAGTCCAGCTTACAACCCAACCACAGCACAAAAACAGGCTTCATCACTGCCACAAACATTTGCATGACCCTGTACTGAGGAGACTAGGCCTCAGGAACATTTTAATTACACCAGAGTAATTGGCGTAAATTTGGTAATTTTGCTTAACAAATTTACCCAAAATTACCTGGATTATTCCATTACGCTACATTGCATCGTTTCAAGGAGTATGTTTAACGTGAGATGTACCATTTGGGAATTTTTTTTATGCAAATGGCATTTCTGGTAAAAAAAAATCTGAGATGTTGCATAAATATACCTAATTTCACTGTAATTTCCCATAATTATGCTACAGTAAATGATGTGATTTTCGCACATAACTAGTAAAGGCACGTTGGTCCTCATTCTCCTGGACCTCTCTGCAGCATGGTCTTCCATTCTATCCTCATTCAATGCCTACACGAGGATGGAGTCCAAGGACCTGTTCTACAGGATTTGCTCCTTCCTTACTGGCAGGACACAAGCAGTCAGCTTGATCCCCTATGCTTTGGATGCCTGTAACCTTGTCTGCGGAGTATTGCAAGGTTCGTCTCTCAGCCTAACCCTTTGACACGTCCCCAACACCTGTCTCAATATAAATACCGACAAGGCAGAAGTTGTAGTCTATGGAAAGAACACCTCACAATGGCACTGCACCTGGTGTCAGGCCAAACACATGGACATAACCATGCAAGTCAAGTCAAACGATGCAAGTCAATGCCATCACAGCGTCCTGCTTCTATACCCTGAAGATTTTGAGGAACATCTTCAAGTGGCTCCTGAGCAACACCCTCAAGACCATCACACACGCACTTGTCACTAGCAAGCTAGACTACTGGAACACCCTCTGTGCCGGAATAAGATAGCAACTCACCAGACATCTACAAACCATTCAGAACGCCACAGTCAGAATAATCTTCAACCTCAAATGCAGCACTCACATCATGCCACACCTCAAGGAGCTCCACTGGGCCCTGATACACAAGCATGCATCGTTCAAACTCGTTACCCACATAGTCAAAGCACTACACAACAGTGGCCCTGCCTAGTTACATCTCCTTTAAAAAACACCTCCACTTGGCTGAACTCCTACATGCATCTGCAGACACTGATCCAGAGGTCGGACCTTCTCCCAAATCACACCTAAAACATGAGACGACCTACCACTACATCTCAGAGTCACAGTAAGAAACCGAAAAACTGGCTCTTCAAACCCAGATGATACTAGAATCTCAAATGCCCAGCTTCAGGATACCCTCCCTGGTGACAGTGCACTTTAAAAATACACACAACATAACGTAACACAAAAGGGGTTGTGGTGCCAGATTTACTATTTAAATCCAAAAAAATAAACTTCGGGAAAAATGCATGCATAGGGCTGGGAGGGTTACAGACATAGGAGCTTATTAAGGCATTGGCGAATGGAATACTCCATCAAAATTAGATGGATAACATGTTCAGAAGAGTTATCTGCTTATGAAGTCACATGAATAATAGAAAAGTTTTCAGTTTGGGTACTGAATCATAGTAAAAAGATAATAAGTTAATACAGAACAGTTTCAGATGGGTATAATCAGTTATGCTGTGAAATGGCAGCATTCAGATAAACAACAAACAACACTTCAAAAGGAGTTTACAACATCATTAGCATATCTAGTAGGAAGGTCCTGCTTTATCCTCAGGCACTAAATATAAATTCAACACTAAAGTAATTATAGGGTAAAAACAAAAGCCCTGGCACTGAAGGGAACTACCTTATGTGTGGATACGTTCTTTGTGGAATAGCAAAATGCAGTCACTCAAAGTGAAGTTAGGCAGTGGCTGAAGTAGGCTGACCCATTGCCCCATGCTGTATGCTATAGTGGGTGGAAGCAAAGAATCAAGGACACAACAAAGTGATGGCGAGAGATGGCTGAAAGCCCTTTAAATAAGTATATTACGTATATAATTTTAGGAAAATCAAAAAGGTTTTGGATAATGCCAGACCTAAATATAGGTTTGAAATTTATATTAAGAAACATTTTTAAAATAAAATAATTAAAAGTACATTTAATCAATAGCCCCTGAACTGCCCCAGTAGAGTAGAGGTGGGGGTTGCCCAGAATGGGCATGTCAATGACCCCACCCCACTCAAAAACAAATGGACAGTCTTTCTGTCCCCGGGGGCATATGGGGCTGCAAACCCACTAGTGAGCTAGGGACTATTTGTTTTTTTAGTAGTTCAGGTGTGGGGGTTGCCCAGAATGGGGATGCCAATGCCCCCCCCCCCAAAAAAATAGCCACAGTATTTCTGCAAAAGCCCCCAATCTGCTACCAGGGGGACAGAAAGCCCACTAGGCACCTGAGATTAGTTCATGGGTATGTCAAGAAGCGGCCCCTTAGGCAATGGTCGCTCCCCTTTTTTTCACACATTTTGGCCCTTTCTGCCCCCCTGGGGGACAGATCAATGATATTTTTAGGTCAGAAAACCTTAGGACACTATCGAAAGTTTGTGTGTGTGTGTGAACTGGAGTTCAGCTGACGGTCTGTGTGTACTAGCGTTTGGCTGACTGTTTGTAAACCTGTATTTTGCAGGTGGTGTGTGTGGACTTGCGCTTAGCTGGCTGTATGCATAGACTGTCACTTGGCTAGCGGTCTGCGTGGATGGCACATGTCTGGCGGTGTGCGTGGACTGCTGCTTGGCTGGCGATGTGCTCAGGTGGCGCTTGGCTGGTGGTGTGCATGGATGGCGCTGGCTAGTGGTGTGCATGGATGGCGCTTGCCTGGTGGTGTGCTTGGATGACGTTTGGCTGGCAGTGTATGTGGATGTCACTTGGCTGGCGGTGTGCATGGACTGTCACTTGGCTGGTGGTGTGCTGATGGTGTGCTTGTTAAAAACGCAGGTGCCCCCTCTCTATCACAAAGCAGCCTGTTTTTGCAAGTGGGGCACCTGCGTTTTTGGTCCCGGGCTTGGTGGCCATCAAGGGAAACCTACCAAACCCAGACATTTCTGAAAAGTAGACATTCTGGGGAGTCCAGGGAGGTGTGGCTTGAGAGGATCGCACAATGTTTTTTTTACCCAGGATCCACTGCAAGCCTCTAATTTAGCTAAAAAAATATCATTTTTTTCCTCACTTGTGTGGGTGGGTCAAGTGCCTGTGAAAGGGAAGGGCCAAAAACGTGTAGAAATTGAGGGGGAGGCCAAAGCGGGTCCAAGAGGGCAGTTTTTTAAATACATTTTTAGACCGACTCTGCTTTGGGCACCCACGCATGTGAGGTATCATTTTACTCAGGAGATCGAGGGAAATGCTGGATAGTAGGAAATGTTTGCATTCCACTCAGAACTGTGAGGAAAATGTGATTTTGTTTAGCTAAATTTGAGGTTTGCAGGGGATTCTGGGTAAGAAAACATCGGAGGATCCATGCAAGCTCTAACTCCCTGGACTTCCCTGGGTGTCTAGTTTACAGAAATGTCTGGGTCTGGTAGGTTTCCCTAGATGGCCGCCAAGAAAGTGCAGCGGTGCCATGACATTTGTGTGACCTCATATTCCTACAGGCCAGAAAGTCCAATACCCTTCTTTGCAAAGGGATTTGTTAATATTTGTACAAACCAATCTCTTACTTAATTTTGGGCAACCAAATAAGGTTTCCCCCAAGGTATTATATATATAACACTGAGATCCTACGTAGTATTCAGACAATTATGGAATTCTTGGATGCTAATCTGTAGTTCCTTCCACCTTTTCTGATGCATGTTTATGTTTTCATAAGCTTTTCTAAATAAGCCAAAATAGGCTCGCTAGTAATCATTATGGAATCAATCATTATTCTCTGATCGGTCAACTCACCTGCAAACTAGCTCTAGAGGAAAGATTGGGCACCCTTTGGGTCCTACAGATCCACTGGTTTTTCACAACCTCTATGGAGCAGAGCGCTGTGCCTCAAACAGCTAGAAATATTATGGTGTTTTATTGGATTACTCAACTAGTACTCACACTATAGGTTCTGTCTGAACTTTATGCCAATTTTTAGATCCAGTGGGGTGTCTCAAATCTCCAAAATATCTGGATTTGATATTGGTTCTCCCAGTTAACACCATTGTTCTCTACACAATCTTTCATAGATGATGCATTGCAATATGGGTGTCCAGGATATCACTACCCCCAAAAAATACAATTGGGGCAAGATGCAGGCTTCCAGCAAAAAAGAATAGCCACTTTTGGATATCCCACCCTAAAATGCATCATTGGAGAGCATGCAGACTCACCCATAAAGACAACTTTAGCATGGTGAGCACAGTCCAAAGTTGAGGGGTATATTCTATTCTGCAAGGCTTTGTATAGACCACAAAAGAATTTCATGGGAGGCAGATATATTTTTCAATGCATGTAAATGATACCAGAAGGCACATGGCCAGAGGTCACTTTTGAATTTATTTATCGATTATGGTATTTCTTCATGCTCCCACCCATATCATCTGTTCACCTGATAATTAGGAGCATAGGAATCTGTTACATCTTGGTATTGCTCTGATATGGTAAATTGTACTGCTTCCTTCATGGTCTTATTATAGTTTGTCAAATAACTTTTACTCACTTGTATGGCTCTTAGGGCTTTAGGACCCCCACTGGTTTAACAGTTGGAGGTCCCTGGCCTTTGGAAGCAATTGCACCATGTGTGGGCTCTGTTTCTTGTGAATAAACATTGTTTTCTACTTCCAGCTGCATATTAGACCGTTGTTTCGAGACCAGGAGGTTCACCCAGAAGTTCATGAGCTAACACACTTGAGTCTGACCAATTGCCCTGATCCTCCTCCTGTGTTGTTTCAGGAACAGTGCAATATTGTGGTACGAAGTCTTGGTTCATTTTAATCATGGTTAATCTCCCCAAGTTCTGAGGTGAGAGACTGGACCTTTTCACTATGACAACTGTGCCAGATGCACTGAACACACGCTCAGAAGCCACCCTGTTTACAGACAAGCCAGATACTTTATCGCCAGCCTGCTGAGCTCTGTCCATTGTCACATCTTTCCATGCCAATAGACCAATGGGTTTTGATCCAGGTAGACCTCTTTTTGGGTCATCCAGATAGTCTTGGACCATCCTGTAAATGTTCATTGGAGCTGCCGCTTGCTCGACCTTTGTTGCCTTCGCCTCTGCACTTGACTTAAGCCCTGCCACTTGAAACCAAGCCATTGCAGAGGTTGGGTCAGATTCTTCTGTACCTTGTGTTGATGGTCCTGCATATGTTGCTAGTGTTGCAGGTGATGTTAGTGCTCGCTGTGAGACAACAGCACTGCTCTCTCTGGAGGTTGAAGGCTGCATGCTAGAAATTCTGCCCGGGCCTCTAAATTCCAGGACTCTGACTTGATCGACAATCCAATTCTCATTAAGTGAAACATCCCCTTCTGAAAAAGGAATTCAAATGGACAGTATTTCATTAGAGTGGATTAAGTATTGTGGCATATATGTACTCTTCGGGGAACATGATCTCTCTTTGCAGACTTGGATTAACAGCCAAGTGAAGGATTAAGCTTTGAACAAACTCATGCTTCTTCATTCACACCAGTTAACCTTTGTGCCACCTTTTTCAACTGATCCTGTAGCAGATGCAATAACGGGATTGCTTAGATCCATGTACTGTCCTCCTTGCTGACTTCCCATGGAAAACCTCAAAAGAAAGTAGCATTTGTGTCAGACTCTTGATTAGCCCCCATTTGTCTACTTCCATTGTCATGTTTTTTTCCAGTAGCATCCCCTTTCTTCTTTGAAGGAAATAGTTGGTGATCGGTCTGTACTGGTCAAACAGACGTTGCAGTAAGTAGTAGGTTGAGCTCCATCATGTTGGCACCTCCTGTATGAGGGCTTTAACCGGTACTCTATCAGCACACAAAATGATCCTCAATTGCTTATGAAGTGAGTGCAGATTATTTGGCAGATGGCCAGAGTGTTGCTGACTATGCAATCTTTTTTTTAAAAAGTCCTGCATAATCAGGTTGGTCCCGCACTCTCTCCTCCTCTCGCGTTTAACCGAGATCGGTGTGTCGGGCACTGTTTGGGGCTGGCTCAGGTCCTTCTTGGAAGGACGGGCTCAGCAGATATGGCTTCCACCGTCCTCCTCCTTTTCCCAGTCAGTGACCACAGGAGTCCCCCAGGGGTCCTCCCTTAGCCCCCTTCTTTTTAACATTTATGTCACACCTCTGGTGTATCTGGCAGAAGACCTTGGGGCTAAGGTTATGGCCTATGCTGGTGACACCCAGCTTCTCTTTACCTGGGATAAGAATGTTGACTCTGTCTCCTCTGCTCAACACTGCTTATCTTCTATTTTTAATTGGCTAGCTGCCGCACAACTCAAGTGTAATGAAGAAAAATCGGAGATTCTCCTCTATAGAAAGTTTCCTTCCAATTTTAGGGAAACTCTCTGGCCGCCTGAGTTCCCTCTTCCCACTTCTACAGGGAAGCCCGCCAAGAACCTGGGGCTGTGGTTTGAGGAGAATCTTTACTTTTTGACGCAGATCAGGAACTTTGCCAGGACCTGCTTTAGCCTTTTGAAATCCCTGAGGAAGTTTCTCCCTCTACTGCCCAGGGCCGCGAAAGAAACAGTCATCTGTGCCCTTATTCTGTCTCTGTTGGACTACGCTAATGCCCTTTATGTGGGCATCCCAGGCTATCTGTTAAAAAACTCCAGGTGGTCCAAAATGCGGCAGCCAGACTTCTTCTTGAGATTCCCTCTAGGATTAGCATGAGACCCCACTTACGCTCTCTGCATTGGCTTCCCTTAGCCGAACGGGTCAAATTTAAATCTTTAGTTATGGCCCACCACGCTCTTCATGGGCAAGGCCATCTCTACCTGCAAAAACGCTTTTCCTTCTGCACTCCAGCACGACATCTGCGTTCCACGTTCCAGTGCCTCGCCCAGGTCCCCCGCTTTAAATGTCAGAGGCTTGGAGGCAGCTCTCTAGCTCGGAAAGCTGCTGTTGCATGGGACGCTCTCCCTTTCGCCCTCCGGAACATTCAGGACCCGTTGATTTTCAAGAAGAACTTGAAAACACATTTCTTTGCCTAATTACAGACGTTTGCCCCTCTTTGCTTCACGCCGGGACACTCTCGAGTATCTGTGCGCGCTACAAATTAAATTAACATTAACAATGTGCCAAACACAGGACTTGGAAATATCCACCATCTGCCATGGCCTTGAGTAAATTACTGCCATTATCCGTGGCAACAAATCCAATTCTGAAACCTCTGGTCTGAAGCCATTCAAACAACTTCCTGTTAAACTCTTCCAAGATATTTACAGCTGTATAGGAATTCTCCATGGCGAACATCGCTACTGTTGCATACCGCTGAATACCCTTGAAACGTCTTTAGTGCTGAGACTTGCAGGTAGCTGTTGCCTAACCCTCACAAAAGAGATCTAGTGTGCTGTGATACCTATGTATTCAATTGCTTGACAACTGGTCCACATGTGTGTCATCAGGTCGATAGTATGAACAGCACTCTGCGGCATAGGTTGGCCAAACAATTGCAGCACATCGTGATGGAACACTGGAACAGCAACTCTGGCAAAATAGGTCCAGCTAGGAACCTACAATTTTGGGCAGATGGCCACCAAAAATTCTAAAAATCCTACTCTTTCCACAAAAGAAAAAAAGAGGAGCTCCAATGCTAACATTTTAGCCAGCTTCCCATTGTACAAACGTGCTGTTGGGTAGTTGCATTTGTAGGGCCCATAATAGTAGCTTGGATTTTTTTATTTTATGGTGCCACTAACACAGGCAACTTCCGGAGAGAACTAGGAGGTGGCAGACTCAATGTGCATCTTAGGAGAATCACTGTATGTGGCGGTGTCTGCCTCTAAGTCTTGTGCCATTTGGAGGTTGCTGATGCGGGTGATGCTATATGACAAAAAACAACGGGGTTTACCCAAATCATCCTCCTGTACCTGGGTACGAAACAACATAATATGCAGGAGAAATTGGCACGGAGGAATCAATATCTCTTTTTTATTTAATCTTAGGGGACATTTAATTACCCTATCAATAGTCCAAAGACCTATAGCAATACATCCCAAAATTTTTTTTTTAAAACACATGTACCATGGAACCAGTCTTTGAAAATATCAATCATTATTAAGGTTATTAACACAAAGAAAAAAACACACAAATATACATATATATAAACATATACATCACAAACATTTATAGACCAACACCTAAATACAACGAATCTAAGTTGCCAATACCCGTATATTTCTATAATAATTAGTGTTCACGCACTTAATCTGAGTGATACACTATGAGGTAGCCTTCTAAGCACATGAGGTTACAACATAAATCACGTGACTCAGCTTACTCTGATCAATTCGAAAGGCCCAAATGCGCACTAATAATAAAGTCAAAAAGACAAAAGTTACTTTCACAAATAAATGATTTCACTGTATACCACCCAACTCTACTCTAACCCTTTTTACTTATTAATACTTTCCCCGCATTAGCATTAGTAAAATAGCTGATTTTCATTTCGGCTAAGCAGATGCCATGCACGTGAGTCTTCAAGACTCCATTTTAATGCCTTCTGCAAATGCGCTAGAATTTCCCTCCAATTGTTAGTTCGTCATATTGCGTAGATGCAATTGACGCATGCGCACAACAGTTTCACCGTTTAAAGCGGTATGAGTCCGTTTTCATAGTTATTTTCACTAGTGCACACATAAGCAAGCTTCTCTAACCCGCGTGTTCATGTGGTGCGCATTATTATTTACAAGACACGGTTAGTAATTTGTTAATAAATTAAACAAGAGGATTACCTTCGAGCAAGTCTCTTTCTTTACGAGTCCTTGCTCCATCAATCCCCTCTCTGATGGCATTTTAAGCCATCACAAAATTACCCATCCCATCCCAGATGCCAACTTTAGCACATCTCAATTTCTATTTCTTTTCTCATTTTTCCATTTGTTACTTCTTTTCCTTCTAAATCTTTCATCTTCTTATATATCTTTCCTTTCATTTCTTCTAGTTGTATCTCCTCATGTTCTCTTTTCCGTTTCTTCCCTTTTCCTAAATGTATTTTTCCTTTCCCTCTGTTTTTACAACATTTATATGTAATCATTAATATCATTACTATTGTCATTATCACAACTAATGGTAATATTATTTGACCTAGAAAACTTTTCCCAAAATCAGTAAACCATTTCCCTATTGATGTTATACTCTTTGTTAGTTTTCCCCATACACCGTCAACCTCCAGTTGGGTCAAGTCATTATGCATTCTTGTAATATTTTCAATATACCCTTTAATTTACAAATTTTCTGTGAATTTAGAATGACTCCAACTGAGGGTATCAATGCACTAAATATATCTCCTACTATTTCCGAAAAACTAGCTCTTCTTCTTCGTGTTAGTTCATTAGATTTTCCATTGATTCCATTGATTCTGTCCACATGGTATATTTTCGGGAAAAACTATTCCAAAATAACAGCTCCCGTACCATCTTGCAGGTAACCTATAATAGGCTTTGTTCCCGCAGACATAATAAACTCCTGGAAATACAGGATCAGTTCCCCCTTTTAGTCCCCACCCTCCTAAAATGAGGAAGTTGTGTTCACACTCACTGGAACCAATGTAGTTATTATTGTAATCTGTCTTTAATCTATGGAGGCAGAATTTTCCCCTTTTCACAAAATCCAGGGACATCGCAGCATAAGCCTTGCCTTTTGCATATATTCCCTCTTTCTCAGCCCATGAAGGTACATAGGACTTCTGTTCAGCAGCTTTGTCAAATCCTGTCTCCTTTCTTCTACTAATTTCAAAAACTCTTTTTCTTGTTCTCGTAATATACATGTTAAGTTATCCTTATGTGCTTGAACTAGATCTATTGAACTCATAGTCAAGAAGAATTCACCCATAAACTGTGCATTCTTACTACTAACTACTGGATTCATATTCTTTCTAATAGGCAATTCCGAAAACACTACATTTAAGTTTGAATAAAAATACTGAAGTCTCCCTGTTGCATAAAATAAACTTGATAAAATACTACATGATATTTCATATGTTAAAGGTATATGGTGGTATGTCACCCCTCTGATACTGATGAAGGTAACTTCATACAAACACAGCAGTTACTAATTTCCATTGTATCAATGTACTGAAATAATAATTTAGTAAACACATTTGAAAATGTATTATAGTCTGACTTATTATGATAATTCGCCTCATTTTCTACCCCTATTTCTATTGTAATTCCCTTTATTCTATCTACCTTTCCATTAGTAATTGTATTATTTTTGTCACTTGTTTCCATTAACATAGGTACTCCTACTGTTAGGAATAACCATACTAATACCACCAAAAAATACTACAAAAACAAAATCTAAAACATTTTCTTTTTAAACCTCGTTTTGGTCTTTCTGTGACTTCAACGTCTGCCATTTTAATTTTGAGAAAATTTCTTCTGTCTTTTTCTTCTTTGTCTGTTTATTTTTTATTTTTATTTTAAGGAGGTCTCAATTTGCTTTCATCAATCTGTGCAACATGAACCCTTTCTGTTTCTTCACTTAGATCTAAGTTTTCAAATTCTTCGAGTATAACGTAAGTCCACTCAGGGGCCTTGTATTTTCTATTTAAATTTCTCAATCTTGGGCTTCTTCGTGTAAGTTTTACTAAAGTTTGTTTAGGTTGTAGATTGTTTAGGTTTAGATTGACTCGTAACTTCGTTTACTTGTTCTGGTTTCTTTTCTGATTTTCTCAAATAATATTTTAATTTCTTCACTCCTTTTGGCCAATTATCTCCTTTTCTAACTCTTTTGACCCGAACTGCACTTTCACCTTCTTTGTCTCCTTCTAGAGTCCTTTTATTTTCACCTAATCTAGGCACAATCTGTCCTTGTTCTTTACTTTCTGTGTTTGGACCTTCTTCTACTTGCACCTGTTCAGGTCTTACTACAATTTGTTCTTCTTCTTCTGCCTGAACTTGTTCTTCTAGATCTACCTTATCCTGTTCAGGTCTTATTTCAGATTGTTTTTCTTCTTCTGCCTGAACTTCCTCTTCTAATTCTGCCTTTCCCTCCTCAGGTTCCTGAATGTCTTTGTTTATTTCGACCTGAGTGTGTTCTTCTTCCCCTGTCCTTCCCTGTCTACCTTCTTGTCTTTTCAGTTTTGTTATTCTTCTCGTTTCGACAGCATCATCAGGTATTTCAATTATTGGTATCCAATCTTCCTGACTTGTACTTGGCTGTTCATCATATAGTTGTCTTTCAGAATCAATCACTCTAGACTCTTCAATTTCACAGCTTTCAACTTCTGACGTTTCAGCCTGTTCAGTCAGCGGTTGCTCTTGTTGTTCTGATGGGCTCGGAACTCTTCTGGTATGACTAGCATGAATCCAGTTGGGCAAACCTGCACACTTCACTGCTGTGGTAGTGACTAGTATGACTTGACGCAGTTTATCCCACCTTGGTGTTAGACAGGACTTTCTTGCGTGTTTCTTAACTAGCACCCAATCTCCAGGATTCAAATCATGTGCTTGGTCTGGCTGTCTTTCAACTGCGTCTTCTCCAACCTGGTGAGAGACAGAACGCACCATTTCAGCCAATCCTTTGCAATAGTCCAATACCAAATCATCAGTTATAGTCATTAATTTGTTTCCAGGAATAAATGCTTGTCTCATTGCCCTTCCCATGAGAATCTCATGTGGACTCTTTCCTGACTTTCTCTCAGGAATACTTCTGAGACCCATCAGTACAAGAGGTAATGCATCTGGCCATTTCAGCATTGTGGATGCACATACTTTCCCTAATCTTGACTTGATTGTGCCATTTAGTTGTTCAACTATTCCAGAAGCCTCTGGACGATAAGCACAGTGCAGTTTCTGTTCAATGTTAAATGCAGCACAGATTAATCGAATTATCTCATTATTAAAATGAGGTCCTCTATCTGATTCCAAAGTGACTGGAAAACCAAAATGAGGAATCAACTCCCTCAACAATAGTTTAGCAACTGTAAGACTGTCATTTCTTCTGGTGGGGTATACCTCTACCCATCTGGAGAACAGGCACACTATGACAAGTGCAAATACAACAGTTGATGGACAGAATGCAGAACAATGTCATACATTCACCCCAGTACAGAGATCTGGGCCTAAATCCATAGTTTTTTTGCTCACCATGCCATTCCAGTTTGAACCCAGCCCCTTTGGTTTTACACTATGACAAGTACATACTTTAGTCCTTTACAAGGAGGCAACTCAATGAAATCTAACTGCAACCTGGTGAAGGGTCCTTCTGCCTTTCCAATTTTTCCCCAGCTAACCACTGTCTTCCTACCTGGATTTTGCTGCTGACAGGTTAAGCATCTTTGGCAAAGGCTTTCTGCGCTACCCTGAACTTCGGATTGTACCAACTCTGTCTGAATAATCTGATCATTGAATCTCGCCCTATGTGTGTTGCTCCATGATAAACTCTTGCCATTTTAGAGAGCAAACAATCTGGCATGACTGGCCTTCCATCTAAGTACACCCATACTTCATCTTCCGACCTTTTTGTACAAGCTGATTTTATCCAAATTTCTTTTTCCTTTTCCTCAACTTCTTCCTGCAACTGTCTAATTTCATCCCATGTTTCTGGTATTGAGAAAAACATAAGTTGGCAGCTGGTTTCACCCGTTTCAATTTTTCTGTTTATTGCCATTGTATTTTTCGCACAATATCGAGCAATTTGGCCAGCATATCTATTGCCTGCTGCCACATAGTCATTTCCTGACTGATGTGCGGCGCATTTAACAACTGCTACTTCTTTTGGCAATTGTAATGCTTCCAGTAGATCTTTTATATTTTTACTGTTTCTAATAGGAGATCCTGAAGAAGTCAGAAATCCCCTCTGCATCCAGAGTTGGCCAAAATCATGCACAACCCCGAAACCATATTGACTGTCCGTAAATATGGTTATTCTCCAATTTTTCCCATTTTTGCATGCCTTTGTTAAGGCCACCAATTCGGCTACTTGTGCAGATTTGACTCCCGGTAAACAGGATGCTTCAATTACCCCCGATATTTTACACACAGCATAAGCAGCACTTAATCCTCCTTCTTCATTTCTCAGACAAGACCCATCCACAAATAACTCATGATCAGCTTCCTTTAATGGTGTTTCTTTTATATCAGGACGGGGCTTGGTACACAATTCAGTCATATCCAAACAATCATGATCAATTTCATCTCTTACTTCCTCATTGCATGGGTCTGGTAATAATGTGGCAGGGTTCATGACCGTACATCTTATTACTGTCACATTTTCTGCTCCCAAAATCACTCTTTCATACTTAGTCAGCCGACTAGGTGTGAGATGTTGTGTTCTTGTCAGAAGAATTTCAACTGAGTGTGGAACATAGACTTTTACAGAATGTCCCATCACTATTGACTCACTTTGCTCCAGACTCATACAAGTAGCAGCTACTGCTTTTAAGCAGCCAGGTAAGGCTGAAGCCACTGGATCCAATGTGGCAGAAAAATACGCCACTGGACGTCGACTCAGTCCAGGTCTCTGTGTTAAGACTGAAAGTGCACAATTTTCTCTCTCACAGCAAAACAACGCAAATTCTTTTGAATAATCAGGCATGCCCAAGGCAGGAGCTTCACACAAACAATTCCGCAATTTCACAAAGGCTTCCAAACATTCATCATTCCAATCAATTTGATATTTTGCTCTTTTTCGGATCAATTGTATCAATGGTTTTGCTAGCATGGAGAAACTGTTAATCCACTGCCTACAGTACCCAACCACTCCCAGAAACATTCTCATCTCCTTTTGTGTCTGAGGTAGCTGCATTTCTTTGATTATTTTTATTCTTTCCGGTGTCACTTTTCTTACTCCTCTTTCTATTTTATGCCCTAAATATTTAACTTCTTGTCGACAGAACTGCAATTTTTCTGGAGACACTTTGTGTCCTACTTCAGCCAGATGGTTCAGTAATACAATTGTGTCAGTGACACAATCTTCTCCTGTTTTTGATGCCACCAGTAGGTCATCAATGTACTGAACCAGAACCGAATTTCCAGGCATAACTAATGACTCTAAACACTTTTTCAGGATTTGGTTAAAAATTGAGGGACTCTCTGTATACCCTTGAGGAACTCGACACCATGCGAAAATACGATCCTCAAACTTAAAAGCGAAAAGATACTGGCTGTCTGGGTGTAAAGGAATAGAAAAGAATGCTTGGCATGAATCAATTACTGTAAACCAGCCTGCATTCCAGGGTATCTGATAAAGGATCACTGCTGGATTTGGCACTATTGGGCAACAGGACACTACAATTTTATTTATTTTTCGTAAATCTTGCACTATCCTATATTTTCCACTAGGCTTTTTAAGTCCCATGATTGGTGAGTTACAAGGACTACTCATTATTTCTTTTGAAATGCCTTGTTTAACCATTCGATCGATTTCTGGAATAATTCCTGCTTTCACTTTTGGACTCATCTTGTATTGTAGGGTGTTTGGATAAACTGCACCTTCCTTCACCGTTACTTTCACTGGGTCTACATTTGACATCAGCCCAATATCTTTTCCTGTACAATCCCAGACTTCTGGATTGACCGTGGCTCTCAACTCGTCAGGTAATTCATTCTCAGTTATCAAAGAAAACATTTCATCTACTTCTGTTCCTTGCTTAGCTAACATCATCTTGTATATGACATCCTCATCAGGGGTCTGGAAAGCGACACCATCTGGGGTACAATAGATCGTGCAATTCATCTTGCACAATAGATCTCTTCCCAACAGATTTACGGGACTGGAATCACAAACTACAAATCGATGCATCTCTTTAAAGTTTCCGATATGCACCTCCATCGGTTTTGTGATTGGGGTTCTAATCTGTTGATTTGACACTCCTACAACTTGGATGGACTCTCCCGAGAGGGGTAGGTTTGGGATGTCTGCTGTTCTCACAGTAGACCGGGTAGCACCAGTATCCAATAGAAAAGTGATGTCTTTACCTTCCACTTTCCCATCAACAAATGGACCTGACTGATCTACCGGCAAGGATGCGCCAAGCACGCACTCCTCTTCCTCCCCCCTCAGGCACCGTCATTGCACAAAGTCCGAATTTTCCTCATCATTCTGCAAATAATATTGTGTAACTGTTTATTATTCTTACCACTTTCTCCTTGAAATCCGGTGTTCGCACTGAACTTTTGGTGGTTCAAAAAATTTGGCATAGGAGCTGGTGGCACCTGATACTGTGGAGTAACTACCTGCTGCTGCTGATTCATAAGTACTTCATTCTGCATTTGTGGAATTAAATTTTGATTTGGCCCATTATTATTCTGAATACTCTTACACTCGTTCTTCCAATATCCAAGCTTTCCGCACGCATGACAAGGAAACTTCTTCTTTGCTTCTTCTATGTTCATTCGTCCTCTAAATTTACCACCATTCGCCACTTGATAATTCTGACTCTGCTCTTTCACTTGATTATCAGTCTGAGTATTTGTTTTATTCTCCTGCTGCTCTGCCAATTTAACTTGTGCCCACATCATTTTCTCCTTTAACTTTCTACGCCTCGCCTCAATGTCGTCTCCACAATATTTTGCATACTTTAAAATTTCATCCACTGTCTTACTCTGCCAACACAACATGTGCTGCTGAATCATCTGACTAATCTCCGGTTTCAAACCATATACAAACCGATACACAAAATGTCCCATATCTTTATCACCAATATTCTCAAAACCACTATACTGCGTAAACACCTGTAGTAGCCTTTCATAATATGCATGTACAGACTCATTTGGTTCTTGAGTTGTCCTATCTATCTTTACCCAATCTGTATCTTTTGGGGGAATTTTCCCTTTCAAGAATGTAATCACTTGGTGATATTTCTTCATCACTTCCTCTGAGGGTGCTCCTGTCTTCGAGTCTCTAGCATACTCCTCACTTGGCCAATCAATTGTAGTTTTACATTCTGTCCATAAATCAGCAGGTACCACAATGTCAAATAAACCATCCAAATCTTTCAATAAGACCTTTGAAACTTTCACAAATCTTTCCACCTGTTTATACCATTCCACTGGTTTTTCTCTCAATCTTGGAAAATCATTTGTAAATGACAAAATATCTTGTCTGCTCCAAGGAACATGAACATATCCACCTCCAGGAACCTCTCTCATTGGACACAATTTCTCAACCTTTTCTGTTTCCCTTACTGGAAATGCAGATGATGCTTCTCTCGCTTGAACTTCCTCTTTCTTTCTTATCCATCTAATTCTCCATTTATCAATGTCTCCCCATTTTCGCAAAATATTTATCAATTCCTTTATCTGTAGTCTCTTACCAGAAGCATTTACACTTTCTAAATCCTTGTCAGTAAAATCTACTCAATAGGGTTTCTGCAACAATTTTGATTTCCCTATATCTATTCCAATCTCTGAAGCAACTTCTGTTAGTTTCTCATGAAATACTCTTGCTCTCCTAGTTATACTCTTACATAAAAATAATAACTCCTCATCATTATAAACGTTCAATCTTTCTATGCTCACACTTCCCGCTATTATTTCTTCCAATTCCACTTTCAATCTGCTGATATCAAGCATCTTTGGTGGTGGGTTTCGATTATCTATTTCCTGTGCCCATCTTTCTATATCTTCAGGGGTAACTACTGTTGCACCTCCAGTTCCTATTAGAACCAATGATCTCTTTTTTCTTAGATTTGTAGGCGTAACTTTTCGGAGTTTCAGTTGAAGGTTCTACATTTGGGAGATCCATTAGTGCAGTGGTTAACAAACTTTTTCGACCTGCGGCTCCCTTGACCTGTTGGGCATTGGCCGCGGCTCCCCATTCTGTTACTTTTTTTTGGGACGGGTGGGGGATGTAAGCCCAGCCTCCGGAGTATTTCCATTTTTCTCCCTGAAAATAATTGGGATGAAGCCAATAAAGGTATTAGAATCATAGATGCAATCCTATCCACTCCACTACTGAGCCCCATGCAGTATCAACAACTGATTGGAGGGACACCTAGGGGCATATTAGCAAGAAGAGGCGATAATCATCGCTAACCCTGCTTAGCGTGATTTTTTTTATCGCCGGCTATCGCTGGAATATATCGCCACGCTAACGCTGTATTAGCAACGATTAGCGCTATGGCGATGAATATTCCAGCGATAGCGGGGAAATGGGCCAACATCGCTGAAAAACCAGCGATGTTGCATGGAGAAGGGAGAACACCTTGCTGATACGACCCTGTGGTCGTATCAGCATAATCCACCCCCCATGTTAGGTATGGCTAACACCTGCTAATTGCAGGTGTTAAATAAATGGCGATGACCCCGGTTAGCGCGACTTTTCACGTCGCTAACTGGGGCCATGGCCACCTTGCTAATAGGCGATAGGCCTGTTAGCGAGTGTTTCCCAGGTTTGTTCGTCGGGAACGCCCACTTTGCATGTCATTAGCGATAAATATCCCTGACATGCAAAGCGGTAAAAACGGGCGCTAATGCCCGCAAACTGTCGCTAACTGCTGTTAGAGACAGTTTGCTGATAGGGCGATATAAATATCGCCGCTTTAGCGGCAAAAAGTGCCGCTAAAGCGGCGATAGTGCCCTTGCTAATATGCCCCTGTGTTGTTGGAGAAGTGAACTGTCACTGCATTGTTATGTAGTGCTCTTTGAAGAGGTGTGTCTTTAGGACAGGTCATTCCTGAGCAGGGTTTGTGAGGACTTGATAGATACAGGAATGTTATTTCAGACCCTCGGTGCATTGATAGAGAAGACTGCATCTGCTATCTAGTTTTTTCTGTTTTTGCACATTATTGCCTCCAGTCTGATGACCTCAGGTAAACCTTTGTCTGGCTTGCTCCCTTTTCACTCTATCCTCTTTAGGAGTGTGTTTTGTGGACATCTCCTGTCTGCTCCTTCCTAACTCCAGACTTTGCGTTCTCATGCATGCTGTCTGTCTCATGTCTCCTGTCTGTGTGTTCTTGCATCTTATCTCTGTCCTCATGCCCTCAGTCTGTTTTTGTCTACTGCCTGTGTGTCCTTGCCTCCTGACTATGTGTTCTGGCCTCCTGTGTGTGTCATCATGCCTTCTGACTGTGTGGGCATGCCCCCTGGGGAGGGCCTGGTACCTGCCAGGAGAGCTCAGGGCTCAGAACTGAGGGCTCCCATTGATGCACCGCAGGCTTCTCCTAGTTCCCAATAATGCACTCTCAGCATCTTTCTGGGCTCTGAGATGACGGGAGCATGCTGCCTGAGCCTCTCTCTCAGCTCCAAGATGACGATGACATCAGTGCTGTGCCAGCTCCTCCCTGGGCTCCCAGATGCGTCCCTCCCAGGTCTCTCCCACCACACACTGTCTTTACCACTGTTTTTCCTGTCACCTTGGTTTGGCCACATTTTTGGAATTCGATTCTTTTGGTTTAGGACTCCACGTTCTGTTTCATCAGTGACATTAGTTTATTTATGGGCATTTGTTCTGACCTTTGTCCTATGTTTTTTGCACTTTAGTTTCTGACCTTTGAGTTTGAACTTCTGCTTCTAACCAATTCCATTTGCTTTCGGTCGCTTATGGAAATGTTAATTTATTTTTAGAGAAATAAGCATCAAAATATTCACTTCTTCTTCTGCAATCTCAATGAACTCGAACATCAACCTTCTTTGAATACTGCAGATGTCATGCCTCCCTTTTATGAATTTTGAACACTTCAGATAGCCTGTGTATATAACTTAGCATGAAACTTGTATTTGTGCATTAATTCATTTTTTTCAGGGATAACTGGAGGCAATTACGGCCTGAGCATCGTAAATAACTTGGCTTTGACATTTTAACTGCAAACTACGGATTGAAATGTTTTTCAGATGTGGGAGTGAAACAAGAGCTCTGTTAGAAAGACATGATTAACAGCCAAATTCATGTACATTCCCAAACTGTGTGCTTGGTGTGCGGCACCCCAGACTAGCTTTGACAGCGCACTGGGGTGCCGCGGCGCACAGATTGGGAACTACTGCATTAGTGAAATAACTGATTCACTTTCACTGACCTGATCATCAGTAATTATTACTTCTTTTCTGGGGCTATTTAACGGAACTGTTACAGTTTGTGGTTTCTGGCAAGTCTTTTTATCTCCATACAATGGGATTACCAGACCAATGGTCACTGGTACTGTCAAAGCTTCAGCATTTAAATTTAATTGGCTTATTTTCTGAACTAATTCTTCTCTTGTTTTATTCAAAACATCTCTCTCATTATCCTGCAGCACCCTATTAAATGACATATCATGTAAAATTTGTGGGGTTAAAGGCATTCCTATCACTGGTGCACTTGGGGTAACCTTACTTGTTGCTTCTTGATACGGTGGTGGATTTTTAATTAAAATATCCTCTAATAACTCATCATCTGATTCACCATATCCTGTTGTATTCAAGTGTTTCGTTTTCTCTTTACACTTTCCTCCAGATTGTTCCTCCACTATTAACACTGGATATAAACCTTCTGATACCATAGCTCTCCTCCATTGTTTCATCTGTCCTTCGCATGACTCATGCAAGTGTCTAGGGAAAAACCGTCTATATCTCCCACTTCTGCATTTTTCGCGTTCATATGACTCAGTCTCCCATTCTTCTAAAGCCTCGTATTGAGTTAACCTAGGTCTTGGTTCTAAATCATTCATTCTCATTCTCAAATTCTGAAGAATTCTCCCGTTAAACGTACTATTTTCAGGAAACGCTAGCACTCCATCACCTTTTGTATATTCTATCCAATTTTCCAACCACACGCAAGTATGATATCCTCTATCCATCATCATAAAAGAAGCTGGTGTCTTCGGTGGCGGAATAGGAATTCCTTCCCTAGTTAACACAGGCTTATCTTTCTTAAAGAAATTCTTTATTTTCTTTATAAATGACATTTTTTCTCTTTTCTCCATACATCCCAGATGAACGATATATAAAATTGTATTCTGCAAACCCTTGAAATCTTCTATCTGCGCGTCTCTCACTGGCAGTCAAATCAGAATCCTGCATACAATTTCTCTTTCCACCAATCCTAGCGCGGCTTCTAACTGATTATCCAATCAAACTCAGGCTCACGCTCGTGGTCTGACCAATGCAAGCGCGGCCTTTTCTGACGTCAGTTCTGCTCCTTACTACTGACCCCTCCTTTACAAGGCTGCTTTTGTCACACACCCGCTGTTTCTACCAATCCCAGCGTGGCTTACTGTGACGTCAGTACAACTCCAGCGACTGACCCTTCCTTCACAAGGTAATACGAAAAACGTATTTCTTAATACTTTTCATTAAATTCTTTGTTATTAACAACATAAAAACATTCGCTACTCTGTCTGTTCCACTAAACAAAAGGATAGAATTTTCGACTTATTCTGGAGTCTCAGAATTGCTCCTCTTCTACTGCGAGTAAAAACCTCTGTTTACCCTTCACTCAAGCTCCAGAGAACCTGCTACTCCCCCAGTGTCACCCGTATTGGGAAATGAGACCAAAGTTTCACCAGTGAACCCCTTTTGCTATCATTCGCACTCCACTTTTATACGAAATAGTCCCTAGTTTAACACTGCCAGGCCTACCTAGCTTCTCAGTGTTATTCCAACAGACGAGTAACCTCACTGCAGTATGACTTCTGTCACCACCCGCTATTCATTTCCCGGGAATTCTGGACAACATAGAACAAAGACGCTTACTCTTTTGTTAAAACATAAATCAATAATCAATAACCTATACTTATCACTAAACTAGTCAGTAATAACCATAGCTCTGCTACCAGAAAACTGATCCAGCGGTCAACCAACAACAGATACTCCACTACCTTATACTCACCTGGGCCCATAAATCACAACACACTCCGTATCAAGTAGACCGCTGGAGTCTTTATAGTTTTATAATGTCATATTTTTCAAGATTAGTTATTTAACATTCCTAACTAACCTTTCACTGATCAAAAAGTTCTTTCCTTTGGTCAATGGACCATTAGTTGAACTATTTGATGGTGATAATGAACACAACTCTTAACTGTTCTTAAATTACAGAAAAATAACCACAGACTCAGGAAGTTTTAAAATCTTTATCTAAATTAAATGCATGTTGTTGGAAAACGAAGCAGCATCTGTGAGGCCTGCACAAATAACATGATTTCATTTGTCCTTCACTGGGAATCAAACACCCAATTGTAGTGCCTGACTCTCAGAGGGTAGCGTTGCAGAGCAGTCTGAGGCTTACTCAAGGGAGGTGGTGTGGGCTAGTAATCGCCATTTGCAGGTGCGCAGAAATAACACTCAATAATTGATTGTCCAGTCTGTACTTTGCTTTTATAAAAGTAAGAGTACATTTATTAAACACACACACTACTCAATACTATGCACCAATTTACAAATATACATAAGCTGTTGGAATTACTTTGTGACATTGCATAACATCTCCACCCCTCCCAAAAGGGGGGGTGGGGTCTAGTACCACCACTCCCATGTATGCACATCATCTTGCCCCCAAATGCAGTTAGTTAAACATAACCTGGAGCGAGGGCCCTGCGCACTGGCACCATCCCAGTGGCGAACCACCCCATTACCTCAACACGCATTAAAAATAGGTTCACCTGCCCTAGTGACACACTCCATTAGGCAATTCTCAATACACCCTCAGCTGCAGAACAAAAGTTACAGCCTGGAAGGTGTTAAATGCAAGCTGAGCCCTTGAGGGGTTATTCTTTTAGATGCCCCATGAAACTTATGGGCGGACTGTTCTTCTTTGTGCTGGGGGAGGCTGCGTTGCTCCTGCCGCTCCCCCTGCACCTCTTTTCACACAGGAGGGTGACCCCCCTCCTCTGGGGACCACCAGGCACCAAAAATGTTGACTTCCGCATGCCTTGCAAGGCATTATGGGGCGCTTCAGGCTCCTTCTTGTGAATAAAAGATGAGCGGCTCTCCCGCTGTGCCGGGGAGAGCCGTGTTTGCGCTGGCGGCCTCCGCCGCATCCCGCTTGTCGGTGGGGGGCCCGGTCCCACCCGGACCCCCAGGGGATTCATCACAGCTCGGGGAGCCCACCCCCGGCTGCTCCTTCCGGTGAGTGCTCCTCTTCGCTTTTCGGGGTCCCGGCCCCACCTGGGACCCCCACATGCCTCCATGTGGAGGGCAGCCTGGGGAGCCCACCCCCAGCTGCCCTCGCCGGCTCCCTGCCCGGCCAGCACCTCGCGTGCTGCCGCGGGAGCCGGCACTTCTTGTCTGGTCTGCCCGCTCCAGCGGGCGGACACGGAGACTGCTGCCGGCCCAGCGAGGCCGCGGGGGAGTGCGACGGGCCTCCCCCTCCCCCTTCCTGCACTCGGGGCCCGGGGATGGGATCCCCGGCCCGACCCTCTTCGGGGGGGCGCGACGGCGCTCCCCGACTTTGCTTTGGGGCCCGGGGATGGGGTCCCGGGCCCCTCCCGACCTCTTCGCAGGGGGGACGTGACGGCGCTCCCCCCATCTTCACTTCTTCGGGCCCGGGGATGGGGTCCCGGGCCCCTGAGCACCTCTTTGCAGGGGGCACGACGGCGCTCCCCCGCCTCCATCTTCGGTGGGGGCCAGGGTGGGCTCCTGGCCCCCATGCAGGGCACCTTCACGGGGAACGCGACGGCACTCCCCGTCTTTACTTCTCCTTGGGGGCAGCCCCCGGGACCTGACCCATCCCGGGGGCATCTCTGAGACCGGCGGCGGAGCCCCACGTGCTTCGCCGTCAATCTTCTTAGGGGTCAAAGGTCGCCTACCTTCCGGGGGCCATATCTCAGCCCCTGGGGGTCCGATCTGCCCCATTTTCGCGTCTTCTTGCTCCTGGTGGCGCCCCCAGCCACTGGGAGCACTCTCCTTTGCCCTCTGGGTCTCTGAGAGGGGGGAATTCAGCAGGGAGCTGTCTTCACTGGCTCCCTGCGCCAGCCTTTCGCCTGGCTCTCCTCCTGGGCCTCTCTTCTCCCTGCGCAGAGGCCCCTGCTTCTGCGCACCGGTCCTGGGCTCTTCTTCTGGCGCTGTTAGGGCTCTGGGGGGCAGTCAGGGGGTTCCTCCTTCCAACTGCCCATTGCCAGGCTCCAGCACCTTCCGCCTCAGCAGACCACACCCCAGAGAATGCTTCTCTTCCTGTGCAAGCACTTTTTAAAAGTTGAGTAGGAGGCTGGCAGGAAGTCTCTGTTGGTCCTATCAAACAGCGACACATCACTTCCCTGCCCCTGCTCCCTCCTTCTTGTCCAGCCTCTGGGCTGGTTCAAAATGGCGTCGTCCAGGGTCTCTGGCCACATGGTCTCTGAAACAAGAGCCCTTCCCTCCTTGGTGCAGCCTGGTGCCTGGCACCAGTGATAGCTGCTGATGGATGGGCCTGTAGCCCCACCCATCTTCTCTTCGTGGAGAGGAGGCCTTAGCTTGTGGAAAAAAAAGGTTATCAATCCAGCCAGCTGAGATCAGCCCTCAGCCTGGCCCTGGTTATGACTGACTCAGAGAAATGTGACATTTCTGGATGACCCAAAAGCAGTACAAATATGACTTTGGACTCTGCAGAATACTTCTTCTCACACCCGTTACAGTGGACTTTAGTGCGTGTCTGGAATCTGTAGGCCTTAGGAAAGTGGCACTAGCCCATGGGCTCCACTTCCCCATAGGGGAATAATGAAGTGAAAAACACAGTAAAACACACTGACTTTCCCTGGCATGTTCCTTCCCAGTGTATAAGGCCTATTCCATGTCACCACCCACTTCTGCATAAGTCCTGCCACACTATTCACTTTGTAGCTGCTCCTGGACTGCGCACGCCAGGAATCTCCCCTGCGCAGCCCCTACACGTGTGCACACGCATGTACACAGGTGTCTGCATGTAACCAGCCCGGTGCCCCTTACTCCAGCTGCTGCGCAGCGGCCTAGTCAAGCTACGGGGACACCAGCAAAATCCACATGCAGTCTCGTTCATCATGAGTTCACCGTGGGTGAGTCCCAACTTATGAGGCTCTCCCACAGTAAAAGCTCAACAAATAGGTGCTCAAAAAGCGAAAAATCCGGGCGGCCCAGAGTGTCAGAACCACCTTCTAACACATGTGAACCATCTCAAAATTTCAGCACGAAACACCTTCATTCATAAGAGTGTAATTTCAATCGAAAAATACTTCAGACTCATGCAATAACAATGCTCAGAAAAGAGAGGATAGAGAGAAAAGAACATCTACAAACGGACAAGGAATAATAATTACCAAGAATGGTGTGAAGACCAAACCCCCTGGCCAAAGGGCTGGTGAGGGTCCCACGAGATAGATCAGGAGACAAAGACTTCAGGACAGGATACTTAACCTCTCTAGAATATCGACGACTGCGTCATACCCCTCTCTGACACTCTCTTCCTCCTCGTGATTCTTCCGCGATCTTCTGATCTAACCCAATTAAGTTAGGATAGAAAGTTCTTCTTCAAAGTCTGCATTCGATTCTCCATCAGCACCTCACAGCATCCCTCCCTGCATCAGCATCTCAGCAACACGAACTCTCCGACAGCATACCGAGCTCTGCAATACCTTTCTTCCGTCTCGCTAACTAACTAACTAGAACTACCTCAATTTTACCCTTCGTTCATCATGTACCACCCACTAAAGTTTCAATATCGCAAAAATACGAATTCTAATTGGTCAGGCAAGGGGGGATGATCATCACACCATGCTTACACATTACTTTTATTCTATCATTCTATTGTTTGCAAACCCATCCCCTTAAACTTTATTCATTTCTTTCGTACCAATATATATTCAAACTTTACTTGCAACAATTATTACAAGTCACGAATATAAGTCTTTTTGACTGAACTCTTCACCCTCTTGTTCTCAGGGCACATCATTCTCGTCCTTGGACGACTGACAAAATCTTAGTCATTCTTCCGGGTTAACTTTCTTGTGAGCCTGCGCATAAATCACGTGACTCAGCTTACTCTGATCAATTCGAAAGGCCCAAATGCGCACTAATAAGAAAGTCAAAAAGACAAAGGTTACTTTCACAAATAAATGATTTCACTGTATACCGCCCAACTCTACTCTAACCCTTTTTACTTATTAATACTTTCCCCGCATTAGCATTAGTAAAATAGCTGATTTTCATTTCGGCTAAGCAGATGCCATGCACGTGAGTCTTCAAGACTCTATTTTAATGCCTTCTGTACATGCGCTAGAATTTCCCTCCAATTGTTAGTTCGTCATATTGCGTAGATGCAATTGACGCATGCGCACAACAGTTTCCCCGTTTAAAGCGGTATGAGTCCGTTTTCATTGTTATTTTCATTAGTACACACGTAAGCAAGCTTCTCTAACCCGCGTGTTCATGTGGTGCGCGTTATTATTTACAAGACACAGTTAGTAATTTGTTAATAAGTTAAACGAGAGGATTACCTTCGAGCAAGTCTCTTTCTTTACGAGTCCTTGCTCCATCACTAGCTCTTCTGGCACATAGGGAAACCTAGCAAACCTATAGATGTTTGAAAACTAGCCACCCAGGGGAATCCAAGAGGGGAGGGGAGACTTGTGTGGCTCTCACCAGGTTCTGTTACTCAGAATCTCTTGCATACCTCTAATTTGTCATAAAAACCAAGTTTTCCTCACATTTCTGTGTGGAAAGTTCTGGAATCTGCGTGGAACCACAAACTTCCACCCACCCTGAATTCCCCAAAGTCTCCCAATAAAAATGGTACCTCACTTGTGTGGGTAGGCCTAGCGCCCGCAACAGGAAAAGGCCCAAAACGCAACGTAGACACACCACATTTTTACAGTGAAAACAGACCCTTTTTTTGCAAAGTGCCTAGCTGTGGATTTTGAACCCTAGCTGTGCCGGCACCTAGGAAAACCTAGCAAACCTATACATTATTGAAAGCTAGACACCCAGGGGAATCCATGTGGGGGTGACTTGTGTTTTGCTCTCACTAGGTTCTGTTGCCAAGAATCCCTTCCAAACCTCAAACTTCGTAAAAACAAAAACACATTTTCCTCACATTTCTGTGTCGGAAAGTTCTGGAATCTGTGTGGATCCACAAGCTTCCATTCAACCCGCATTCCCCAAAGTGTCCTGATAAAAATGGTCCCTCACTTGTGTAGGTAGGCCTTATGCCCGCGACAGGAAACGGGCCAAAACGCGACGTGGACACACCACATCTTTACAGTGAAAACTGACCCTTTTTTGGCAAAGTGCCCAGCTGTGGATTTTGAACCCTTGCTCTGTCGGCACCTAGGGAAACCTAGCAAACCTATACATTTTTAAAAACTAGACACCCATGGGTATCCAGGATGGGGTGACTTGTGTGGCTCTCACCAGGTTCTGTTACCCAGAATCCCTTGCAAACCGCAAACTGACCCTTTTTTGGCAAAGTGCCCAGCTGTGGATTTTGAACCCTTGCTCTGTCGGCACCTAGGGAAACCTAGCAAACCTATACATTTTTAAAAACTAGACACCCATGGGTATCCAGGATGGGGTGACTTGTGTGGCTCTCACCAGGTTCTGTTACCCAGAATCCCTTGCAAACCGCAAACTTTGTAAAAAAAACAAAAAAAAACATTTTCCCCATATTTCTGTGATGGAAAGTTCTGGAATCTGCGTGGGTCCACAAACTTCCACCTACCCAGAATCTCCTGAAAACCTCAAATTGAGCTGAAAAATCAAATTTTTCTCAAATGTCTGTGTGGGAAAGTTATGGGATCACCGGGCTGACACAAATTTCCTACCACCCAGCATTCCCCCAGGTCTCCCTATAAAAATGGTACCTCACTCGTGTGGATGGGCCAAGTGCCCGCGACAGGGAAGGGCCTAAACCGTATTGTGGAGACATCAAAATTACCTATAACAGAACACCCTGGTTTTGCAAAGGGGCTCACCTGGGTTTTTGGCCCCGCGCTCGGCGGTCATCTAGGGAAACCTACCAAGCCCAGACATCTTTAAAAATGAGACACCCAGGGAAGTTTAGGGAGGTGTGGCTTGCGTGCAACCCCCAACATTTCCCTACCCATAATCCTCTGCAAACCTCAAATTTATCTGAAACAATCAAATTTTTCTCAAATTTCTTTGTGGGAAAGTTGTAGGATCACAGGGCTGACACAAATTTCCTACCACACAGCCTTTTGCCAGGTCTTCCAATAAAAATGGTACCTCACTCATGTGGATGGGCTGAGTACCCACAACAGGCATGGGCCCAAAACGTATTGTGGAGACATCAAAATTACCTATCACAAAACGACCTGGTTTTACAAGGGGGGACCTGGGTTTTTGCCCCCGAGCTCGGCAGCCATCTAGGGAAACCTACCAAACCCATATATTTCTGAAAACTAGACACCCTGGGGAGTTCAGGCAGGTATGAGTTCCTTGGATCCCCCAAAGTTTTCCTACCCAGAATCCCCTGCAAACCTCAAATTTAGCTGTAAAAATAAACATTTTCTCACATTTCTGTGTGGGAACGTTCTGGGATCACTGGGCTGACGCAACTTTCCTACCACCCAGTGTTCCCCCAGGTCTCCCGATAAAAATGGTACCTCACTCTTGTGGGTGGGCCGAGTCCATGCGACAGGCAAGTGCCCAAAACGTATTGTGGAGACATCAGAATTACCTATCACAAAACGACCTGTTTTTGCAAGGGGGGCACCTGGGTTTTTGGCCCCGGGCTCAGCGGCCATCTAGGGAAACCTACCAAACCCACACATTTCTGAAAACTTTACTCAGGGAGGTATGGCTTGCGTGGATCCCCCAACGTTTCCCTATCCAGAATCCCCTGCAAACCTTAATTTAGCTGAAAAAAATCACTTTTTCCACACATTGTTGTGTGGGATCACCATGCCAGCACAAACATCCTACCACACAGCGTTCACCTCAGTCTCCAGAGTAAAATTATACCTCACTTGTGTGGGTGGGCCAAGGGCCTGTGACTGGGAAGGGCCAAAAACATAGGGATTAAGGGTATAGTACAGCGAATTCTAAGCGTAACATTTTTCAAAAAATATGTTTTTAGCCTATTCTGCATTGGACAGCCACACAAGTTAGGTACCATTTCACTTGGGAGACCAAGGGGAACGTTGGGTGGTAGGACATTTGTGCCGGCACGGCGATCCCACACGAAAATGTTGCAAAAGTGATTTTTTTCTGCTAAATTTGAGGTTTGCAGGGGATTCTGGGTAGGAAAACGTTGGGGGATCCATGCAAGCCATACCTCCCTGGACTCCCCAGGGTGTCTATTTTCCAGAAATGTGTGAGTTTGGTAGGTTTCCCTAGATGGCTACAGAGCCCGGGGCCCAAAACCCAGGTGACTCCCCTTGCAAAACCAGATCGTTTTGTAATTGGTAATTTTGATGTTTCCACAATAAGTTTTGGGCCCTTGCCTGTCGCGGGTACTTGGCCAACCCACACAAGTGAGGTACCATTTTGATCAACAAACCTGGGGGAACGCTATGTGGTAGGGAATTTGTGGCGGCCCGGTGTTCGCACAACTTCAACTTCCCCTCACAGAAAAGTGAGCAAAATGTGATTTTTTTTAGCTAAATTTGAGGTTTGCATGGGATTCTGGGTAGGAAAATGTTGGAAGATCCCCGCAAGCCACACTTCCCTGGACTCCCCTAAGTGTCTAGTTTTCAGAAATGTCTGGGTTTTGGTATGTTTCCCTAGATGGCTGCTGAGCCCGGGACCAAAAACGCAGGTGACCCCATTGAAAAACCAGGTAGTTTTGTCATAGATAGGTGGGCACCTGTGTTTTTGGTCCGGGCTTGCAGACATCTAGGGAAACCTAAAACACCCAGACATTTCTGAAAACTAAACACACTATGGGAGTCCAGGGAGGTGTGGCTTGCATTGATCTCCCAACATTCTCCTTCCCAGAATCCGCTGCAAACCTCAAATTTAGCTCAAAAGTCACATTTTCCTCTAATACCTGTGTGGGAAAGTTGTGGGATCACCGCACGGCACAAAGCGTTTCCCTCAGTCTCCCGATAAAAATGATATCTTACTTGTGTGGATGGGCCAAGTGCCTATGACATGGAAGGGCCAAAAACGTGAAGCGATTGAGGGGGACCCAAAGCGGGTCCAAAAGGGCAGTTTGTTTATCAGTTTTTAGGCTGACGCTACTTTGGGCACCCACACAAGCGAGGTATGATTTTTCTCGGGAGACCAAGGAAAATGATGGGTTGCAGGAAATTTGTGCCTGCGCGGTGATCCTACATCTTACCCACACAGAAATGTTTGGAAAATGTGACTTTGTAAGTAAATTTGAGGTTTGCAGGAGATTCTGGATAAGAAAACGCTGGGGGATCCATGCAAGCCATCCCGCCAGCCAAGATTCAGTACACGCACACCACCATCCATGCACACCACGGCAAAGGGCCATCCACGCACACCGCCAGCCAAGCGCCATCCATGCACACAGTCAGTCAAGCACTATCCAGGCACACCACTAGCCAAGCGCCACCCACACAGACCGCCAGCCAAGCGCAATTCCCCCACACCGCCAGCCAAGCAGGGCCAGACTGGGAACAGCAACCAAATTCACCAAATTCTCTTTATTTCGGTTAATAAAAACCATAAAAGATACAGCCACGCAAGTCATGATTAAAAACATTCTGAGCTAAAAGGAACATTCAAACGGCGAATGAGCAATTGGAAGGTAAGAAATGGCTCTGGTTAACATAATAAAACAACGTGGAAAAAAGCATGAGTGTTACAGTTCCCAAGTGAGTCATAACTATGTTGTCTCCGGCAATACAAGGCGGGGCAATAAAGCCACATGACTAAAGTGCTAGTGCATTTGCATATATTATATAGAACAGTCACCAAGTTTATAGCCCAAACATAGGACGACAGTACATAAATGCCCCTTTTTCCCTTGGTAACGCCCTTACTCTTAATCAAGCAAATGACAAGATTAAAATACATAAAATAGTACCATAAAAACAACTATTTACAATATAAAAAGTAGCAGCATTGCGAATTAGACCTCACTTGTCTGGTCATCACACTTTCGTCTATCAGGGCCAGACAAGGGTGTCAGCAGCGCCCTCCTTCTAATCGCCCAAAAGTGGCCTAGAAATTTCGCAGTTGCCAAGCAAATAAAGGTCTAGCGTCTGATTTTAATATGCGCAAGGCCTCTAGAATTTCGGGTCCCTAGTTGTCTGCACACAGGAGCTAACCATTTGCTCCTTGGTTTCGCATAAGCTGTGCAGGCAAAAAAGACATGGCCTATTGATTCATATGGAGAGGAACAGGAAGGACAGCCCTTGGGTTGAGATTTATTAGTCAGCCAGGAATTGTTAAAAGCATTGATTGGTAAGCTACCATGCCTGAACTGGGTATACAATTTCCTGTCGGCTGGGACCTTGATAATATCAAAATAGCTTTCTAAAAAAAATATTTTTAAATGTAGGAAAACTATTTTGATGTGAGTCCACTATCGGTGTGATTAGGAGAATGGATCGCTGTCTACTCACATAATCGATTTCTGAATTTGTATATTTTATTATTTTTAAAATTTTATGATCTGATACTCATGCTGAATGTTTTTATCTGCTTTTATGATTTTCTCATTTAAGAAATCGAATAAAGCTTTATTGATTGATTGATTGAACGCAAACACGCACTATGGTGCAAGGGTGCCTGCGTTGGTGCTAGGCTGCTAAACTTAGCGCCAGCACAGGGGAAACGCAGGGCTGCACCATATTCTTGTAATGTTTCAGAAGTGGCGGAGTGCGTTGTTAAGCGAAGGAGGCTAATGACACGCTCCGCCACTTCTTTGTAAATATGCCCCTCAGAGTGTCTTTCCTTGTACCTGCTGGGCAAGCAGTATGGGTTTTAGTAAATGGGGATCGTTTATCCTCTAGAGTGCTAAGGATAAATATTTTTAAAACACAGGCAATGCTGGAGCAACCTTTGTGTTTTTGGGTCACGGGTTCTGTTGTCCTTGTGCATCGTGTCACCTTCCATAGGGCATGATGTGACAACTAGACATTTGTTTTTGTGAAGGCATGCACTCGCCAGAAGTGCATACCCATCGTCTCAAGTTTCGTGGAAGTGCACGGCTTCAATATGCCCAAGGTGTGCATCATAAGCAGGCATAAGGAACACACACTAAAGCTGCTGCCCTTGCTTTCAACAGGACTTATGTCACAGACACAAGCATGACAGCTACACATAACCTCTTTCACCTACTACTATATGAATACTGAATTCTGGCAGGACAAGTTGTGTGCCTTTTCATATTGCTAGCATACTGAAGAGCAACTTGTTTGCAAAAACGTCCATTAAGTCATGTCTATTACCTTTCGCAGCTTCATCAAGGAGAAAAACAATAGGTGTAAAAAGTTACATCTGAGCCTAATATTTTACCGTGATAGTTTCAAAATCAAGACACAACAAGCTTTTTCAATATCAATACGTTTGACCTTGCTACAGCTTCTCTTCAAAACTGGGGCATTGGGAAGACTTATCCTTTCTGGCTTTTGGAGGGAGGTTTGACATAGCATCTACACTAGTTCCTCACTTCACTCAGTCTTATAAGTGGTTGATGAATATGCGGTAAGTGTCTGTTACTACACACAGTAATGAGCATCAATGTTTCCAGTCAATAATGTTTCAAAGTGAACTCTTCATAGCAATATGCATTAATGGCTCAGTTGATGACATTCATCAGTGGTCCCAGACATATATGCATCAGTGGTCTCTCACCTGGAATGTCAAATGTAGGTCTGGAGCTGCCAGATCAAGTCAGATTTTCAGGATATGACCTGACTAACTCCATTAAATCCAATTAGTATACTTGTATGTAACTCTGTCTTACATGGATGTTAGAAATTGGGACTCCAGTTGGCAGAGGTTTGCACACTGTCCAAGTAGGGACCACAATCCTAGCCAGGGCAAACTGTATACACACTTTAAATTAGTCAGTGCTCATCGTCTGGTAGCTTGGCTCAGAGCAGTCAAGCTAAATTTAAGAGGCAATGTGTAAAGTATTTATGCAACACATACACAGTAACACAATGAATACACCACAAAAAGTCTCCACAAAGGTTTAGAAAACTAGAGAATATTTATCTGAGTCAAACAAGACCAAAACAACAAACAACAAACAAAAGGTTACTTGAGGTTATGAGGGACCTGTACAAATGAAAGGTCAGGCCCACCGCGATGGATGGCAGGCCGGCTACAGGATCCAAACAGGTCTTACTGAAAAAATACCTTGGCTGGAGCAAGCATCGACATCGAGAGCCTACTACGCTGTTGTCAAGCAGCGCAAAGAGGGTATTGTGCTGTCGCTGAGCTCCGGTGAAGTGAATGCAATGCGTCGTCGTCGAGCCGCGCAGGCTGTAGAGTCGCTGTCATTGGCGTTGAAGGGAGATGTGGCAGAATTTCTAACGCACTGGTTTTTGCAGAAATCAACTGCAGAACCACTTCTGAGGCCCCACACTGGAGAAGGCACCTCAGGCAAGGGTAGGACGCACAGATGGCAGAGTCCAGCAGCACCAGCAGGATTGCAAGAAGTCTTTTGAGTCCCTTGGAGTCACTCTAGGTTTAAGTGAGATAGGTCCGTTCCTTGTACTCAGCAGGGCAGAGATCAGCAGGCAGCAGGGCAGCTCAGCAAAGCAGAGAAGCAGTTCCTCAGACCAGTCAGCCAAGGCAAAGTGGAAATCCTTACAGCACAGCAGTCTTACTCCAGCAGACTTCTTCCCAGATCCAGTAGTGCACTGATTTGGTACGGTCAGAGCCCCAGGACCTATACCCAAAAGTGCCATTGATGTAGGGGGTGACTTCAAAGCAACTCTCTGAAATGCACAAGGATCCCTTTCAACCCAACCCTGTCACACCCTGCCAGGCTATCTGTGGGGGAGGAATCAGTGTTTTGTGTGTGGATGGGACACCATCTATTGAAGTGTAAGTGTCAGCCCCTCCCGTTCCTCCCTACACAGGAAGTCCTATCTGAATGCAGACAAATGCAAATGAGTGTTCAGAATGCAGATGAGCCTCTCCTTCCTGTGGTTGTGCCTGTCTAGAGGGAAGTACAGCTGTCACCCAGCCCAGACGTGTATTGGAGACAGGCTGCCAGCACACAGAGCAAAGTTTTGAGCAGAGAAATTTCCTCTTTCTAAAAGTGGCATTTCTAAAATAGTAACGTCAAATCCAGATTTGCCACTAAAGAGGATTTATCATTACAATTCCCAAGATATGAAACATAATTTAGCTACTCCTTTCTAATCAGGAATTGCAGCTTAACAGTGATTTAAGGAACTCCCAATGCTACTCTATGAGAGGAACAGGCCTCACAGCAGTGAAAATGAATGTAGCTGTTTTTCAGTACCAGGACATGTAAAATGTTAAAGTACATGTCCTAATTTTTGGTTACACAGCACCCTGCCCTTAGGGCTACATAAGGCCTACCTTAGGGGTGACCTATGTGCAATAAAAGGGGAGATTAAGGCTTTCCAAGTAAAGTGGTGGTAAACTACACACAAAGGCCTTGCAAAGGCAGGCCTGAGACAGGTTTAAAAGGCTACTTGTGTGGGTGGCACAACCAGTACTGCATGCCCACTAGTAGCATTTAGATTACAGGCCCTGGGTATATGGTATACAATATTTGCAAGGGTCTTATAAGTAAACTAAGTATGTCAATCAGATATCTACCAATGTCCATGTTTAGAGGAGAAGCACATGCACTTTAGCACTGGTCAGCAGTGGTAAAGTGCTCAGAGTCCTAAGGCCAACAAAAGATACAGCAAGAAGTGGTGGTAAGCTGGCGAAAAATGGGGGGAAGGCCACCCTAAGGATGACAGGTCTAACAATGCATATCCCAGAAAATGCCATGGATCAGCCTTTTGCTTATGACACCCCCGTCTTAGGCCATATAGTCATCAATTGGCCTCTGTGTAGTATGTCTCCTTTGAACCAGGCAGTTACTGTATCAATGACCCCAGGCCGTAAATGCGCATTGTTTGCCACTACCAATGGCCCATTTTGTAACAAGTTTTAATAGGTGCACAGATTAACAAGCGTTAGGAGCTTCACATAATAACAGGAATTAATAGCCCCACACAGCAAGCATCAATGTCTGTTCTTACCATTGGTACTGCCATGCAGAACCAGTTGCCATCATGGCACCTCTGGAAGTCTGATAGGGCTGAGTTGCTGTACGACTTCCGGCTATTCCGCAACCATTTGTTCCTATGACTGGGTGGGGTTCACATACACCGTGGGCAATGCTGAGGGAAAGGAGGAAACATTGCCACCAGTAGGACATAGCCAAAGCTAGTAAGTGGAAATATTGCACACCAAAATTATTAAGCCTACAATGATGCTGCGTGCCATTAAGGTCAGAACGAAACAAAATATTTTGTCATTAATGGCCCTGCCAAAGTTGAGGTCAGCCATTGCTGAAAGCATGATGCAGGAATTTGATCCCATTGAGGTTCTGAAGGTGGATCATGACTATTACAGGTGTGCTGGGCCACTAAAAGGTAATATCAATGAAATCAATTGAAGCTCCATTTTGAAGTGATGATGTGTTGAGGTCATAATAGTTTTGTGTCATTGAAATCAATTGAGGTTGGCACTTATGGGGAGTGGGATGCACCACTATGGTGCCAGTGAAGTCATTGGAAGTAAAGTAATACAGGAAGACTTTGCTGCAATTTGAGTATAATTCTATTGAAGTTAGTGAGGGTGAACCATTGTTGGTAGAGTGATATCAATGAGGTCAATGAAGATAAACCATTTTTGGTTGAGTGATGAAGGCTTGCGAGAAGGTGATGCTAGTTGAAGAAAATAGAAAAGTCAATGGAGGTGAGCTGATGTTGGAAATTTGATGCTCAATAAGATGCCAATGGAGTTAAGTGAGTTGAACTGCTTTTGGGTGGGTTATGCGGTTGTCTGATTTCTCATAGTGTGACGTCTAATGTCATTACTTAGACGGTGATGCAAGAGTGGGTTGTATGATGCCACTGATGTTGAGCAAGGCAAAAGATTTCTGGAGGGTGATGTGGAAGCTTCATTCCATTCAAGTTAATAGAAGTGCAATATTGGTAGGTGGTTGTTGCAAAGTTTATAGGAGAAAAATGCCTTTGAAGAGGTCACTTAAACAACTGTTGAACGAGAGATAGAAACAATTGATCCTATTGAGGTTCTTTGGGCTTCTGTCCAAGACTGAAGGGCAACACCATCAAGGAAGTCAGAAAGATCTTGCCTATTAAGCAAACATTTTCTGACAATCAAAGGAAATCTTTAACATTTATAATGACTATCCAAACACTACATTAGTACAAACACTCCATTGCAATCTGGTATGATTGTGAATTTCTGCTACTGTTCTTTGACCTCAACATTGTAAAACCAGTCTTTCAATCTCAATAACCCAGATCCCTCTTTGCCCTACTTATCATCATTCCCCAAACCTTTTCAAGCATACCACCATTAAATTAACTGAAAAGGAAGCAGAAATTAAGGCTGATTCATAAAACTAAAGTGTCACATCTGGGAAATGTGCCTGTATTTGCATCTCTCTTGATGTGATTCCTTCCATCTCTACTAGACAATATCATAAAACAGAGCAACTTACCCGTGCAAGGGGTTCTTTTCCCATTTCATTGAAAAAGAATTCACTGCACACCTTTTGAAGACTCACTGATCTAGGTGAACAGCTGTTGTAATTTCAGTTCCCACTTGCCATGGCCGTACTAGACACTTAAATAAATCAATTTGATCTAACCAACTTTACTTTATATGTTTAGGGTAGGAATTGTATGGATTGTGACATTGAATGGTACTGTAAAAGTGCACAGAGTCTTAATACTAGGAGACAGACTCCGAGAAAAGTTTGATGACACTATAAAAAGAGCCCATCTTTACAGGGATCAATAGTATAATTTGGTCTTTTGGTACTGATAGGACATGAAGCTTGCCCATGACTCTTATGCAGAAAAATGTATCAGAACAATTCATAGTTTGTCTACCACTTGAAGGTGGCGTGTAGCCCTTATATGGGATTCCTATAATCAGTGTATTGTGGTAGGCCTAGTCCATATATTTATTTCAGGTTTTAGACCTTTCTTCCTCCTGAGGTTTATTGACTAAACTACTCAGTGTCTTTCTTTGTACCTGCTGGGCAAGCAGTATGGTTTTAGTAAATGGGAATCGTTTGTCGTCTGGAGTGCCTAGGATAAATATTTTTAAAACACAGGCAATGTTGAAGCAACCCCTGTGTTTTTGGGTCACGGGTTCTGTTGTCCTTGTGCATGGTGTCAGCTTCCATAGGGAATGATGTGACAACTAGACATTTGTTTTTGTGAAGGCATGCACACGCCAGAAGGTGCATACCCATTGTCTCAGGTTTCGTGGAAGTGCATGGCTTCAATATGCCCAAGGTGTGCATCATAAGCAAGCATAAGGCGTACACACTAAAGCTGCTGCCCTTCCTTTCAACAGGACATAATTCGCAGACACAAGCATGACAGCTACACATAAACTTTTTTACCTACCACTACATAAATATTTAATTCTGGCAGGACAAGCTGTGTGCCTTTTCATGTTGCTAGCACACTGAAGAGCAACTTGTTTGAAACAAGCATTTGCAATGCAATAGGTCTCACACTTACGAGAGTTTGAGCAATTGGCATTGTAAATGACAATGCCTTTTATTTATGTGTTGTTTTTAAAACAGACAAATAAAAAGCATTGTCATTTACAATGCCAATAGCTTAAACTGTCGCACCTATTGAGACCTATTGCTTTGCAAATGCATTCGGCGTCCGTGCTATAAAGATATAAAACAGCAGGCAGGACAAAACTATTTGAATACATAGTGCTCGGAGGCTGTAATTAAAGCCTACCGAGTAACAACACACGTAACAGGGGGTGTCCTCATGGGAAGTTACAAAATGAAAGAAGACAGTGCTAAGGAGGGACTACTAAGCCTATTGACCAATGAAAAGCCACAGTTTACAGTGGACAATGACACAAGCCAATGAAAAATATGGACGGAGAGTGGGCGGAGCTTCAAGTCCATACCTGAATACAGCATGCCTCGCAGAGCAGCGCATGCACTGCCCAGGCTTGACCTAAAAAATAACAGGAGTTGCATTGGAAAGCATAAAATGGACGATTCTGTGATTTTGCGTTGAGGATCATTCAATGCTCCAAAAAATGTGCTGAGTAGAACTCAACCTCGAGCTGGCCTATAAGGGAATAAGGCAGGGAGTGCCCTGACAGGTTAGTGTGGGGGACTTTTTTTGCTGTTTGTGGGCCTATTTTATATTCTGCTAGGGTGATTTTACAGTTGATTTCCCAGATATCAAAACAAACATTACCTGCAGCAAGCACAAATCCATGCAATCTTCCATCATTTGCAAAACACCTATACAGCATGTCTTTACAAGTTCAAAACTCCTCCAATTTGCAAACATGAATCACTTTCTTTACCTATCTATTTCATTAATGGGACCACTTATTTTTGTGCCCTGGCTACTAAGATTCTGAGGGACAAATGCAAATGTGCAACTTTGCGAAGTACTAGAATGATGCAACTTGAACATGTGTACGTTCCCCATCTCCCGTTTTGATATTTTCTCTCTCGTGGACCCCTCTTAGAATCTCTTGCCATGCACTGGAGCAACCTGGCATCAGCATAAAGTAAGCAGAGTGAGCTATTTACTTAAGATCATTTTAGTGGCTGCTGCGGAGATCTAAGTACCACCTGTAGTTTGCAGGTGTGAACCAAAGCAGCACAGTCTCACATCATTCATTTTTGGGGGTCAATAAAACGAGTGCCACTGAGTTCGATAATAAGCGTATTCAATAGAAGGTTGCTCTACAGGTACAAGGTAAAAGTACCAGGAAAAAAAAGTTGAATTTGCAAATCACCTTAAATAACCTGAAGGCCACATGTTCAAATGACACATGGTCTATCTCAGCTCCTCATCCTTTTGATTACAAAATCAATGGATGATTGTGAGAAATTGGGTTGTTGGTTGTTGGTTGTTGGTTGTTGGTTGAGGGGGTGTGTCAGCCCTTCTCAAGCAAAGTCACAATCCTTGTCAGGTAAACCCAAAAAACATTTTTAATTTTTTTATCAAAAAACGCCAAATTAACTTGTCCTTAACCCACTGGTAGCTTGGCACAAAAAGCAGTCAGGCTTAACTTAGAGGTAATGTGAAAAGTATTTATGCAGCATTTAAACAGTAAGTAAGTGAAAACACAATACAAGAAAAATCCCACACCAATTTAGAAAAAGAGAGTCAAATGTAATAAATTATTTGACACCAAAACAAAAAAATCAAATCAGTTGAACTGGAGTTATGAATTTTTAAAGGTTATAGTGAAAAATAGAGGCTAAGAGATCAAGGCGCCAACCACGGACATCTAGTTGTGTGGGACTAACCGTGATGGTGCGCAATTCAAATACACAAAGTGGATTTAGCCTGATCTTCGCTTATCTTCTGGCTTAAAAGAATTTTTGAAGACAAATGTCTGAGAAGGTAAACTTCAGTGGAAAAGGCAGTTGGCGGTGTCCAAGGAGGAGGTGTTGTTGTCAAAGAGCTGCTGAAGATTTCTATGTTCGGACTAAGGTTTTTTTTGTACGTTGAAAATCTCTAGCGGGACGGAGCTGAAGGGTGTATCCAACGGCTCTAGGAGGCCAGATACCGTTCTAGAGAGGACCTGCTGAGCAGGATTTCCTGCTCTAGAGAAAAACGTAGCGGGAGCTACCATGAACTCAGGCCGACCGGCGATGCACCTTGGGCAGAATGGTGAGCAGGTAGGTCCCAATCTCCTCTCAGTTCTCCAGGCACTTTTTGGCAGAAATTTGTTTAAGTCCCAAGTTTTGGACTTGGGCTATCTAGGCACCTTTACCACCACTTCCAAAAGGTCCAGACGGGATGGGCACCACTTGGAGGGTCAAGACTCACTCAGGCTGGGTCCAGATGCAGCTTTAAGATAGTTGGAGCCTTTTCAGTCCCAGAGGCTCTGATCAGGAGGCCAGCCAACTTGCCCTTGGAGTCACCCTGGTAGTTCTGGGTTCAAGCAGAAAAGCAAGTCTCAAGCAGAGAGCAGTCCTCTGAGGGCCCAGGGCAGGCATCAGTCAGCAGGGTGGTCATCCGAGAGCTCTCCTAAGGTCCAGAAGTGAACCGAAGAGTGGATCTAAGTGTCCTATTTTAATACCTGGTGCCAGCTTTGAAGTGGAAGAAACGTCTAGGGTTTTCCTCCCCTCAGAAGTGTCCAGAATTTCCTGACTCCATGCACCGGTCCCAGGATGCCTGGAGTCACAAAAGGCTAGCGTGAAGTTTTTTGTGTGTGAGCTGAGGCAGTGTATTTGAAGTGCAGGTAGGGCTGTGCACAGCTCCACCACACTCCCTCTCCTGTCAGGTAGGCCCATCCAGCCAACACCCAGTCCTTCTATTGTGTTTCTGTCTGGGAGAAATACACAAAGGTCAACTGCAAACAACCTCTAATCATGTAACCCAGGACACAGGCACCAAATGGTTAGGACAAGAAAATGCCAACTTTCTAAAAGTGGTATTTTCATAATTTTAAATTACAGTTCTGGACACCAGACCTGATATTTCTACCTGTTCCCAAACAAAAGTTATCATTTACTATCTGTAATAATGTAGCCCAATGTTATCCTATGGGAGAGGTGGGCCTCACAGAAGTGGAAAACAAATTTAGGAGTTTTTCACTACCGGAACATGTAAACCTTGAAGTGCATGTCCAACTTTTTAAATATAGTAATATGCTACACCCTGCCCTATGGGCTGTGTAGGGCATACCATAGGGGTGACATATGTATTAAAAAAGGTTGCTTTAGGCTTGGCAAAGGGGTTATTTTGGCAAGTCGGATTGGCTGTTTAAAACTGCCCCCAGGCTACTGTGGCAGGCCTCAGACATATTTGGATGGGCTACTTAAATGGGTGGCACAACAAAAAGTGCTGCAGGCCCAATAGTAGCATTTAATTTGCTGGCCCTGAATGTACAGCAATGTTTCCAGTTCTAGACTATCGATTAACAAACCAATGCATTCTGGGAGTTTTACAACAAATTCAACCTCACCAAACATACTGTAACACAACGGATTGTGTTACACACGGGTTGTGAACAATATTTAAGCCACAATTTATACCATATGATATTTCTGTTAGCAATATTCTGACATACAGCCACTAAAATGATCTGTATATGTTGTGAAGGAGCCAGGAAGCTAGCTGACCTCTAAGGGTCACCAAGGGTCTCACCTCAGATCCACATATACTGAGACAACTTCAAAATGTATGAATGACCTTGTCTGAAGGGACATCAAGCTCTCTTACAAAAGGTGAACCCCATTACAATGGAGACAAGCTCTAAGGAACTGGCCATTTAATTGTTCTGGGGCAGTAAAGACGAGAGAGGATCTGTCCACGGGTAGATAAGGATGTACAGATCGGATCCAGGCAGGGCATCACCTCTAAGCACCCCAGAATGTGATCTAAAGACGTCCCAGGAACTGCAAATAACAGAGTCCCAAGGTCCATGCACATGGAGAAATCCTCATAAGGACAAAGCAAATGCACTCAAACGGGTCAATGTTCTTTTACTTTTCACAAGGAAACACCTCTACGGAGCCAATCAAAGGTCTTTAAGAGGTGGGTGGGGAGTGACCTGCAAGGGTCCAATCAGAGAGTCCAGATGCACAAAGAAGAATTGACCGAGGAGGATATCCCACCAATGGGACAGGATGGAGCAGCAGCCAAGAGGGAGCCAGAAAGGCATCTCGAACGTTCATGTGAAAATACCCTAATATAAAACATGCAGCAAACCACCAGTGTGAGTGGACACCCCGGAAGGACAAAGGAGATGACATCACAAACAAAAGAGCATCCAAATGGCAGGGGTGGGTCCCAGGGAGATTAAAGAAGGTCCCTCTGAAGAAGATGAAGGTACCACTCATCCCACCTTTGGATTGGCCTGGGAATGGGGAATTGCTCATTTTAATAATGGGGGTATACTGGAAGGCCCAGGAGGAGGACCAGACTGGACTAGGCAGAGGGCTACCATGAAAGAACCAGGGACTGAGTATCAATAATGAGCAGAAGCTTGTATACGTCACAACCAGGAGGAGTATATCAAATGAACCACAGAGAGAGTATAACAGTATATAAACCTGATAGGAGTATATATTAAAAGGGATCAAAGAGCCTATAGCGAAGGGAGCAGGGACAGCATATAAAACAAGCATTTGCAATGCAATAGGTCTCGCATTTACGCGAGTGTAACCTATTGCCATTGTAAATGACAATGTCTTTTTATTTATGTTTTAAAATCCAAAAACAAAATAAAAGGCTTAGCCATTTACAATGGTAATAGCTCAAACTTGCGTAACTGCAAGTTTGAGGATTAGGTGAGGATTATTCTACCTGACTTAAATAAAAGTTCATTTTTTTATTGCCGCCTCCGTGGGTGATGTAACACCGGATTGTCCAAATTTATTTCATTAATGTTGCAGGATTTGAGTCTTAAAGCTTGTTCTCAGCTTTGGAGCAGAAACAGTCCTAAATGTACACAATGACATATAATCAGAGTTGGATTACGAGATCAGACTGCACGCAAGGCATGATGCATCAGATAAATAAACAACAGCTATGGCTTCGTAGATGCATGAGATGAGGGTATGCAGCGCGATGGACAGAAGTGTGTAGGGGACGTGAAAGAAAGGGGTATGTAGACGAGAGAGTGGAGCGAAGAGGGAGACAGGGAAGAGACGGACAGAGAAGAGAACAGTGAAGGGAGGATAGATATGAAACGGGCGCGCAGCTTTAAACAGTGGAAAAGTGAGGGTTGTAAAGGAGAAAGCAAGAGATAACTGGAGGAGGGGGAGATAGGCAACGAGGGACGGGGGAGGGAGACAGGAGGATGCCGAGATGGGTATAAGGACAAGGGACAGCGAGGACAGGAGTGGGCCAGTAAGTTCTTTTGATGTAGCAGCAGGTAGCGCGGCTCTCTGCACCCATGTGCCAGCGGCCGCGTGCGCCCCAGTGTTGGCACTCAGGCGCGTTCAGCATCACGCCGGTGCCCGTGGTTCCGTGTGCCCAGTGTTGCAATTCAGGCGGGTTCCAAGGAGCAGTTGAGCAGAGACTGTAATACACGTCTATATGAAACTCCAGGTAGGGATTGACACAAACTGAGCAGCGGCCCTTCGCACACATACAGCAGATTTACAGACCGAACAATAACTTTTTATTAAAGAGGCATGCAATACTATATCCGGAGCGCGTAGGCGCTTTATACCACGCAGTGATATAAGTAATGTCATCCATATTGCGTGGCTCTTACTACATCGAACTTGGAAAAAGGAATCACTGACTCACAGCCCCCTGCAGCTCATAAACATCTCGGCAGCAGGCGCATAAACACTCTGAACTGTCGTAATACCTACCTGTTGTTTCACAGAGATAAACAAAGCATTCCAACCAACAGAGTAGGCAGTGTGTCACGTGCACCAGTGCAAAGAAGGAAATGGACCCCTTAGTTGCTGTTTTCCGCTGCAACTCTTTGGGTACTGTGCACAAACATGTAAAGAAAACATGGAGAGGGGGAGAGGTTGTGTGGCGACTTTGGAGCTGAGGAACCGGGTTGGAGCCTGAGCGTCGGCTCAGCACCCTGTGATAATGGGCAAATAACTTAATCTCCCTGTGCCTACCAAAAATAAATGTGTCCCTCTGTAACGAAACTGGTGCTCAAGTAGAGGGCGCCAATACCTAGGGTCAGTTTGCGCGATATAAATATGCCCAAAAAAACCCAGCATTTGTCAGATTTTTGAGAAAGAATTCAATTAAATACATATGGCCTGATAACACTACACTGGAGAGACGGACACTTTGCTGCACACCAGCCCACCACGGCACAGGCAAGAGCCACTGATCCTGTACGATATACCACCGTAGAAGGGAGATACTGAGTACGTGCTCTCAGCAGCACTTCAAGGGAGACGCCGAGTCAGTGTTTCACCACCATGCACATCAGTCCCGAGACAAAGCCTTCACTCGCTCTGGGGGCTTTTTGTTTCAGTTTCGTAGCGCTTTCCACGTTAGTAACATTACACAGTAACATGTTCGTATTTTTTGTAGACACAGGGAGATTAATCGGCATCTCTGTTAAAGACATTTAAGTAATGCCCTGAGCTGCTGATTAATCTTCCTGTGTCTACAAAAAATATCAAACTGTAATTGTGTAATGTTACCGGTGCTCGTAGAAAGCGCTACTATAGTGAAACAAAAAGCCCGAGAGCGAGCTGCTGCTAATGCGAGCAGCCTGCAGCGGAGAGGACGTGGCTCAGCAGTGGGATCTGCAGACTTTGGCGCTGGGGATCCATGTTCGAGCCTCAGCGTCGGTTGAACATCTTGTGAATAATTGTGGGAAATGTTCGCCCTAATTTACAAATTTTAAAATAAAAATCATTCATCGATATCGGAGGAGTGGTGGGAGCCCACACAATCACTATTGTAGGAGGGGTGGGGGTGGAGACAACAGGGATAATCGCAGGAGGTGTGTGAGACGGCAAAACAAAACAAAGGTGCAGCCGCCATAGGTGAAGATACGGCTGGGCATCCCTGCGCTGTAATAAAAACAAGGCGAGGAGGGAGAGGGGGGGGCCACGCCCCCAACCACGACCGGCGGCTTACATTTGTCGGCAGGGTCTGTCTGACACGTCCGTCAGGGAGGGGTAAAAAACAGATGGCACACTGCAGGCAATTAAGTGCCAGCAAAGCGGAGGAAAACTGTAGTTAGGCGCCGCTGCCTCGGGACTACAAGGAAGTTACCATAGGATCAACAGCAACAGAAAGCAAGAAAACAACAGCAATGCCAGACTTAAACCAATCGCAAGGGGCAGGAGAAATTACACGGAGTTGAAGCCAATATACAGATTACTTTAAGTCTCGCTGAGACAGCGCATCCAGCGCATGCGCTGCCAAGGCGAGACCTAAAAAGGGGGCTGGGGAGCACTCAAATTTGAGAAAAGTGCATTTAAATAATGCACCAGGAAGGATAAGTGCATACGGAGTGACCAGGCAGGGTATGTAAATATGGCAGTGGTGAGCCCACATGTAACAAGAGTCAAAGAGAGTATGTCAAATGGCCCAGTGGAGCGTATCAGAGACCAGCGAGAGTATGCAGGATGTAAGCAGGAAACGCACGTCAGAGGGAGCAGGGGAGAACATGCAAAAAGGGACCCAGAGACAGCACTTGAAAAGGGACCAAGAGAGAGTAATTTAAGGGGACCTGTAGAAATCAAGACACAAGCGGAGAGCTTGTCAAAAGAGAGCAGGCAGCTTACGGGGCAAAGAAGGGGCTGCAGGTAGCTTTGCGGGGGTACAGGTGGTATTCCCGGCAGCAGACACCTTTGCAGCGGGTAGAGGTGGTGATCCCGGTAGCAGGCACCTTCCCATGCTGTAGAGGGGTGCTCGCAGGAGACTTTACAGGGCCAAAGAAGGTACCCCACCAGCAGACAGGTTTACAGAGGGCCTTAGGGTAGCAGGGGGGTGGTCGCAGCAGGCACCATGACTTAGAGGGGCTGCAAGGACCATTATATTGGGGTAATCGCCAGCAGGCAGCCATGCTTGGAGCACAAGGGGTACTCAAAGGTGTAGGCAACTTTATACCTGACAGACAGAGGGACTGTTACCAAGAGCAGACGGTTTTCCGTGGGGTAGACCCCTGTGACTACAGGCAGGGTGAGGTGAGCAGAGGGGTGCTCTGGACAGCAGGTACCTTTATAGGGGGTACAGGGTACAGGGTTTAAACGTGTGGTAGGTGGTGGTGCCAACAATGAGTATGCATGTAGTGTAACTCCGATTCACGTAGCACGGTGCCACAGGAAGGGGTTAACCCTGAACCCCTAAATTGATTGACCAACGGTCATGCAAGATAACAACGAGCCTGTGCACACGTAAACAGTATCAACATGTTTCGTCTGGGGGGGGTACCCCAAGACTTCTTCAGGGCTTCTGGCAAAATGACCGGTTTCCGACACTGTGGGTCTGATGCTGGCGGCGTACTCTCTGTGCCAGATATTCTTCTATTATTTGAAATCAGGGCGGGAGTCGGGCACGTCGTTTACAGCACGCTGTCCTATTTACAGTGATACCTCCACGTTCGGCTGACTGTTAGGTCCTTACTCTTGGCCCAGCATTCCGTAAAAAAAGTTTTCACTACCATTCACCAGCCGGGACGGAACTACAACCGGCAGAGAGATTCTCACCGCAAGTCATTTTGCCAGAAGCCCTGAAGAAGTCTTGGGGTACCCCCCCAGATGAAACACATGTTGGCTGGGCAACCTTTCTGGATTAAAATGAAGAGAAAAATACTTCTCATGACTACTCATCTTCATTTCACTGTATATTTGTAACACTTTGTGTCCATTTTTGCGATGACGTTTCTACACAGTGAATTGATCTGTTGATACTGTTTACGTGTGCACAGGCTCGTTGTTACCTTTATAGGGGGTATTCGCCAGCAGCCAGCCATACGGGGGCTGAGTGGGTGCTCGCAGGAGCAAGCGACTACAAGGGACAAAGGGATGCTGCCAAGAGCAGACGGTTTCCCAAGGTGAAGAAGAGGGGTGGTACTAAAGGCAGCTTTAGGGGGCAGAAGGGTGGTCGCAGCAGCAGGCCCCTTTATAGGGGGTAATCGCTAGCAGGCAGCCATACGGGGGGCTGAGTGGGTGCTCGCTGGAGCAGCGACTTTACAAGGGACAGAGGGACGCTGCCAACAGCAGACAGGTTCCCATGGGGAAGAGGGGTGGTACTAAAGGCAGCTTTAGGGGGCAGAAGGGGTGGTCGCAGCAGCAGGCAGCTGTACAGAAGGTTATCCCAGCAGCGGGCAGGTTTAAAAGGGACAGAGGGGCACGGGATGCCGCTGATCCCATGCACTGGGAGGAGGGGGGAATGAAACCACGAGACCAACAAAAAATGCACAGTGTAACCAGTGAGCCGACAGGCCACATCAACGCTCCCTACAGACCCAAGACACGCACCACGCCCCCCGGCTGACAGCACACGGGCAAGAAGTACAAATAATAGCAAGCATTTGCAATGCAATAGGTCTCCAATTTACGCGACTTGGCATCACGGACAACGGGAGGGATGGCGGGGGGGAGAAGGCACAGACATCGGTCGGGTGGAGAAGGCACGGACAACGGGAGGGTGGGAGGGCATATGAGGGGGTGGGGGAGGAGAGGAGAAGGCACGGACAACGGGAGGGAGGGCGGGAAGGGGAAAAGAAGGCACAGACAACGGCAGGGAGGATGGAGGGGGGAAGAAGGCACCAAAACACACATTTACCTTGTCCGTCTCCTGAGGCGGGCTCCGGCTCCAAAAGGAAATAGTACACGCCCGTGTAACAACCAAGTAAAGGGGCGAGTAGCCATGGGAGGATAGAAATGACAACATGGCTGCAATAAGGAGGGACTAACAAGCTCATAATGAATCATAAGACAGCATTTACAAAGGACAAACACACAAGCCAATGAAAAATAAGGGCGGGGGAGTGGGCGAAGCTTCCCTCCATACTGAACTACCACAGCTCTACGCAGAGCAGTGCTTGCCCGCTGGCTCACGCTCGACCTAAAAACGGGCACTAATTTATAAGTCTATTACCTTTCGCAGCTTCATCACGAAGGAGAGAAACAATAGGTGCAAAAAGTTCCGTCTGAGCCTAATATTTTACCATGATGGTTTCAAAATCAAGAGGCAACAAGCTTGTTCAATTGCAATACGTTTGACCTTGCTAGCCCCTCTCTCCAAAACTGGGGCATTGGGAAAGGCTTATCCATTCTGGCTTTTGGAGGGAGGTTTGACTTAACATCCACACTAGTTCCTCACTTCACTCAGTCTTAAAAGTGTCTCATGAATATGCGGTAAGTGTCTGTTACTATAGACAGTAATCAGCATCAATGTTTCCAGTCAATAATGTCTCGAAGCAAACTCTTCCTAGCAATGTGCATTAGTGGTTCAGTTAATGACATCTATCAGTGGTTCCAGACATCTATGCATCAGTGGTCTCTCACCTGGAATGTCAAATGTAGGTCTGGAGCTGCCAGATCAAAGTCAGATTTTCAGGATATGCCCTGACTAACTACATTAAATCCAATGAGTATACTTGTATGTAATTCTGTCTTACATGGATGTTAGAAATTGGGTCTCTAGTTGGCAGAGTTTTACACCCTGTCCAAGTACGGACCACAATCCTAGTCAGGGTAAGCTAGATACACACTTTAAATTAGTCTGTGCTCACCCTCTGGTATCTTGGCACAGAGCAGGCAGGCTTAACTTAAGAGGCAACGTGTAAAGTATTTGTGCAACACACACACACACACACACACACACACAGTAACACAATGAATACACCACAAAATGTCTCCATTCAGGTTTAGAAAACTAGAGAATATTTATCTGATTCAAACAAGACCAAAACAACAAACATCCAATCAGTAGAAACCTAGATATGAATTTTTAAATGAAAAATGCAAAAAGAGTGCTTACAAGTCACTAGTAGTCTAAAGATTACTTGAGGTCGAAAGGGACCTAAACAAATGCAAAGTTTAGGCCGACTGTGATGGAGGGGAGGCCTGCTACAGGACCCAAACAGGTCCCGCTGAAGAAATACTTTGGCTGAAGCAAGTGTCGACATTGAGAGCCTACTGCGCTGTCGTCAAGCCAACAAAGAGGGTCCCATGCTGTCGTTGAGCTCCGTTGAAGTGATTGCAATGTGTCGGCGATGAGCCGCGCAGGCTGTGGGGTTGTTGCCGTTGAGAAGCCTCTGCGTTGGCGTCGAAGGGGAATTTCTAACAAACCAGTTTTTGCAGAAATCAACTGCAGAACCCACCTCTGAGGCCCCACACTGGAGGGGGCACCTCAGTCAAGGATAGGACTCACAGATGCCAGAGTCCAGCAGCCCCAGCACAATTGCAGGAAGACTTTTGTGTCCCTTGGAGTCATTCAGGGTTTAAGTGAGATAGGTCCAGTCCTTGTCCTCAGCAGGGCAGAGATCAGCAGGCAGCAGGGCAGCTCAGCAAAGCAGAGAAGCAGTTCCTCAGACCAGTCAGTCAAGGCAAAGTGGCAATCCTTACAGCACAGCAGTCTTTACTCTAGTAGAGCTCTTCCTAGGTCCAGTAGTGTACTGATTTGGTACAGTCAGAGCCCCAGGACCTATACCCAAAACTGCCTTTGATGGAGGGAGTGACCTCGAAGCAACTCTCTGAAATGTACAAGGATCCCTTTCAACCCAGTCCTCTCTGCCAGGCTATCTGGGATGAATCAGTGCTTTGTGTGTGGATGGGACACCACCTATTGAAGTGTGTCAGCCCCTCCCATTCCTCCCTACCCAGGAAGACCCATCAGAATGCAGACAAATGCAGATGAGGGTTCAGAATGCAGATGAGCATCTCCGCCCTGTGGTTGTGGCTGTCTAGAGGGAATGCACCAAGTGTAGCTGTCACCCAGCCCAGACGTATATTTGAGACAGGCTGCAGGCACACAGAGCAAAGTTTAGAGCAGAGAAATTTCCACTTTCTGAAAGTGGCATTTCTAAAATATTAACGTCAAATCCAGCTTTGCCACTAAAGAGGATTTATCATTACAAATCCAAAGATATGAAACATGATTTAGCTACTCCTTTCTAATCAGTAATTGCAGCTTAAAAGTGATTTAAGGAATTTACAATGCTAGCCTATGAGAGGAGTAGGCCTCACAGAGGTGAAAAATGAATTTAGCTGTTTGTCAGTACCAGGAGATATAAAATTTAAAGTACATGTCTTAACTTTTAGTTACACAGCACCCTGCCTTTAGGGCTACATAAGGCCTACCTTAGGGGTGACCTATGTGTAATAAAAGGGGAGTTTAAGGCTTTGCAGGTGGTTTTAAATGGAAAGTTGAAGTGGCAGTACTCTACACACACAGGCCTTTCATTGGCAGGCCTGAGACAGGTTTAAAAGGCTACTTGTGTGGGTGGCACAACCAGTGCTGCATGCCCACTAGTAGCATTTAGATTACAGGCCCTGGGTATACAATCTTTGCAAGGGACTTATAAGTAAAATAAGTATGTCAATCGGGTATATACCAATGTCCATGTTTAGAGAAGAAGCACATGCACTTTAGCACTGGTCAGCAGTGGTAAAGTGCTCAGAGTCCTAAGGCTAACAAAATATACAGCAAGAAGTGAAGGATGACAGGTCTAACAATGGATATCACAGAAAATGCCATGGATCAGCCTTTTGCTTATGACACCCCCGCCTTAGGCCATATAGACATCAATTGGCCTCTGTGTAGTATGTCTCCTTTGAACCAGGCAGTTACTGTATCAATGGCCCCAGGCCGTAAATGTGCATTGTTTACCACTACCAATGGCCCCATTTAGTAACAGGTTTTAATGGGTGCACAGACCAACAAGCATTAAGGGCTTCACATAATAACAGTAATTAATAGCCCCACACAGCAAGCATCAATGTCTGGTTCCTACCATTGGTGCTGGACTGCAGAACCAGTTGCCATCATGGCACCTCTGGAGGTGTGATAGTGCTGAGTTGCTTTATGCCTGCCGGCTGTTTAGCAACCATTTGTCCCTATGACTGGGTGGGGTTCACATGCACCGTGGGCAGTGATTAGGGAAAATAGGAGACAGCCACCAGTAGGACATGGCCAAAGCCAGCAACTGGAAATATTGCACTCCAAAATTAATAAGCTTACAATGATGTTGCGTGCCATTAAGGTCAAAACGAAACAAAATATTTTGTCATTAAGGGCGCTGTCAAAGTTGAGCTGAGCCATTGCTGAAAGCATGATGCAGTAATTTGATCCCATTGAGGTCCTGGAGGTGGACCATGGCTATTACAGATGTGCTGGCCCATTGAAAGGTAATGACAATGAAGTCAGCAGAGCTGAAGCACCGTTTAGAAGTATTGAATGTTTTTGAGAATATGGTGCCATCGAAGCCAGTGGTGGTGAAAATGCGTTGAGGTTATATTACTTTTATGTCGTTGAAGTCAATTGAAGTGGGCCATTTTCGGGAGTGGGATGCACCACTGTTTTGCCAGTGAAGTCAGTGGAATTGAACCAATACAGGAAGGTTTTTCAGCAATTTGAGTATAATCCTATTGAAGTCAGTGAAGGTGAACCATTGTTGGTAGAGTGATACCAATTAGGTAAATAGAGATAAACCATTTTTGGTTGAGTGATGAAGTCTTGTGAGAAGGTGATGCTAGTTAAACAAAATAGAAAAGTCAATGGAGGTGAGCTGATGTTGAAAATATGATGCTCAATAAGATGCCAATGTAGTTTAGTGAGGTGAATTACTGTTGGGTGAGTTATATGGTTGTCTGATGTCTCACAGTGTGGCGTCTAATGTCATTACTTAGAAAGTGATGCAAGAGTGGGTTGTATGATGCCTCGGATGTCGAGCAAGGCAAAAGATTTCTGAAGAATGATGTGGAAGCTTCATTTCGTTGAAGTTAATAGAAGTGCACTATTGGCAGGTGGTTGTTGCAAAGTTTATAGGAGAAAAATGCCTTTGAAGACAAGTCACTTAAACAATTGTTGAATGAGAGATACAAACAATTGATCCTATTAAGGTTGTTCTGGGCTTCTGTCCAAGACTGAAACCAACATATAATGCTGCAAAGTACACTGAAGGGCAACACCATCAAAGAAGTCAGAAAGACCTTGCCCATTAAGCTAAAATTTTCTAACAGTCAAAGAAAATCTCAAATGACTATCCAACCCCCAACATCAGTACAAACACTGCATAGCAATCTTGCATGATTGTGAGTTTTTGCTAATGCTCTTTGACCTCAACGTTGTAAAACCAGTCATTCCATCTCAATAACCCAGATCTCTCTTTGCCCCACTAGTCTTCTTTCCCCAAAACGTTTCAAGCATACCACCATTGAATTCATTGAAGAGAAAACAGAAATTTAGGCTGATTCCCAAAACTAAAATGTCACATCTGGAAAATGTGCCAGGATTTGTATCTCTGAAGTGATTCCTTCCATCTCTAGTAGCCAATATCATAAAATAGATCAACATATCCCTTGAAAGTAGTTCTGTTCCCATTTCATTGAAAAAGCATTCACTACACACTTTTGAAGACTCACTAATCTGGTGAACTGCTTACCTATATCTACCCTTCATTGATTAACAGTAAAGTGATAGGGGACAAGGCATCTGCAACAACACTTGAAACAAATCCTCCTTCTGAGCCAACAGTTGGGCTTTAGAGCTAAGAGATGAATTGAAGCCATGTTATGGATCATCAGAGATAAATGCCTCACCATGCTGGATGAAGGCAAACATGTCAACCATCTAATTATTGACCTCTACTCAGCATATAATACAGTCGTCCATGTTGTTTTCCTCGCAAAGTGAAAACCACGTCTAGGGTTGACTGACACTGCCTTATAAAGGCCCCATTTCTTTTTCACTGAATAGAGATACAGACTGGATATGTGGTTTCATCGATTCATAATGAAACACTGGAGAGCTATGGGGATCTAACCCTCACTTTCATTTTCACTGTTAATCATTCACTATTACCCACTGTGCTGCAAGGGCTTAGACAGTTCTAGTCCGATATCCAGAGACACATTCATCTGAAAGAAGGACTCTGGAAGTCTGGCAAACATGTCCAAATAATTTGACTATCAACATCAAGGGTCAATAGAGACCTTTCTCATTTTAGAAAGTATAAATCCTAGATCCTGTGGGCAGATCTATTAGCAGTTGCACACTTTCAGATTCGCAAACATTGAGAGGTTGTAACTGCTAAAAAAGGTATTCTGAATGCACTATAACTATTTTAGAAGTCTGTAAAGTTTTACCAACTCCTATAAGTTTACAAAAGAGGATCACTGCCAGCTCTCACAGCACTATTTCCAAATGGAAAACCTTTTTTTTTTTTAAAAGCAGTCATGTTTCCTTTGAGAAATTCGGGCTTCTTTTCTTCACAATAAAGTTTATATCCTCAGGGATATGTGTGCCGGTGGTAGGGAGTAAATGTGACATGCCCTGTGGGGTGGGATTGACACAGCGAATTCCCATTCTGCACTGATGGGGGCTGTGAACTTTTTTTTTGGCTCCCCTTTTCCCCTCTTGCCCTTTTCTTTTGAACCCCTCCTTGGGTAGTAGAGATTACTCCTGTTTGAGCATCTTTGCAACATGGCTACTCTTCTCTCTGTACCCTCACTGTTCCGTACTTAAACACTTCAAATAATATACTATGTGTAAACGTCATTGTATGCAGAACCTGAGAGCCACTGTATGACACTGCAATATGTTCTTTTGTTTAATGTCTGAAAATGTTAGCAAAGATGTATTTTTAAAAAAGGTTTTATTTTTGTAAAGCCATCATAGAGATGATGGTGTGCTGACCTTTGTGGGACATTGTCCAGATGATTATAATCGATCAGAGTGTGCTGCATATTGTGAACTGCCTAATTAATATTTATTAGGCAGGTCGGTGTCGATCCCACTATGATTCATTATCTTGCAAACCTGCCTAACTGTACACAAGATGGTTTGCAAAAAAAGATACAAGTAGAGTCGCAATTTTCGACTCATTTTGCGATCAGTATCTTGCTACATCGGGCCCTAACTTGTATGATGAGCTAGGCCCAGGGGTAGGTCATTTGAATGGTCTTTACAACTGTGATTGCTCCTGGTCACATCAAATAAAGTTAATAATCTGGGTTTTGTCTTCAACACAAATCTCATCTTTGCTTCCCAGATCAGTGCTGTATTGAGGAGCCATGGTGATAGCATGCCTCTAGTTACTGAAACAAAGGATTGGTATTGACTGAGAGAATAACGTGGCATCCAGAATGTGTCTAGGCCTCAGACAACAAACTCGTCAGAGGATATGGAATACTATGCACCACGAATATGGTGTACTAGTACAAAATCAAGGGCTACTTACAGAATATAGAGCCCCATTAAAGCGATCTCAAATCAGCCACCTAGAATCTGATCCACCAAATATGGTAAAAACAAGAAAAAGATGGAGGCAGGTCTCCATTAAAACAGAGGCCACGATTCTGATGTGCTCTAAACCCTAACCTAAAAGCAGATTGTAGGCACAAAGCACTATCAATCAATCAGCATTTGTAAAGCGCAGCACTGACACCCCTGGGAGTATCTGGGCTCTGGGGTGTGAGTTCTCCATCGAAATGCCGGGTCTTGAGAAAACGGCGGGAAGAGGGAAGAAATGAGCGAGCAGCAAAGGCAAACACGGGGCAAATAAACGAGCAGAAAAGGCAAAACAGAGGGCAGAAAAAAACAAACAGAAAAGACAAAAAGAGCAAAGGAGGGCAAAACAGAGTGCAAAAAACTAGCAGAAAAGGCCAAACAGAGGCCAGAAAAATGAGAAGTAAAAAGGCAAATCAGTGGGCAGAAAAACGAGCAGAAAAGGCAAAACAGAGCAGATGAGGGCAAAACAGAGGACAGAAATATTAGCAGGAAAAGCAAAATGGAAGGCAGAAAAGCGAGCAGAAAAGGCAAAACAGAGGGCAGAAAAGCAAGCACAAATGGCAAAGCAGAGGGCAAAAAACTAGCAGAAAAAGGCAAAACAGAGGGCAGAAGAACAAGCTGAAAAGACAAAGCAAAGGGCAGAAAAACGAGCAGAAAAGGCAAAACAGAGGACAAAAAAACGAGCAGAAAAGGCAAAACAGAAGTGAGAAAAAGACAAACGAGAGGGCAGAAAAAGGCAAAACAGAGGGCCGAAAAATGAGCAGAAAAAGGCAAAACAGAGTGCAGAAAAACAAGTAGAAAAGGCAAAACAGAGGGCAAAAAAATGAGCAGAAAAGACAAAAGAGAGGGCAGAAAAACGAGCAGAAAAGGCAAAACAGAGGGCAGAAAAACAAGCAGGAAAGGCAAAACAGAGGGCAGAAAAAAGAGCAGAAAAGTCAAAACAGAGGGCAGAAAAGCGAGCAGAAAAAGCTAAGCTGAGCAAGAAACGAGCAGAGGAAGCACAAACAGAGGCCAGCAGGTAGACAGGCAGCAGAGGGTAGGGGACTGCTGGCAAGCTGGAAGGAGAACTGTCGCAGTGGGAGCTGGCACGAGGACCATGGGCCATTTCAGGAAGAAGAAGTGTTCAGGCTGACTCTCATCTGAGCGCTTGCCATAGAGAGGATAGGGAATGAAAAATACCAACTAAACTGTTTGGACTTTAAGCATTCTTGCAAAACTTCAGAAAAGTTGTAAACTCCTGAAGAGAAGCTCAACTAAAATTTGTGATGTATAAAAATATAAACAAATTACTTCAACTGCAGGACACAGACTTGTTGGTGCTGATCCTCATAACCCACCAGAGAGTATTCTGTTTGCAGGGCAAAACTTTCATTTTTCAATTTGGATTACTAGAAGTTTTAACAAAGATGTAGAGCCTTTCTTCTTTGTTCTTCTTTAAACAAATGTGGCAGTGCAACATGGAAAATTAATGTATCTATAAATTATTGCAACACACACCAATCGTATCATAGGTGCTGCGGTAAAGTCACCACCATTCCCTGTTCACCAGTTTATTTATTTTTTAGATAAAGTGATGTTCTGCTTCATAAACCAAAACCATGTAAATTACAGAAGTGTTCTTCATTTTCTTTTTCAATTCCTTCTGGAAATGCTAAATTGCTTTTTCTACTAGTGCATTAAGACCATCAAGTTCCTACGTGGGCCCCAGAGTAGAAGTACCATGCTCTAGCTTTAATCAAATTATTTCTCGGGTTTTCATGTTATATTTCTTCGAAGCAGCTAATTATGATAACTGAACACTCGGCTTAAGCCTGCCCCATTCAATGAAATGCAAATTTGCTTACTCCGTTCTTTGATGTTCAAATGTAATTGGCATATCTATGTAAAATAGGTACATCTTCTATTTGGTCAAAGAAATATGGGATGGCCATCTGTTTCTGTAACATTTTACACTCTGCTTTGAAATGTGGTGATTAGAAAATGGCATCAATAAATCACTGTTTTAATGTATGTGGGAGTATGGAACTGAGCAATAATTGTAGGTTATTATATAAAATAGACCCCTAGTGCAGCTCCAGGCCACCCACAATCAAATTTAAAAATGTAAGAAAAAGTCAATAAAATATTGGTGCATGCCCTCCATCGAACAACAAACTTAACCAAAGTTCTTTAACTTACTTAGGGGCATATTATCAAGAACGGCGTTAAAATTATCGCCGGTTTAGCGGCAGAAAACTGCCGCTAAAGCGGCGATAATGGGCTTGCTAATATGCCCTGGAGAATTCCAATAGAAGCCCATGTCCACACCAGAACATGGACTTCTATTGGAATTCTCCAGGGCATATTATCAAGCCCATTATCGCCGCTTTAGCGGCAGTTTTCTGCCGCTAAACCGGCGATAATTTTTAACGCCGTTCTTGATAATATGCCCCTTGCTTTCTTCCCCCAAAAATCCTTAAAATCCAATGGTCTATGCAGCAGGGATTGTAGTCAAAGAGAGTGATCCTTTCCCCTCAAAATACAAATGAAAAGTAACAAAGGGATTAAAAAAGCACTGGTAGGAGCCTTCTGTACAGGGAGAGGAAGTTGGAGTTTCTGTGGCACTCCCTTCTTGTTGAAAAAAAAGCAAAATAAAAAAATACTTTTCGAGCTAAAAAGACTACCTGAACAGATAGAAAACCTGCTCGAAAACCTATTGTCGAGTTGAATTTGCTGCTCCACAAAAATGTATTCACACAGCAGTCCTGCTGGCCAGACCGCCTGCGACTGCCCGCATTAGAAAACAATGTCGGAAGGCTTCCCAGCAATCAGAAATCGGGCTAGGGGACGCCAAGTCTTGCTTGCCAGCTTACTTGCTGGAGCCTCACGTTGTTCATTGTCATCGCATTACTCGAACAGAAAAAAAATCTGGGCGAGTCTGTTAAAGATCAACACGAAATCACCAATTTCTCTAATTGCGTGAGTGGAATAAAAAATTCCGCTTGGGCCTAGTATAAAGGTAGGTAAACTTTCTCTGACATGTGCTACTGTAGTGCTTTTGAACTGCAGTCAGCCACAACACAATGTTGTTCTACTCGGCATATGTTTTGGTCATACATGTGGGTGGTGTAAATATACAATGAAGGCTATATATGACATTTAAATTCCATGCCGCTGTTGTAATTTCAGTTCCCACTTGCCATGGCCTCACTAGATAGTTAAATAAGTCAAATTGATCTAACCAACTTTACTTTATATGTTTAGGGTAAGAATTGTATGGATTGTGACTTTGAATGGCACTATAAAAGTGCACAGAGTCCTAAAACTAGCAGACAGACTACGAAAAAAGTTTGATGACACTATAAAAAGAGGCCATTTGTACAGGGATCAATAGTATAATTTGGTCTTTTGGTACTAATAGGACATGAAGCATGCCCATGACTCTTATGCAAAAAATGTATCAGAACAATTCATAGTTTGTCTTCCACTTGAAGGTGGTGTGTAGATCTCATATGGGTTTCCTATAATCAGTGTATTGTGGTAGGCCTAGTCCGTATATTTATTTCAGGTTTTAGACCTTTCTCCCTCCTGAGCAAGTGGTTTATTGACTAAACTACTCAGTGTCTTCCCTTGTACCTACTGGGCAAGCAGTATGGTTTTAGTAGATGGGGATCGTTTGTCCTCTGGAGAGCTAAGGATAAATATTTTTAAAACACATGCAATGCTAAATCAACCCCTATGTTTTTGGGTCACAGGTTCATGTGTCCTTGTGCATCGAGTCAGCTTTCATAGGTGATGATGTGACAACTAGACATTTCTTTTTGTGAAGGCATGCACTCGCCAGAAGGTGCAAACTCATTGTCTCAGGTTTAGTGGAAGTGCATGGCTTCAATATGCCCACGGTTTGCATCATAAGCAAGCATAAGGCGTACACACTAAAGCTGCTGCCCTTGCTTTCAATAGAACTTATGTCAAAGACACAAGCATGACAGCTACACATAAACTCTTTTACCTACTACTACATAAATACTGAATTCTGGCAGGACAAGCTGTGTGCCTTTTCATATTGCTTGCACACTGAAGAGCAACTTGTTTGAAAAAACAGGCATTAACTAATAAGTCTATTACCGTTCGCAGCTTCATCAAGAAGGAGAAAAACAATAGGTGCAAAACGTTCCGTTTGAGCCTAATATTTTACCATGATGGTTTCAAAATCAAGGGACAACAAGCTTTTTCAATTGCAATATGTTTGACCGTGCTAGACCCTCTCTTAAAAACTGAGGCATTGGGAAAGACTTATCCATTCTGGCTTTTGGAGGGAGGTTTGACTTAACATCCACACTAGTTCCTCACTTCACTCAGTCTTAAAAGTGGCTCATGAATATGCAGTAAGTGTCTGTTACTATAAACAGTAATGAGCATCAATGTTTCCAGTCAATAATCTCTCGAAGCGAACTCTTCATAGCAATGTGCATTAATGGTTCAGTTAATGACATCCATCAGTGGCCCCAGAAATATATGCATCAGTGGTCTCTCACCTGGAATGTCAAATGTAGGTCTGGAGCTGCCAGATCGCAGTCAGATTTTCAGGATATGACTTGACTAACTACATTAAATTCAATGAGTATACTTGTATGTAAATCTGTCTTTCATGGATGTTAGAAATTGGGTTTCTAGTTGGCAGAGGTTTGCACCCTGTCTAAGTAGGGACCACATTCCTAGTCAGGGCAAGCTGTCTACATACTTTAAATTAGTCTGTGCTCACCCTCTGGTAGATTGGCACAGAACAGGCAGGTTTAACATAAGAGGCAATGTGTAAAGTATTTGTGCAACACACACACACACACAGTAACACAATGAATACACCACAAAACGTCGCAACACAGGTTTATTTATCTGAGTCAAACAAGACCAAAACAACAAACATCCAATCAGTAGAAGTCAGTAGAAGTCTAGACATGAATTTTTAATGATTAAATGCAAATATAGTGCTTAGAAGTCACTAGTAGTCAAAAGGTTGGTTTAAGTCGTGAGGGACTTGTACAAATGCAAAGTTCAGGCCGACCGCGATGGAGGGCAGGCCAGCCACAGGACCCAAACGCATCCCACTGAAGAAATACCTTGGCTGGAGCAAGTGCCGACATCAAGAACCTACTGTGCTGTTGTTGAGCCGCGCAAAGAGGGTGCTGTGCTGTCGCTGAGCACCATTGAATTTAATGCAATGTATCGTTTTTGAGTTGTGCAGGCTGTGAAGTCACTGTCATTGAGCAGCCTCTGCGTCGACATCGAAGGGCGATGTGGCTGAATTTCTAACGCACTGGTTTTTGCAGAAATCGATTGCAGAACCCACTTCTGAGGCCCCACACTGGAGGGGGCACCTCAGGCAAGGGTAGGACTCACAGATGGCAGAGTTCAGCAGCCCCAGCAGGATTGCAGGAAGTCTTTTGTGTCCCTTGGGGTCACTCCGGGTTTAAGTAAGATAGGTCCAGTCCTTGTCCTCAGCAGGGCAGAGATCAGCAGGCAGCAGGGCAGCTCAGCAAAGCAGAGAAGCAGTTCCTCAGACCAGTCAGTCAAGGCAAAGTGGCAATCCTTACAGCACAGCAGTCTTTACTCCAGCAGAGTTCTTCCCAGGTCCAGTAGTGTACTTATTTGGTAGGGTCAGAGCCCCAGGACCTATGCAAAAAAGTGCAGTTGATGTAGGGGGTGACTTCAAAGCAACTCTCTGAAATGCACAAGGATCCCTTTCAACCCAGTCCTGTCTGCCAGGCTATCTGTGGGGGATGAATCAGTGCTTTGTGTGTGGAAGGGACACCACCTATTGAAGTGTAAGTGTCAGCCTCTCCCGTTCCTCCCTACCCAAGAACATCCATCTGAATGCAGACAAATGCAGATGAGTGGTCAGAATGCAGATGAGCCTCTCCTTCCCGTGGTTGTGGCTGTCTAGAGGGTATGCACAAAGTGTAGCTGTCACCCATCCCAGATGTGTATTGGAAACAGGCTGCAGGGACACAGAGCAAAGTTTAGAGCAGAGAAATTTCCACTTTCTAAAAGTAGCATTTATAAAATAGTAACATCAAATCCAGCTTTCCCACTAAAGAGGATTTATCATTACAATTCCAAAGACATGAAACATGATTTATCTACTCCTTTCTATTCAGGAATTGCAGCTCAAAAGTGATTTAAGGAATTCCCAATGCTAGCCAATGAGAGGAACTGGCCTCACTGCAGTAAAAAATGAATTTAGCTGTTTGTCAGTACCAGGACATGTGAAACTTAAAAGTACATGTCCTAATTTTTTGTTACACAGCAGCCTGTCCATAGGGCTACTTAAGGCCTACCTTAGGGATGACATGTGTATTAACAGGGGAGTTTAAGGCTTTGCAATTGATTTTAAATGACAAGTTGAAGTGGTAGTAAATTACACACACAGAGGGCTTGCAATGGCAGACCTGAGACAGGTTAAAAAGGCTACTTCTGTAGGTGGCACAACCAGTGCTGCATGTCCACTAGTAGAATTTAGATTACAGGCCCTGGGTATATGGTATACCACTTTAAAAGGGACTTATAAGTAAACTAAGTATGCCGATCAGGTATATCCCCATGTCCATGTTTAAGGGAGAAGCACATGAACTTTAGCACTGGTCAGCAGTGGTAAAGTGCTCAGAGTCCTAACGCCAACAAAAGATACAGCCAGAAGTGGAGGTAAGCAGGCGAAAATGGGGGGAAGGCCACCCTAAGGATGACAGGTCCAAAAATAGATATCCCAGAAAATGCCATGGATCAGCCTTTTGCTTATGACACCCCTGTTTTAGGCCATATAGACATCAATTGGCCTCTGTGTGGTATGTCTCTTTTGAACCAGGCAGTTTCTGTATCAATGGCCCCAGGCCGTAAATATGCATTGCTTGCCACTACCAATGGCCCCATTTAGAAACAAGTTTTAATGGCCGCACAGGCTAACAAGCATTAGTGGCTTCACATAATAACAGGAATTAATAGCCTCACACAGCAAGCATCAATGTCTGGTTCTTACCATTTGTGCTGGCCTGCAGAACCAGTTGCTATCATGCCACCTGTGGAATTCTGATAGGGTTGAGTTGCTGTATGCCTGCCGGCAGTTCAACACCATTTGTCGCTATGAATGGGTGGGGTTCACATGCACCGTGGGCAGTGCTGAGGGAAAGGAGGAAACACAGCCACCAGTGGGACATGACCAAAGCAAGTAAGTGGAAATATTGCACACCAAAATTATTAAGCCTACAATGATGATGCGTGCCATTAAGATCAAAACGAAACAAAATATTTTGTCATTAAGGGCCCTGCCAAAGTTGAGCTGAGCCATTGCTGAAAGCATGATGCAGTAATTTGATCCCATTGAGGTCCTGGAGGTGGACCATGACTATTACAGGTGTGCTGGCCCATTGAAAGGTAATAACAATGAACTCAGCGGAGCTGAAGCACCATTTAGAAGTGATGATTGTTTTTGAGAATGTGGTGCCATTGAAGCCAGTGGTGGTGAAAATGTGTTGTGGTTATATTATTTTTATGTTGTTGAAGTTAATTGAGGTAGGCCATTATAGGGAGTGGGATGCACCACTGTGGTGCCAGTGAAGTCAATGGAAGTGAACTAATACAGGAAGGCTCTGCTGCAATTTGAGTATAATCCTACTGAAGTCAGTGAGGGTGAACCATTGTTGGTAGAGTGATACCAATGAGGTCAATACAGATAAACCATTTTTAGTTGAGTGATGAAGGCTTGTGAGAAAGTGATGCTAGATGAAGAAAAGTCAATGGAGGTGAGCTGATGTTGGAAATGTGAAGCTCAATAAGATGCCAATGGAGTTAAGTGAGGTTAACTAAGTGGGTTAAGCAGTTGTTGTCTGATGTCTCACAGTGTGACGTCTAATGTCATTTTTTAGAGGGTGATGCAAGAGTGGGTTGTATGATGCCACTGATGTCGAGCAAGGCAAACGATTTCTGGAGGGTGATGTGGAAGCTTTGTTTTGCTCAAGTTAATAGAAGTGCACTATTGGTAGGTGGTTGTTGCAAAGTTTATAGGAGAAAAATGCCTTTGAAGATGTCACTTAACAATTGTTGAATGAGAGATACAAATAATTGATCCTATTGAGGTTCTTTGGGCTTCTGTCCAAGACTGAATCCAACATAAAATGCTGCAAAGTACACTGAAGGACAAACCATCAAGGAAGTCAGAAAACCTTGCCCATTAAGTTCAAATTTTCTAACAGTCAAAGGAAATCTTTAACATTTATAATGACTATCCAAACCCAACATCAGTACAAACACTCCATTGGAATCTGGTATGATTGTGAGTTTCTGCTACTGCTCTTGACCTCAACATTATAGAATCAGTCATTCCATCTAAATAACCCAGATTCCTCTTTGCCCCACTAGTGTTCATTCCCAAAAACTTTTCAAGCATACCACCATTACATTAATTGAAGAGGAAGCAGACATTAAGGCTGATTCATAAAACTAAAGTGTCACATCGGGGAAATGTACCAGGATTTGCATCTCTCCTGAAGTGATTCCTTCGATCAGTAGTAGACATTATCATAAAATAGATCAACTTACTGGGTTCTGCTCCCATTTCAGTGAAAAAGCATTCACTGCACACCTTTTGAAGACTCGCTAATCTAGGTGAACTGCTTACCTATATCTACCCTTCATTGACTCACAGTAAAGTGAAAATGGACAAGGCAGCTGAAACACTTGAAACACTTGAAACAAAACCTCCTTCTCAGTCAACAGTTTGGCTTTAGAGCTAAGAGATGAATTGAAGCCATGTTTAGGAACATCTGAGATAAATGCCTCACCATGCTGGATGAAGGCAAACATGTCAACCATCTAATTATTTACTGCTACTCAGCATATAATACAGTTGTCCATGTTGTTTTCCTCACAAAGTGAAAACCATGTGTAGGGTTGACTGAATCCACCTTATAAAGGTCCCACTTCTTTTTCACTGACTAGAGCATAAAGATACAGACTGGATTGTGGTGTCATCGATTCACTTCAAATAATATACTATGTGTAAACTATATATACTATGTGTAATGTACTATGTGTAAACGTATGCAGAACCTGAGAGCCACTGTATGACACTGCAATATGTTTTTTTGTTTAATGTCTGAAAATGTTAGTAAAGACATATTTTAAAAAAAAAGGTTTTATTTTTATTAAGCCATCATAGAGGTGATGATGTGCTGACATTTGTGGGACATTGTCTCTATGATTGTGACCAATCAGTTTGGGCAGCATATTGTGAATTACGTAATTCATATTTATTAGGTAGGACGGTGTTGATTACACTATGATTCACTCTCTTGCAAACCTGCCTATCAGTACACAAGATGGTTTGCAAAAATGATACTAGTTGCAAAAAGTGGAGTCACAATTTTCGACTCCTTTTGCGATCAGTATCTTGCTAGTTGTATGATGAGCTAGGCCCTGAGGTAGGTCATTTGAATGGTCTTTACGGCTGTGATTGCCCCATGTCACATCAAATAAAGTTAATAATCTGGGTTTTGTCTTCAACACAAATCTCATCTTTGCTTCCCAGATCAGTGCTGTGTTGAGGAGCCATGGTGATAGTGATGGAGCAAGGTTTCAAAAAATGAAACTTGCTTGTATGCAATCTTCCTCATAGTATTAATTTATTAAACTTGTATTGTAAATACTAACCTTTGCATTCACAAACACAAGAGGGACAGAAGCTTGCTTATGTGTTTTACTAATGAATAACGCTTGTCTGTAATCCAAAATGTCCGCTAAAGCGCGGGAACCTCAATGCGCATGTCGCAACCTGATCACATGGTGTGACGTCTTTCTTTGCTTGGTGGGAAACTTCTGCTTCTACGCAGTGTGCACTAAAATGGCCGCTAAATGTTTTCACATGCTTCAGCTTGCTCTCATGTCATTATTAAATTGTCGTTTTCTTAATGCTACTAATGCAGGATAGTATTATAATTAATTGGGAATAGAGTAGGGAAAGTGGGCATACAGTGAAACTTTTTATTTGGGATTTTAATATTTTCTTCTTGCACTTTTAGTAATTCGTAAACTTGGGCCTGGGTTGGTGACTTGAAACTCGAGAGACAGATGGTTCTGCGCATGTGTCCTGTGTGCCTGCCAAGTGAAGTCAACTTGGACGTCTTCCAAGGCCATGACCCATTGGCCGAAGATGCTGTACTTCATGCTTCCGGAGGACAAAAATGATACTTTTCCCCTGTAAAATGTATAACATTTGTCGTGAGACGGGTGGGAAATAAAGCGAATGTATTAATTTGAAGGGGCGGGAACGTAAAAACAATAGGCTTCACAATTTAGGCCAAATCGATATGGTGCGAGAATCCACCCCTGTCCCTGTCCAATCAGAAGTAGTGGTCCCATAATGTTAGCAACATTAAGGGGAGGTACATGGGCGTAGAAGGGTATAATAGAATATAGCATGAGTAAATTAGTCAGAGCATGCGTTCACGAAGAACAGGCGTCCATACTGCCAGAGCGCTCTTAACTCCAGACTGCCCAGCTGATCGGTTGCTGACTGAATTCCTGTCCGGAAGAGGTCCTGAGGAAGGGGCGGCGGAGTCCATTAGATGGGAAAATCGAGAGAAGTCGAGTATCAGAGAGGGGAACGGCGCAGGCGTCGTTGTAGAGAGGTCACCGGTCCTGTCCTGATCCTGGAAGAAGTCTTTGCTCTTCATCCTTCCTGGGTCCTATCTTTTCCAACTCCTTGGCTAAGGGGCTTGGTTCTCGCATTTTAGGTAACTATACTGCAACCTTTAGTTGCGCTGCTGCCTCTATCTTCTCCTCTTCCTTAAACACCGTCATTTATTAGCAAAATCATTTCTATGCTTTTTCTTGGGTATTACAATAAAGTACCGTGTTTTCTGTATTTTACTCTGCTAAAACTTTAGATAAACATTTTAAAACTTCCTGACTCAGTGGTTATTTCAGGATTATGTACTATAATGAATGTCACTCTTTTAAACTTCCCAATTAGCAAAGGATCCATTGGTAAGTTATTACTCTTCAATGAGAAGGTAATTGGTAGCAGGGACTTTGATAAAAGAGTACATCTGACACCCAGCGTAAGTATTAGTGTAGTGTGAATGTATGGGCCCAAGTGAGTATATGGTGTATGAATGTTGTTGGCTAATATTGCGCTGGATCAGTTTTCTGGTAAGCAGAGGACGGTTGTTGTTACTCTTTGTTAATTGGGTAATGAGAATTTTATTTGTATTTTTTATGAACTAACATCCGCTTATTTTTGAGTTTTTGTTATATGTTGTCCAGAATACTCCGGGGTAGGTAAAAAGAATAGTGGGTGGCAAGTGGAAGCCATACTGCAGTGAGGTTATCTGTCAGGCAGAAATAGTACTGAGAAGTTAAGCAGGACTTCAAGTATTCGTTAGGGACTCTATGCGTGTGAGTAATAGCAAAAAGGGTACGCTGATAAAAATTTGATGTTATATCACCTAGTAAGGGTAACATTGGAGAAGTAACAGGTACTTCTGGAGCTTGTGTGAAGAGTAGACGGAAGTGTTTTACTCGTAGTGTATGTATTAGTAAACGGAAAGGTTTTACTAAAGTGTGGAAAAAACTATCCTTTTCAAAATTAGTGGAAACTGGCACGATAGCGAATGTTTTATGTTGTTACTGAAATATAATTAAGATTTATAGAGAAAATAAGTTTGCGTGAAGTTTTGTAAAGGGAGGGTCAGTTGCCGGAGAGGGAGCTGACGTCACAAAACGCCGCGCTGTGGTAGGTTGAAACAGTGGGTGTGGAGAGACACTTGTAAAGGAGGGGTCAGGAGTAGTACTGACGTCACAGGAGTCGCGCTGGGATTGATTAAACCAGCGAGGACAGAAAACAGCAGATTGTAAAGGAGGGGTTGACAGAGAAACATCACCAAAAGGCCGCGCAAGGATTGGCTCGGAAATAAAAGATAGCAGACATTTGATTGGTCGAAATTATAGAAGCAAAATTCTTAGTGGATAAGGATTGCATGTTAAAACGTGATCCGACTTTAACAGGAACTCGTCCGGATAGGAGATTCCTAGGTTTTGCAGAATATAATTTTGTACACAGAAGATTAGATAGAATGTACGGAGAAAGGAGAAAAATGTCATTCTTACAAAAGATTAAGAATTATTTTAAAAAGGACAAACCAATCAAAACTAGAGAAGGAATTATTATTCCACCAGCTAAAACGCCAGCATCATTTATGATGATGGAGAGAGGTTATCATACTTGTGTATGGATGGAGAATTGGATAGAATACACCAAAAATGATGGAGTATTAGCATTTCCCGAGATTGGTACCTTCAATGGAAGAATTCTTCAAAACTTGAGATTGAGGATGAATGATTTAGAACCCAGACCTAGATTAACCCAGTACGAAGCTCTAGAAGAATGGGAAACCGAGGCATTTGAGCGGGATAGATCTAAAATTAATAGGAGTTACCCAGGATTTTACCCCAGATATTTACGTGAGTCAAGAGAGGGTCAGATGAAACAATGGAGAAGGGCAATGATTACAGAGGGACTGTATCCATTATTCACAGAAGGAGAAAAATCAGGAGGCAAATGTACAGAAAAGACAAAACATTTAATAAGAAATGAGGATTCAGAAGACGAATTTATGGAAGAAATGTTAAGAAATCCCCCACCATATCAGGAAGGGACAAGTGGATGCACCCCAAGTGCACCACCGAAAACTCCATTAATGCCACAGGTAATGCATGAATTCACCCCGAGTAGAATACTTCAAGACAAAGAAAAGGAAGCTTTAGAAAAGACTAGAGCAGAATTAGTACGGAAAATAACTCAGATAAAAGTACATCCTGATTCATTGACTATTCCTGTAACAATTGGTCCAGTAGTTCCATTATATGGTACTCAAGGAAACTGCCCTCCATTGATACCTGTACCGACTCCTATGAATACTCCTGTGAGTAACCCCAAACCTGAAGCTCCAGTTATAATTGAGGATCAATTTAGTGACTGTGAATCCACAATATCACTCATGGATTTACCTATTCGAGGTTCTGTAAATAATACTCCAAGAAGAGATGTACCTGGAGGTTCAAAAGATGTAAGTTTAGTAACTTCATCAGGAACAAAAAGTGCTACCATAGTAACACCTGAAGATCTAGAAAGATGGGTACAAGGGTCAATTAAACAGTGCACACCTCCAAAAGTACTGGATATCCATAAATTAAAAGTTGAATTAGAAGAAATAATAGCAGGAAATGTAGGAGTGGAACGCTTGAATACCTATGATGAAGAAGAATTATTGTTCCTGTGCAGAAGTATCGCTAGAAATGTGAGGGTATTTCATGAAAAATTGTCCAATCTAGCACTACAGATGGGAATTGAAATAGGGAGATCAAAAGTACTACAGAAACCCTATAGAGCAGAATTTTCAGACAAAGATTTAGAAAATATGAATGCATCTGGAAGAAGACTGCAAATAAGAGAATTAATGTTAGTTTTACAAAAATGGGGAGATCTAGATAAATGGAGATCTAGGTGGGCCAAGAAAAAGGAAGAAGCACAAACAAGTAGAACAGCATCTGAATATGTGATGAAGGAAGCAGGAAAAGCAGATCAAATGTATCTAATGCGAGAAGTTCCGGGAGGAGGATATGTACATGTCCCATGGAGCAGACAGGATATTTGATCATTTACGAATGATTTTCCAAAGCTGAGGGAAAAGCCAATTGAATGGTACAAGCAGGTTGAAAGGTTTGTGAAGGTGTCAAAGGTATTGTTGAAGGATTTGGATGGTCTGTTTGACATAGTGGTACCTGCCGATTTGTCGACAGATTGTAAAATTACAGTTGATTGGCCTAGTGATGAATATCCCAGAGATCCGAAAACAGGTGCCCCGTCAAATGACTTAATGAAAAAGTATCAGCAGGTGATAACTTACCTGAAAGGGAAAATACCACAGAAAGAAACAGATTGGGTGAAAATAGATCGAACCACCCAAGAAGCCAGTGAAACAGTACATTCCTATTATGAGCGTTTATTGCAGGTGTTTAAACAGTATAGTGGATTTGAGGACATTGGAGACAAGAACATGAGTCAGTTTGTGTATCGGTTTGTTAACGGTCTGAAGCCAGAGATTTTCCAGATGATTAAACAGCATATGCTGTGTTGGCAGGGAAAGCCCATAGATGAGATTCTGAAGTATGCAAAATATTGTGGAGACAATATTGAGGATAGACACAAGAAATTACAAGAAAAGGTGATGTTGGCACAGGTGAAAATGGCAGAGAAGCAGGGAATTAATTTGGAAAATCCGAGTGAAAATCAAGGAAAAGATTCTGGAACGACTGGTGATACGGGAAATGGTGGGAAATTTAGAGGACGAATGAGTAGAGAAGAAGCTAAAAAGAAAGTTCCTTGTCATGGATGCGGAAAATTGGGGCATTGGAAGGATGAATGTAAAAAGATTCGGAATAATAATGGCCCAAATCAAAACTTAAATCCACAGACGCAGAATGACTCACAGCAGGGTGTAAATCCCCAGAGTCAATTACCACCTCCACCTGTTCAGGGTAATGTAAGCAGAGCAAAGCATGGTACAGACATTGGATACCCAGGAGGGAGTGGTAAGAATGATTATATGACATCACAATTTCTTTTGCAGGACAATTACTGTGAATTCAACTCATGACGGTGCCTAGGAGAGGGGAAGAAGGAGTGCGTACTTGGCTCATCCTTACAGGTATATCAGTCTGGTCCATATGTTGAAGGAAATGTGAAAGGTAATGATATTACTTTCCTTTTGGACACTGGTGCTACCAGGTCTACTGTGAGATCAGCAGACATCCCAGACCTTCCTCTCTCTGGTGAAGATATCCAAGTAGTAGGGGTAGCTAATCAAAGAATTAGAACACCTCTTATAGAACCAATGGAAGTCAAAATAGGAAACTTCAGAGAAATGCACCAATTTGTAGTGTGCGATTCTAGCCCAGTGAATTTATTAGGTAGAGATTTATTGTGCAAAATGAACTGTACAATTTTCTGCACGCCGGATGGTGTGGCAGTTCAGACACCAGATGAGGACCATGTATATAAAATTATGGTTGCAAAACAAGGTACAGAAATAGATGAAATGTTTTCGTTGATAACAAAAGATGAGTTGCCAGAAGAATTAAAAGGTACAGTAAACCAAATAGTATGGGATTTCACTGGAAAAGAAGCAGGACTTATGGCACAAATAGATCCAGTTCAAATTACTGTAAAAGAAGGTGCGATTTTCCCAAATACCAGACAGTACAAAATGATTGCAGAAGTAAAGGCAGGAGTCATTGAAGAAATAAAACGAATGGTAGAACAAAACATCCTAAAAGAAGTAATGAGTAGCCCATGTAATTCACCAATCATGGGACTAAAGAAACCTAGTGGAAAATATAGGATTGTTCAGGACCTGCGTAAAATAAACAAGATTGTGGAACCATGTTGTCCCATAGTACCAAATCCTGCAGTAATTCTATACCAGATCCCTTGGAATGCAGGATGGTTCACAGTAATTGATTTGTGTCAAGCATTCTTTTCAATTCCATTGCATCCAGACAGCCAGTATCTTTTCTCATTTAAATTTGAGAACAAAGTCTATGTGTGGAATCGTGTTCCTCAGGGGTACACAGAAAGTCCTTCCATCTTCAACCAGATACTGAAAAAGTGCCTGGAAAAACTAGTGATGCCAGGAAGCTCAGTCTTAGTCCAATATATCGACGACTTATTGGTGGCGTCGACCACCAGAGAAGACTGTGCTGTTGATTCCATAGCATTATTAAATCTTTTGGCTGAGGAAAGGCATAAAGTCTCACCTGAAAAGTTACAGTTTTGCAGGACAGCAGTTAAATATCTGGGACATCAAATTGAGAGGGGAAAAAGAAGAATAACCTCTGAAAGAGTAGAATTAATAAAGAGAATGCAAATGCCTGTAACCCAAAGACAAGTGCGAATGTTCCTAGGAATAGTAGGCTACTGTCGACAATGGATACCAAATTTTTCCATGTTAGCTAAGCCCTTAATTAACATGACGAAAAAGAAAGCAAAAGACCCTGTGGAGTGGGAGGATGAAAGTGTAGAAGCTTTTGTAAAATTGAGAAACGCACTTTGTTCAGCACCTGCCCTAGGCATGCCTGATTATAAAAGAGAATTCGCATTATTCTGTCAAGAGAGAGAAAATTGTGCACTTTCTGTCCTAACTCAGAGACATGGACTAGACAGACGTCCTATAGCGTACTTTTCTGCTACATTGGACCCAGTAGCAGCTGCGTTGCCAGGATGTTTAAAAGCAGTAGCAGCAACTTGTTTGAGCATTGAACAAAGCGAGTCAATTGTGATGGGACATCCTGTAAAAGTGTATGTTCCACATGCAGTTGTGATTCTATTGACAAGAACCCGAACTCAGCATCTTACTCCTAGTCGGCTGACTAAATATGAGAGGATAATAATGGGTGCTGAAAATGTGACCATGGTAAGGTGTACAATAATAAATCCAGCAACTTTATTGCCGGACCCATATCATGAAACAAATAATGATGACGAAGAAGATGAACATGATTGTGTACAAATTATAGAATTATGTACAAAACCACGCCCAGACATAGAGGAACAGCCTCTTAAAAAGCCAGACAGGGAGCTATTTGTCGATGGTTCATGTCAAAGACATGAAGATGGTAAACTAACTGCTGCCTATGCGGTATGTGAATTAACTGGAATAGTCGAAGCATCCTATTTACCAGGAGTAAAATCTGCACAAGTAGCTGAATTGATTGCTTTGATAAAAGCTTGCAAAATTGGGAGGAATCAGAGAGTGACCATATTTACAGATAGTCAATATGGTTACAGGGTTGTGCATGATTTTGGCCAACTGTGGATGCAGAGGGATTTCATGACTTCTTCAGGATCCCCCATTAAAAATGGACAATTTGTAAGGGAATTGCTAGAAGCAATACAATCACCAAAAGAATTGGCTGTGGTGAAATGTGCCGCACACCAGTCAGGAGATGTCTGGGTGGTAGTCGGCAACAGATATGCAGACTTGGTGGCTCAACATTGTGCCAAAACAAGAACGTCAGTCAATAAGAGGGTGGAAAGAATGGGAATCAGCTGCCAACTTATGCTGTATATGCCACCTGAAACTTGGAATGAGGTGAAGAAATTGCAAGATGAGGTGATGAAAGTGAGAAAAATTTGTGGATTAAAGTGGGTTGCTCCCAAAGAGGAGAAGATGAAGTGTGGATCAGTACAGATGGCAGACCAGTCATGCCAGACTGTTTACTCTCACAAATGGCCAGAATGCATCATGGAGACACACACATAGGGAGAGATGCAATGATTAGGCTGTTCAGACAAAATTGGTACAATCCCAAATTCAGGGCTGTTGCAGAGAGTCTTTGCCAGAGATGTCTAACTTGCCAAATGCATAATCCAGGCAGGAAAACGATAATTGGGTTTGGAAAGATTGGAAAGGCAGAAGGCCCATTTATAAGACTCCAGTTTGACTTCATACAGTTACCACCATGTAGAGGGTTGAAATACGTACTAGTCATAGTGTGCCTGTTTTCAAAGTGGGTGGAGGCTTACCCTACTAGAAAAAATGACAGCATTACAGTCGCAAAACTATTGCTACGAGAGCTCATACCTAGGTTTGGTTTCCCAGTATCTTTGGAATCAGATAGAGGAAAACACTTTAATAGCGAAGTGATCCAAATAATCTGTGAAGCATTTCAAACAAAACAGAAATTGCACTGTGCATATCGCCCAGAGGCTTCTGGAGTGGTAGAACAATTGAATGGCACTATAAAATCAAGATTGGGAAAAATGTGTGCATCAACATCATTAGAGTGGCCAGACGCATTGCCACTTGTCTTGATGGGAATAAGAAGCATACCGGACAAAACGACAGGATTGAGCCCACATGAAATAATGATGGGAAGAGCAATGAGACAAACACATGTTCCCACAAACAAATTAGTAAATATATCTGATGATATGGTTCTGGATTATTGCAAAGGATTGGCTGACCTCGTGCGTTCTGTCTCTCATCAGGTTGGGGAAGACGCAGTTTCCAGGCAGCCTGAACTAGAACATGATCTGAATCCTGGTGATTGGGTGGTAGTGAAGAATCACACCAGAGAAACGTGTCTATCACCCAGGTGGAGCAGACCTTGTCAAGTTATATTGACCACCAATACAGCAGTGAAGTGTGCAAGATTTCCTAATTGGATTCACGTAAGCCACACAAAGAGAGTACCAGACCCTGAAGAAGAGAATCCACAGACAACGCCAATCACTGAAGAAGCTGAAGGTTGCCCAGCTGAGGAATCTCAGGCTAGAGGTTCGAGAGAAGCTGACGGAGAACAACTGAGCACAAGTCAGGATTGGATACCAGTGGTAGAAGTTCCTGAAGTATACCACAGAATGAGAAATCAAACTAAATTGGAAGAAATTGAAGAAGATCAGATAGGTGAAGAAGAAGCAGTTCAGGATCAAGAAGAAAAGATAGTAAAAGATCCTGAACAAAATAAGATAGGGAAAGAAAATTGGACACAAAACAGTGAAGACTTAATAGACTTTGAACAGGGAAAGACAGATCTAGAAGAATCCGGTCAGGCTGCAGAAGTTCACAGTGCAATAAGCCCTGATCAGAAGCAGTTAGATCAAGAAGAATTCACTAAAGAAAAAGGGGTTGATACAAATGAACATAAAGAAATAAAAAAGGAACAAAGTCAACATCTTGAAAGTCATTGTGGAGCTACTGAAGAGAAACCAATCAGACCTGAAAAAGAACAAACAAAAGAGGCAGTAATCAAAGAAAACAAAACAGTATTGAGCAGTGAAAATAACGAGATCTTTGAAGACGTAAACAGAGAAACAGTGCCAACAAAGAAAACAAGAAAAGGAGATCATTGGCCAAGTGTCATTAAAAGAGTAAAGTACCACATAACAACCAGAAGTGAAGATCCAGAACAAGTACCTGAAGTGACAAGTCAAACTGAACAAGAGAAAAAGTCAGGAAAAAGAAAAAGTAAAAGACTGAGACTTGTGAATAACAAATTCAAGGGTCCTGACTGGACTTATATTATTCTGGAAGATTTTGAAAGCTCAGAGTCAAGTGACAGTGATGACGAAGGAACAAGTGCAGAACTAACATACGAAGAAGAAACAAGACCACCCTGACTAAACAAAAGAATCCTCTAAAGAAAAGAAGAAGAGATAAGAAGAGCAATCTTCCTTGTCGAAAAATGCCTGATGATAGAGTTATTGGGAGACCAAAACGAATTTGCTGTAGGAGATGCTGTGCAATCTGCATATGTAGTCTAGTATTGGTGCTTATAGTATGGTTAGTCCTGATTGTAGCAGTTCCCTTATGATAATAGATAAGAAGATTAATAATGAAACTAAAGGGAGGACAGCAAACATGAAAGGCAATAGAGTAGAATTAATGGCAGAAGATGAGGCAGAAATTCATCATGAAATAGCTGATAACGACAGTAGTTTAAATGTTTTCACAAAGTTATTGTTTCAGTATGTAGACACAATGGAAGTTAGTAATTGTTATGTCTGTATGAAGTTACCTGAATCAGTAGCAGAAGGATTAACATACCATCATTTACCACTGACATATGGCATCTCATGTAGTGTATTAACAAGTTTATTTTATAGAACAGGTAGACTACAGTATTATTATTCAAACTTAGATGTGATATTTTCTGAGGTTCCAATTCGCAAGAGTATGAACCCAGTGCTTAGTAGTAAAGACGCACAGTTTATGGGAGAGTTTTTCTTAACAATGAAATCGATAGACATAACACATGCACATAGACACAATCTAACATGTTCTTTACTAGAAGAAGAAAAGATATTTTTGAATTTAGTAGAAGATAGAAGACATGATTTTCAAAAGAAAGCTTCAGAGCATAAGGCTCAGTTGCCACCTTGGGCGGAGAAGGAAGGGAGTTATACACCTGGTAAAGCTCAAGCTGCAATGGCTCTGGATTTCGTAAAGAAAGGGAAAATGTGTCTACATAGGTTAAAGACTGATTATAACAATGTTTTCATCGGTACCAGTGAATGTGAACACAATTTTTTAATTCTTGGAGGTTGGGGACTCAAAGGAGGAACAGATTCAGTTTTTCCTGGAATTTATTATGTATGCGGGAATAAGGCTTACTTTAGGCTTCCTGCACGGTTGTATGGAAGTTGTTATTTTGGAATAGTTTTTCCAAAGATATACCACGTAAAAAGAAACACTGGAAGCAATGAAAACAATAATGAATTAATACGTAGTAAAAGAGCTAGTTTTTCAGAAATTGTAGGTGATATATTTGGTGCATTGATACCTTCAGTGGGAATAATTCTGAACTCAAGGAAAATATGTAAATTGTCTACAGTAGTTGATCGTTTATCAACGGATACTGCTGGAGGTTTTCTAATGATTAATACGGAGATGGTTGCGATTAGATCTATGGTAATGCAAAATCGACTTGCTCTTGACATTCTATTGGCAAAAGAGGGAGGAGTCTGTAAATTATTGATGACGAAACATTGTTGCACTTATATTCCTGATAAGAGTGCAGAAATTGGAACGTATATTCAGAACATAACTAATCTTGAGAAAGAACTTAAACCACTGGAAGTTGATAGTGTATGGGAAAGATTGACAAATAGTATCTCGTCAATTGGAACCTGGTTTGCTAATGTAGGAAAAGGACTTATAGGTCAAATATTAGTACCCTTAGCAGGGATAGCAATAATAATTTTAGCAATAACAATATGGTGCAAATGCTGTAGAAAGAATGGAACATATAAAGTGACAGGAAAAGGAAAGAAGAGAAAACTAGATGAAATCGAACTAGAAGAATGGAGAAGTGATTTATACAAGAAATTAAAAGGAGACTGTAAGAATAGAAAAAGTAAAAATGAGAATGAAACGATTTGCTAGAAGTTGGCATCTGATTGAGGGTAGTATTTTTGATGGCTCAGAAACGCCATCAGAGAGGGGATTGATGGAGCAAGGTTTCAAAAATGAAACTTGCTTGTACGCAATCTTCCTCATAGTATTAATTTATTAAACTTGTATTGTAAATACTAACCTTTGCATTCACAAACACAAGAGGGACAGAAGCTTGCTTATGTGTTTTACTAATGAATAACGCTTGTCTGTAATCCAAAATGTCCGCTAAAGCGCGGGGACCTCAATGCGCATGTCGCAACCTGATCACATGGTGTGACGTCTTTCTTTGCTTGGTGGGAAACTTCTGCTTCTGCGCAGTATGCACTAAAATGGCCGCTAAATGTTTTCACATGCTTCAGCTTGCTCTCATGTCATTATTAAATTGTCGTTTTCTTAATGCTACTAATGCAGGATAGTATTATAATTAATTGGGAATAGAGTAGGGAAAGTGGGCCTACAGTGAAACTTTTTATTTGTGTTTTTAATATTTTCTTCTTGCACTTTTAGTAATTCGTAAACTTGGGCCTGGGTTGGTGACTTGAAACTTGAGAGACAGATGGTTCCGCGCATGTGTCCTGTGTGCCTGCCAAGTGAAGTCAACTTGGACGTCTTCCAAGGCCATGACCCATTGGCCGAAGATGCTGTACTTCATGCTTCCGGAGGACAAAAATGATACTTTTCCCCTGTAAAATGTATAACATTTGTCGTGAGACGGGTGGGAAATAAAGTGAATGTATTAATTTGAAGGGGCGGGAACGTAAAAACAATAGGCTTCACAATTTAGGCCAAATCGATATGGTGCGAGAATCCACCCCCTGTCCCTGTCCAATCAGAAGTAGTGGTCCCATAATGTTAGCAACATTAAGGGGAGGTACATGGGCGTAGAAGGGTATAATAGAATATAGCATGAGTAAATTAGTCAGAGCATGCGTTCACGAAGAACAGGCGTCCATACTGCCAGAGCGCTCTTAACTCCAGACTGCCCAGCTGATCGGTTGCTGACTGAATTCCTGTCCGGAAGAGGTCCTGAGGAGGGGCGGCGGAGTCCATTAGACGGGAAAATCGAGAGAAGTCGAGTATCAGAGAGGGGAACGGCGCAGGCGTCGTTGTAGAGAGGTCACCGGTCCTGTCCTGATCCTGGAAGAAGTCTTTGCTCTTCATCCTTCCTGGGTCCTATCTTTTCCAACTCCTTGGCTAAGGGGCTTGGTTCTCGCATTTTAGGTAACTATACTGCAACCTTTAGTTGCGCTGCTGTCTCTATCTTCTCCTCTTCCTTAAACACCGTCATTTATTAGCAAAATCATTTCTATGCTTTTTCTTGGGTATTACAATCAAGTACCGTGTTTTCTGTATTTTACTCTGCTAAAACTTTAGATAAACATTTTAAAACTTCCTGACTCAGTGGTTATTTCAGGATTATGTACTATAATGAATGTCACTCATTTTAAACTTCCCAATTAGCAAAGGATCCATTGGTAAGTTATTACTCTTCAATCAGAAGGTAATTGGTAGCAGGGACTTTGATAAAAGAGTACATCTGACACCCAGCGTAAGTATTAGTGTAGTGTGAATGTATGGGCCCAAGTGAGTATATGGTGTATGAATGTTGTTGGCTAATATTGCGCTGGATCAATAGCATGCCTCTAGTTACTGAAACAAAGCCTCTCTGGGCTACCAAGGATTGGTATTGACTGAGAGAATAACGTGGCATCCAGAATGTGTCTAGGCCTCAGACAACAAACTCGTCAGAGGATATGGAATACTATGCACCACGAATATGGTGTACTAGTACAAAATCAAGGGCTACTTACATCAAAGCAATCCCAAATCAGCCACCTAGAATCTGATCCACCAAATATGGTACAAACAAGAAAAAGATGGAGGCAGGTCCCCATTAAAACAGAGGCCACGATTCTGATGTGCTCTAAACCCTAACCAAAAGGCAGATTGTAGGCACAAAGCACTATCAATCAATCAGCATTTGCAGAGCGCAGCACTGTCACCCCTGGGGTATCTGGGCGCTGGGGTGTGAAGTCATGGTCGAAAAGCCGGGTCTTGAGAAAACGGTGGGAAGAGGGAAGAAATGAGCACTAAAAGGCAAAAAAGAGGGCAGAAAAACGAGCTAGCAGAAAAGGCAAACAGAGGGCAGAAAAACGAGCAGAAAAGGCAAAGCAGAGGGTAGAAAAAAACGAACAGAAAAAGGAAAAACAGAGCAAAGGAGGGCAAAACAGAGGGCAGAAAAATGAGCAGAAAAGGTAAAATGGCAAGAATAAAAATTAGCAGAAAACGCAAAGCAGAGGGCAGAAAAACAAGCACAAAAGGAAAAAGAGAGGGCAGAAAAACAAGCACAAAAGGCAAAACAGAGGGCAAAAAAATGTGGAGAAAAAGGCAAAACAGAGGTCAGACAAACGAACAAAAAAAGGCAAAACAGAGGGCAGAAAAACAAGCAGAAAAGACAAAATAGAGGGCAGAAAAATTAGCAGAAAAGGCAAAACAAAGAGCAAAAAAGCAAGCAAAAAAAGGCAAAACAGAGGGCAGAGAAGCAAGCAGAAAAAGGAAACACAGAGGGAGGAAAAATGACCAGAAGAGGGCAAAAGAGAGAACAGAAAAGGCAAAACAGTGGGCAGAAAAACAAGCAGAAAAAAGGAAAAACAGAGGCCAGAAAAACAAGCAGCAAAGGGCTGAACAGAGGGCAGAAAAACGAGCAGAAAAGGCAAAACAGAGGGCAAAAAAACAGCAGAAAAAGCCAAAACAAAGGGCAGAAAAGTGAGCAGAAAAAGACAAAACAAAGGGCAGAAAAACAAGCAGAAAAAGACAAAACAGAGGGCAGAAAAATGACCAGAAGAGGGCAAAATAGAGGGCAGAAAAGGCAAAACAGAAGGCAAAAAAACAAGCAGAAAAGGCAAAACAGGGGCCGGAAAAATGACCAGAAAAGGTAAAACAGAGGGCAGAGAAATGAGCAGAAAAGGCAAAACAGAGGGCCAAAAAATGAGCAGAAAAGGCAAAGCAGAGGGCAGGAAAATGAGCAGAAAAGGCAAAACAGAGGGCCGAAAAACGACCAGAAGAGGGCAAGAGAGGGCAGAAAAGGCAGAATAGAAGGCATAAAAACAAGCAGAAAAAGGCAAAACAGAGGGCATAAAAACGAGCACTAAAGTAAAATAGAGGGCAAAAAAACTAGCAGAAAAAAGGCAAAACGGAGTGCATAAAAACAAACAGAAATGGCAAAACAGAGGGCAGAAAAAAGAGCAGAAAAAAGGCAAAACAGAGGGCAGAAAACGACCAGAAGAGGGCAAATGAGATGGCAGAAAAGGCAAAAGAGAAGGCAGAAAAACTAGCAGAAAAGGCAAAACAGAGGGCAGAAAAACAAGCAGGAAAGGCCAAACAGAGGGCAGAAAAGCGAGCAGAAAAGGCAAAACTGAGCAAGAAACGAGCAGAGGAGGCACAAACAGAGGGCAGCACCTAGTGCTTAATTTTAGCCGGTGGTTTCCGGTGCTCGGCACCGGTACCTAATTGCCAGCACCAGGGCTTATGACAGCCTGCCACATGGTGGCACTGTCTGGTTAAGTTAGGTATGAGTACAACAGCCGTTTATTAGTTCAATTTACATTTACAGTGACTAATACCTGCCTCCCAAGCCATTCTTATGGCTTTGGGGGCCTGGAATAGTATGAATTGTCACACTTGTAATCGTGTGAGGGTTAGTAGCTGTGTTTGTACTGTAATTGCCAGCGCTGGCAGGGGCAATGTGTGGTGTAAGCTGCAGTAGCCTGCCGACGAGAGCCCTGCCACTTATTCTTTTACAAATTAAGCACTGGCAGCAGGTAGACAGGCAGCAGAGGGTAGGGGACTGCGGGCAAGCTGGACCGGAGAACCATCGCAGTGGGAGCTGGCACGAGGACCATGAGCCATTTCAGAAAGGAGAAGTGTTCAGGCTGACTTTCATCCGAGCGCTTGCCCTGGAGAAGAAAGGGAATGAAAAACACCAACTAAACTATTTGGACTTTAATCACTCTTGCAAAACTTCTGAAAAGTCATAAACCCCTGAAGAGAAGCTCAACTAAAATTTGTGATACATAAAAATATAAACAAATTACTTCAACTGCAGGATACAGACTTGTTTGTGCTGATCCTCATAACCCACCAGTGAGTATTCTGTTTGCCGCTCAAAACTTTAATTTTTCAATTTGGATTACTAGAAGTTTTAACAAAGATGTGGAGCCTTTCTTCTTCATTCTTCTTTAAACTAATGTGGCAGTGCAACATGAAAAATTAATTTACCTATAAATTATTGCGACACACACCAATCATATCATAGCTGCTGTGGTGAAGTCACCACTGTTCCCTATTCAACGGTGCATTTATTTTAAAGATAAAGTGATGTTCTGCTTCATAAACCAAAACCATGTAAAATACAGAAATGTTGTTTGTTTTCTTTTTGAATTCCTTCTGGAAATGCTAAATTGCTTTTTCTACTAGTTCATTAAGACCATCAAGTTCCATTGTGGGCCCCAGAACAGACGTTCCATGCTTTAGCTTTAATCAAATTATTTCTCGGGTTTTCATGTTGAATTTTTTCGAAGCAGCTAATTATGATAACTGAACATTCGGCTAAAGTCTGCCCCATTCAATGAAATGCAAATTTGTTTACTGCGTTCTTTGATGTTCAAATGAAGTTGGCTAATCTATGTAAAATAGGTACAACTTCTATTTGGTAAAAGAAATATGGGATGGCCATCTGTTCCTGTAACATTTTACGCTCTGCTTTGAAATGTGGAGAATAGAAAATGTCATCATTAAATCACTATTTTAATGTATGTGGGAGTATGGAGCTGAGCAATTAGTGTACATTGTTATATATATTCACTGAAAAAAAAAACGCTAAAGTAACTTTCAATTTAGTCTTTATTTCGATTCTTTCAATCATTAAAGACACAAAAATGACAACACAGCACAGTAAAAAACTTCATACAGAATTCCTACAATTTCATAAAAGCTATAAACCATTAAATAATCCCTTTAAAAATATTAAATAAGCATAAAAACGATAAAAGCGATTATGTACAACAATCGATTTCTCAGAGTCAAATGTTCTAACTGTCTCAATGGAGCCTGGCGTAAAAATCATTTTCTAGTCCATACAGTGTTATAGCAATCTGCAGATACTGTTGGGCAATGGTACCAGTATACGAACGTTGTAATATACTTGTCGTCTCTTTAGCACCTGGTGTGCCACTCAATGTTCCTTGCCTCTTCAGGCAATTTGCTCGGATACCCCACATCCAACTCAGAAATTTAGCTTTTGCTACTACTATAGGTTAGTTTTCAGTATACGAAGTGCAATATTGCTTGATCTTGTGCCCATATTGGCACAAATTGGCTTAAGCCATTTATCCCTGGGGCGCTTGTATGCTGGACACACGAACAAAATTTGAAGGATTGTCTCATCCTGCATTTGGCAAGATTTGCATCTGGTGGCCATTGAACTTTGCCATTTTAACATAAATGATTTTATCGGGAGGGAACCAACCCTAAATTGATGATACAACTTTCTATCTAAGGGTTTTGATATAAGGTCCCAATAGGCCTCAAACCGGATGTCTTATTTATGTTCCATAAAAATGCCCGAGAGAGAAGTATTCTTGATGTGTGACATGCACTTTATTTTAACCATGTTCCAATAGGCTTCTTTAAGAACTTTTTTAGATGGAAATTATTTACTTACTGGATTCTCCCACAGGTGGCTATACCCCATATCCACCAGTGTGCACTTGATTTTTTGTAGCCATACAATATTACTTTATGAATCAGCTTCTCTTACATCTTTCAGTGCATTAGCATAGTGAACCAGCTCTGGAGTAGTCCAGAGCCTTCTCCAGTATGCTATTGGTCTGAACCGGGCTAACTCCTCTAGTGTGCAACAACCTAAATCTAAGTAAAGGGGTTTGTGTGGGGTGGATTGTGGAAGACCTGTAAGAGTTCTCAAAAACGTATTCTGGGCTACAGTTAATGATGATACATTTTCGAAGCCCCAGAGCTCGGCTCCATAAAGGATAGAGGCCCTAACCTTGGCATTATAAATTGTTAGAGCCGGGCCTACCGGCTTCGTTTGGGACAACCTATGTTCTTTTAATAAAGCACCTGCAAGTTGAACGTGCTTGAGGGTCATTAAATCTATCTGGGGTTTCCAGTTTAACTTCTTGCCCAGAGTCACTCCCAGGTATGTAAAAACATCAGTTTGTTCCAGTTGAACGTTGTTCATGAATACTCTCCCCTGCACCGTTTTATGTTTGGGTAGAACCATAAATTTAGTTTTATCAACATTTGCTACCAACTCATGGTCACTACAAAAGGTCTCAAATCTATTCAGAGCGCACTGCAGCCCTTTCTGCGTCTTCGATAGGATAAGGGTATCATCAGCAAACATTAATAACGGTACCTTCGTACCGGCGAGTGAGGGAGCATCCGATGGATATGAGGAAAAATAATGTACAGCCATGTTTAAAAACAATGAAAAAAGTGTAGGGGCCAGAACACACCCTTGCCGGACACCTTTTGATACATCAAACCTGTCTGTAACCTTGCCCTGCGACCCACAGCGTACCTGCGCAAAGTTGGACTCATGAAGTTTAACAATTAATGCAAGGAGTTCTACTGGCATCCCAAGATCTTTTAGTACTCCCCATAGTTTGTAGCGCGGCACCAGATCAAACGCGGATTTGAGATCTATAAAGGCCGCATAAATGGTGCCCCCCGCAATAACTACAGAACGCCAATAGATCATCATAAACCTAAAAACCTGATCTATGGTACTGACTTTTTGGCGGAAGCCAGCCTGTAGTGGGGATAGAACATCATTTTCACTAATCCAAGATTGGATCCTACTCAGCACGAGCCTGGCCATGATCTTTTGCATTGAATCTATCAGACTTATTGGCCTATAGTTACTTGGGCACGTGCGATCCCCCTTTTTATAAATTGGTAAAATTTCCGCACTTCACCAGGATTCTGGGATAGAAGCCCCACTGGCAATTGCATTAGCAAGTATATGAATGTATTTTAGCCAGTTGTCTCTATCATGCCGAAATAAATCGGCCGGAATACAGTCCAGGCCAGGTGCTCTACCTTTGGGTATCGCATCCAGGGCTGTTTCGACCTCCCCTATCCCAAAAATCACAATTTTATCAGGCTTTAGTATTGGACATTGGATAGTACTAACAATTTCGGCAGCAAATTGGGCCTGGTAGTGAGAAACCCACTGGTCTGGCGCTACATAGTTAACAGGAACTTGTCTTAGCTCACCACTGCCCCATTTCACTATCTGCCAAAAGTTCTGCATGCTTTTGTCTCTACTTGTATGCAGAAGTTCCTTCCAACGTTTTTCATCTGACTCCTTTTTAGCTGTGAGTTGAGTTTTCTTATACTTTTCCCGAGAATATTTAACCTCCTCCATCGATTTGGTTTTTATAGCTTGGGACAATTTCATGTATGCTACTCTGCAATACTTGTTGTACCAATTGGCTGATTTAATAATAGCTCTATTGCAGGGTTTATAGTTCTTGATAAAAAAGCTCTTGAGCTTTGTAAACAAATCTTCATGAGCCTGCGTAATCGCTGCATTGATATCGTCCTGGTTGTCAAATGCGGAAAGGGCCATAAGGGTGTTCTCCACTGTTTTCTTCATATGCTCTAGAGATTTGTCGTTCTCCAATAATGTTGCCCACTTAACCCTTCTTGTGTCGTTCGAGAGGAGAACATCTGCAGTCACCCTCTTGATCGTGCGGGGCTGTGAGCCTATCCCCTGTACCTGTAGATTTAACAAAAGTGGATTATGGTCACTCTCACTTCTTTCTTGGACCTTCATGTCTACGACACATGACCATATCTCCATGTTGATAAAAAAATAGTCAATCCGACTGCTTCTTGACCCATTGCAATATGTATGTAAACCCTTGCTGTCAGATAATGTCCTCCCGTTTGCTGCCCTGATGCCCCTCTCCAGACACAAACTGTTTAATTGGAGGACTGCCTCAGTCCACTTCCTTATTGGCGGCAGGGTTAAGGATGGAATGCCCCACTGTGAGTCCTCATCGTTACTATTACCAACATCTTCATGGACTAGGGGCTCAAAGGTACAATTAAAGTCTCCCGCTATCACCATATTGTTACCACCTCTTTGTTCTTCTATAAAGGCATCTAGCAGAGAAACTGTACTAGAGAGTTTCCCTCCGACCATCCCTCTGGCATATATGTTGATAACTAGTAGGCCAGGTCCTTGCTTTGGACGTATGATAATGGCCAAAATAACAGGGCTATCAGTTGAGATCTCCTCGGCCCTGTAACCTGGATGTTGTCTAACCCATAAGGTAAGCCCACCTGAAGGCCTACCTTTTTGGCCAGCGATACTGGTTTGTGAAAGTTCAAATACCCGGGACGAAAAATTGGACTTATTGATCAGGTTTCCTGAAAAGCCCAAATGTCCTGGTCCTCTATGAATGCTGACCAGTCGACTAACGCTATCTTAGATTTCAATCCAGCTATATTCCAGGAAGCTATTGCTAGCGTCGGGTTGATAGGATTGGAGTTAACAATGATACTGTAAACCTCTATGCTATTACCCTGGGCATTTAGCTGATCGGTGGATTCCCCCCCTATAACTGACATTACTCCATGCTGCAATGTAGTTGGGCCATTCTTTAAGCATCAATCTACCTTGTCCAAAGGCGAGCCCTCATTGGTTGTAGAAGCTACTTCCTGAGGGTTGATTCTACTGTGTGGTGCAGGAGGACTGTATTTTATCCTTATGTTAGATGAGACCAAGTGAGATGTTCTAAGGTCAAAAGATACTAGATTATCTGCGAGATCCACGATTTTTAGCCTAAGACACACATAATCTGTGCTAGAGCCGTGGATCACATACCTTCTCGCTGAGTATATATCTTCTCTTATGACTGATCTACATTTCCTCACATACCGTAACCAATGGATGCTTTTATTAATCAGTTCCTGTTCATTTTCGCGTGTATAATTCGTTGTTATTTTGGGAACGTTAGTTAGGAAGATCTGTGCTTTAGGGATTGGCTCAAGTGTGACTTTAAAAAACCCTGATCCTTGTGCAACGGAGTACCTGTGCTCCTTACTGTGCTAGGGGGTGGAAAATGCTGCCGAAGACTATTCTGGCTTGAACTGGGCAACTGGAATTCTGATCGGTTTTCAAAATGCAATCTATCTATATTAAGCTGGGACATTTTGTTAGTAGTTGATTAAATACCTGCTGAAGAAGCTGCAAGTACAGCATTCTTTGTGCCCATGCCGCCAGGGGGGACCAAAAGTGATGCGCTATCAGAATGTCGCCTGGACTGGGCTGATCTAATGGGTTCATTAGCAGCATTATGCACTGTTGTTTGTAGTGTCGGTTAGCCTAACAACCAAGGTCTTCAAAGAATTGACAAGTTCCATAAGCAAATTTATATGAACCCTCAGACTATCTAAAGGTTGGTCTGTATGTGAGCAGCTACATCCTTTGGCTGAGGCTGCCATTTTGGAAAACCCAACTACACCTGCATGATCTATTTGAACTATATGTTCAGTAGACCGAGTGGCCTCAACTGCGCCCATCAACGGCGCAAATCGATTACTACACTCGATCACAAATTCCACGTTGTTGTCAACAGTGTTGGAATTAACAGGTAGTGATGGTAATAGTGGCAAGGCTGTCTGCTCTGTCAAAGATTCCATTGCCTGAGTTTGTAGGGAGGTTTCTTTCTGGATGTGCTTTTTTTAAACATTTCTGGGATAGATTTAGCTGACTCAGAGGATTGGGGGAGCCTAGCAGGGTGGACTACCAATGACCCACAATTAGTACCCACAGGAGTGGATAAAATCTCCTCGCAGTCGCTAATAATATTATCAATACGTGACATAACACAGTTACTATTCAAACGCGTGGGTTGTTTGTCCATCCTTTTTGGCTTCTTGCCCTTCCCCGCTGTTCCTCCCACCGTAGACTACACAGCCTTTCTTTTACCCATACCAGAAGCTAAAATACACAATAGTTGACAAAAGGTTCCAATAAGTATACTGACAACGACTAAGGCACACTACTGAAAACTACAGTTCCCAGCCTGATATGTCCTCATACTTTTCTATACACAATATACCAGGAGAAACACACTTGAGGAAACTTGTAGCAACCTATGTAGACTTTATGAGGAAATGCTACAATGGTTCTTAAAGTTCACATGGGCTGCAATCCTTAGGTGTCCGAAGAAGCAAATAACAGTACCTTAGGGTCGACCCGGGTCTGCAGCCGACGTTAGGGGGGTGGCCCTGCCCTGCCTTTTCCTGGCGATGATGGGCAAGGACGGCCTGCCCTTGGCCCGGGCTTCGCCCGGGCGCAGCTTGTGCGCGTCCCGCGCCGCGGTGGTGACTCGCGCTTTTTAGCGCGTTCAAGCAGGCAAAGCTCCTCCCTCCAGGGAGGGCACAGGAAGGCACAGGATTCTGGGACAGGTAGTCCCAAGCAGCCGCAGACAAGCAAGGCGTCCCGCGCCGCGGTGGTGACTCGCGCTTTTTAGCGCGTTCAAGCAGGCAAAGCTCCTCCCTCCAGGGAGGGCACAGGAAGGCACAGGATTCTGGGACAGGTAGTCCCCAGCAGCCGCAGACAAGCAAGGCGTCCCGCGCCGCGGTGGTGACTCGCGTTTTTTAGCGCGTTCAAGCAGGCAAAGCTCCTCCCTCCAGGGAGGGCACAGGAAGGCACAGGATTCTGGGACAGGTAGTCCCCATCAGCCGAAGACAAGCAAGGTGTCCCGCGCCGTGGTGGTGACTCGCGCTTTTTAGCGCGTTCAAGCAGGCAAAGCTCCTCCCTCCAGGGAGGGCACAGAAAGGCACAGGATTCTGGGACAGGTAGTCCCCAGCAGCCGCAGACAAGCAAGGCGTCCCGCGCCGCGGTGGTGACTCGCGCTTTTTAGCGCGTTCAAGCAGGCAAAGCTCCTCCCTCCAGGGAGGGCACAGGAAGGCACAGGATTCTGGGACAGGTAGTCCCCAGCAGCCGCAGACAAGCAAGGCGTCCCGCGCCGCAGTGGTGACTCGCGCTTTTTAGCGCGTTCAAGCAGGCAAAGCTCCTCCCTCCAGGGAGGGCACAGGAAGGCACAGGATTCTGGGACAGGTAGTCCCCAGCAGCCGCAGACAAGCAAGGCGTCCTGCGCCGCGGTGGTGACTTGCGCTTTTTAGCGCGTTCAAGCAGGCAAAGCTCCTCCCTCCAGGGGGGGCACAGGAAGGCACAGGATTCTGGGACAGGTAGTCCCCAGCAGCCGCAGACAAGCAAGGCGTCCCCATTACATTATAGTTAGGTGAGAATTCCAGTGACAAGGTAGTGTTTTAAATGTGCAAAACCACTGAAATTCAACAGTTATAGCTCTGGAACTATAACTCGTGCCCTAGGATAACTATAACTCTCCCCCCGCCATGCACAGTTTTCTCATCAATAATTTCATTGCAAATGTTGGCGTAATATTATTAGTGATATCATAGAAGATGTCATGAGTGATGGCGAGGGCGCAAATATATATAAATATATATATATATATATATATATAACCACAACAATCTTCCACTCTAATGAAAGAAGCGGCACTCAGGGGCGGGAAAGAATCAGCATCTGTTTATTACATCAGGCCTCACCGGAAAAGACGCGTTTCGGCTGCGCAGCAGCCTTTGTCACCTGACGAGCGCCATCTTTTGAGCAATATATATATATCCTTTTAATAACAAACATAGACAAAATACTGCATTGTTCGTATTTAAGCAACACAATATCACCCAAAAATTGTTGAGTGCTCTGGGTAATTCGATAATGCCTGTAAAATTATAGAAATTCTCTTAGTATTTATGACATTACAATATTTCATGACCCGTTTTGGCTGCGCAGCAGCCTTTGTCACCTGATGAGTGCCATCTTGTGAGCAATATATATATCCTTATAATACTAAACATAAACAAAATACTGCATTGTTCGTATTTAAGCAACACGATATCAACAAACAATTGTTGAGTGCTCGGGGTAATTCGATAATGCCTGTAAAATTATAGAAATTCTCTTAGTATTTAGGACATTACAATCTTTCATGGCGAATACCTAATTAATTTAGCAGGTTACAAAAAAATGTAAGCAATGTGCGCTGATAGACATCAAATATCCTCATTCATTATTTAATGTGCATTGATATTTTGCCCTACATTAGCAAATTGAACCGAGATGGTATTCTGGTCTACATAAGCAACATTCATATAATGCATACAATTATAGCATGCCTACGAGCACTACAATTCAATGTGACTGGCAATTGAAACAATGATACAAACGCTCGTGGTCATCAGCTATTAACGTCATGCGAGCAGTTTTTAACAATTGAGGCATATTTTTGCTTTCAAGCTGAAATAGTCTCTAGTCCCGTTTTGGACCATAACGAATCATATTGATCCCTCTCAGGTCTGTAAGTTCACTCCGCTGTTCATTTGAAAGTGGATTGCTGTGTGTCCGAATGAAATGTCTCAACCCCGGTTCATGTCAATTAAACCATTTAATATATATTGGACTGAATCCATCCCCGAGAAACAAGTTAATCAAAATCAATAGTTGCTCAAATAAAACCACGAAGCAGCTGATGACAGCGGTCTGTGCAGTCTACTAAACCACACACACACATATATATATATTACCTACTGGCAATAGTAGGTAGTTATAGTTAGGACCAAAGTTTCCATAGGAAAAGCATTTTTTGTTTTGCATATAACTTTGGTGCTGCTTGACGAATCTCCATGAAATGTTCCCAAAATTTCCCCTTTTTCGTTCAGCTGCTGAGTTGAAAGTTTCGAGGTGAACCGTCAAGTGGGGGCCGAGAAAAAAAGGGGGTCTAAAAATGCGTTTTCCCCATGTTAAGTCTATGGGGATTTTTCATTTCTTGAACACGACTGCAGGCCGAACTACTGAACGGAATTACACCAAATTTGGCAGAAAGCTAGATGATGGTCCAGAAAGCGTGCTGTTTGTGATTTGGTGTGAATCCGTTCAATAGTTTTTCAGATATCTAACTTTAAAAAGTATAGCTATCTGGGGACACGAGTCCTTGCAGTGCACTCGAGGATCCTACTACAATTTGATTGGCTACCAACATTTGAACCAGCAACTGTTGGAAGCCATCTGGTGACTCGGCTTGAAGCTGAGTTCCAGAAGAAAAGTTACATATAAAGAAAAGGGGGCAGGGTAGGAAAACCCTGATCACCCAGATGTGGTGGTGGGGGGTCCCCGAGGGACCCCGCCAGGGGTAACAAGCATCTTTAAAACTTTTTTACCGTGGACTCGCTGGTGGATCCATGAACCACTTGCAACATTTAAAAAAAAAAAAGCAAATGCAGGCTCTCGCGCATGCTTTAGTATATCACCCTCTTGGACCCCCCTTGCCCCGGGGACTGCCACCTCCCTGGGGCTAATTAAAATTATGTGGGGGCACCTTGTGGACCCCTCCTGCCCCGGGGACTACCACCTCCCCGGGGCAAACAGTTTTTTTTATTTTAAGTAATGCTGGGGTGGCCATAGGGCCTCCCCCGCTGCCCCGGGGACCGCCACCTCCCCGAAGCTTACATAAATAATAATGCATGGGGGATCTGCCCCCCATGCAGCCCCAGGGACTGCCATCTACCCGGGGCAAAAATACAATCATGAAGGTGGTCCGTTGTGGACCCCCGGCCCTGGGGACCACTACCTCCCCAGGGCAAATTTCAACAAAGGAGGGTGGCCATGCGTTCCACCATGAGCCCTACATGGCCCTGGGAACAACCCCCCCAGGGCCTGCTCCAGCAATGTTCCGGGGGTAGTTGGCCCCCAGGGACACTCAATAGCCAAGGGGGCAATAGACAAGGGGACTAGTGGTGCACCAGGAGGCGCGTTTGCAGAGTGGTGGAGAAAGGGGCATGGCCTCCTATCAAGTCTCACCAATCCTGCTGTGTGGGACTTACTGGCGGTAATAGGAGAGGTAGTTGGCCCCCAAGGATGTACTTGGGGGCCAACTACCCCTCCTGTAATCTCCAATAAGTCCCACACAGCATGATTGCTAAGAGGTCTTCAAAGGCCACACACCCTTTCTCCACCACTCTGCAATTGCGGCTAGTGGTGCACTACTGGTTGAGGATGAAGTCCACTTTACTCCTGAGGGACCTTGGAGGTCAAGAAGCCCTCCTGGTACCTCCTGTAAGTCCTACGGGGCTGGATTGCTGAGAGCTGGTCAGAGGCCCAACCCCTTTCTCCACCACTCTGCAAACGCAACTACTAGTTAAAAAAACATAGAAATTCACTGAAAAAAAACAAAGGTTTCAGTGACGTTAGAGTTAGGAATAGAATAAAAAAAACTTAGAAATTCACTGGAAAAAAACAAAGGTTACAGAGGCGTTATAGTTAGGCTCAGGTTTCACTTGTACAAAACCAGAGAAATTCAGCAGTTAAAGTTAGCTGAGATAACTATAACTCGCGCCCCCGCAATGCACTGCTTATGACCTCACATATTATATCACTCATGACATGGTCAGTGACATCATTGATGGCATCACTCATGACATTTCAAATGACATCACTCATGACATCATCCACAGAATCTCTGATGCACCCACTCACTCCCAATATAACCTTTCATACACCCACTCCAACTTCCACACTACCATTCTCAAAACCATTGATACACCCATACCAGTACTTACACACTCACTCACTGATTCATAGGTCTACACACACATCCACTCAGTCACCCACACAGCCACCCATACACCAACTCACTCACTAATACAGCCACTGATATATCCACTCATACACCCATACAGCCACTCACACACTGCCAGTCACCCATAGAGCTACTCACACACCTACTCACTCACCCATATAGTCAATCACATAGCCACTTACTCACCTATACAGTTATATACACACCCGCTCACTTATTCATACAGATACTAACACATACTCAATCACCTATACAGTCAGGAACACAAGCACACACTCACCCATACAGCCACTCTCGCAATCACTCACTGACACATACAGTCACTCATATACTCCAACACTCATGTATGCTGCGTTTCACGTATGCAGTTGCTCACCTACATACCACTGCACATTCATCCACTCATCGCCACAGCCATACACACACACTCAGTCGCCCATACAGCCCACTCACAGAAGCACTCACTAACCTATACAGCCACTGACTCACCTCCTCACTCATCCATGCAGGCAGTCACACACACCCTCACTCACCCACACAGACATTCATACACCCATACAGGTACTCAGACAACCAATCAATCACCCACCCATAGAGCCACTCACGTACCCACTCACCATCCCATACAGCCACTTAGACACCAACTGACAGACTGATACAGACATTCACACAACCTAGTCACTTACCCACACATTCACTGAGACACCTAATCACTCACTTATACAGTCAGTCACGCACCCACTGAATCATCCATACAGGCACTCATATACCCACTGATTCATCAATACACCTTGGTAAATATATTTAACACTCATAAACGTTTTAAAAACATGCACAGTCACTGGCTGGATGATGTCATCAGTGATGTCATTGGAGATGTCAACAGTGATGTCATCAGTGATGTCACTGAACATGTCATGTGTGATGTAACATGTGCGGTCATAAGCAGTGCATTGTGGGGGCGCGAGTTATAGCTAGCTAAGCTAACTATAACTGCTGAATTTCTCTGGTTTTGTACGAGTCAAACATGAGTCTAACTGTAACGTCTCTGTAACCTTTGTTTTTTTCAGTGAATATATATATTGTTTTGATATATTTATTTCTATGATGACATATTTAATGGCATGGTTCACGGCGGTATGGTAACTTGACAAAGGCCGTTTCGGCTGAAATGCGTTGTTCTTTGCGCTTCGAATAAATCACCTGTGGTTCGAATTGGTGTGCCGCCTCCCTTTCCTATTGGAATTTGGACTTTTCTGAAACAATTTGTGGTTCCTGCCGCCACGGCTGGCACCGACAAGTAATTGGCAGGCATATGGCGTTACAGGCAGACAAATGGATTTGCATATATATGTAGGTATGCCATTCGCAAAAGGTTTGAAACCTTTGAAACCTTTCAAAATGTTTTCCATTTTAGAAACTTACTGATGCATGTGCATGCTCTGTAACAAATCAATGTATGTTTCTAGAGGGCCATGTATGAGGGCCATGTATTCAATTATATATCAAGTGTGATACCTAGATCTCACGCACACATTGCTCAGAAGAAAAGTATGTATACAGTAAAACAGGTAGGGGCATATTCTCAAGGACTTATCGCCGAGTTAGCGGCACTTTATCGCAGCCAAAGTGGCGATAAATTTATCGCACCATTCACAAGCAGGTGCTAACAGCCGATATCACCAGCTTTCCTGCGATAGCAGCCGCAAAAAACAACGCCACAAATGATACCGGCAACTAACGCTAATGATATGCAGAGTAGGCATTCCCGTGCAAAAAGCCGCGAAAACACCACTTCGCAACATTCTCAACGACCAGCCAGATCGGCGACAAGATTCAAAAACATGCGATAAGGCGCGTTAGCAGCAGGGATTTAACACCTGCTCTTACCTGGTGTTAAGTCGGACGACAACCTGCACCATGAAAGGGAGCCCAGCCCACAGCCACACCAGAAGAACAACAGATGCCATGGAGCTACTGATCATGCATGCAGCTCGGAGCCCCAAGAGGGCCACAACACCCACCTCCACCACACCCAGGCCCCCCACCCCCCCAGAATTCCCCCAGACTACCACACCGGCAGTGGGGTATGTGACGTGCTAGGCCCCTTTGATTGGCAGGGTCACATGTCCTGTGACGCCTGTGCCGGATGGGTGTGGTGTGGGTCTGAACGAGCCCTCAGGGAGTGGCTGTGGCATGCTGACGGCTAGACCAGTGATCAGCAGATCACTACAGGGACGACCTGGGACATTTAGCGCTGTTGTCCCCCCTGTAAGCGTAAGCAGAGTGGACTGGCCTGGCGTATGGCAGGCCAGCGTAGGGGTGGGAACAATGAACCCGGGGCTCTGGGCGTGTTCCAGTTCTGCGCTGGACATGGAAGTAACTGATGGGTGTGTCCCTGTTGTAGTGACTACGCCACCCGGACCGCAATCGGCACTGTTGCACCCTGTCACACAAGTTCCACGACATGAGCAACATGGGCGTTAGGGGGAATCTCTCACCCTACATTCAACCATACTCACATACGTGAATGATCAAAGGCATGACACATCTGTGCGATTCTGAATGTTTAATTCACATCCAGTGGAGTGTTGCAGCTGGAGCAGTACAGGGCCATGCAAACCCCACTTCACATTATTGGCACATGGAGGGCCAGCCAGAGTCCTTCAGGGAATGACAAGTACATCGGAAGGGGAAGAGTTCAGTCCACAGTCTGATCGCTGTGTCAGTGGTAACCAAACAGGAAATGGCAGTCCATGTCGAGGTCCAAGGTGAGTGTCGTAAAGTGTATCGGGGGACAGTGAAAGGTGATGATGCAAAGGGCAGGACCAAGCAGAAACCTGCCATTTTGCGGAGATGAATGCTACTGCCTCCTCCTTACCAGTAAGGTTGAGTCAGCCGCATCTTCGTCCTCTGATGGCCCTTGTGCCTCACATGTGGGTGGTGGTGGATTGCCTGCCACAGTGTGAGGCACTGAGACATCAGGGGGCAAAGATGTGGATGTAGAAGCTGCAGCAGCATTCATCTGAGCAAGGCCTTGAGGCAGCAATGCCATGACGATGTGCTGCAGGGCATTGAAGGCCCCAGCCACATTGCGCTCGTGAGCAGCCATGGCAGCCATCCTGTCTGCCGCCATCCGCACCATGTTCTACATGAGCCCCCGCATCTGGCCCAACTCCTGGCAGAAATCGCTGGAGCCACTCTGACTGGACAGTTATTCTTGTCTCAGTATCATGACTCCAGCGATGTCAGCCATGGATCGCTGGAGAGCATGGAGCGGACTGTGGGTGTCCGTAAGGGACTGCAAGTGGTCCCTGATGGGAATCAGACACCCATGTATGGCATCAAGTTTAGCTGCCATGCGGTCGAACCCCACCCGCACCTGATCAGCCACGTTCTCCTGGCACTCCAACACACGGCGTTGGAAGGCCATGTGTTGTTCATGGGGGTCCTGGGAGTCAGCTGTGGTGGTAGGTGCTTCCTGCTGTGTGGTCTGTGCAGGGGGTGGGGTTTCCTCGATGCAGCTGGGCTGCCCTGCTCCTGGGCGTGGGGTCCTGAGGGTGTCCATGAGCAGTTGGAGGGCGTCGGGTCGATGGTGGTGTGGTCCTCTTCGTCATCAGTGAAGAGAGGTTGGGTCTGCTCTGCAGGAGGTGTTGGTTCTCCCTCTGCAATGTGAAGGGTAGATGCAGTTTAACATTGTGTTCACATGTATGTTGACGCATTGTACAAATTTACATACAGACTGCATGACAATGTACATTGTGACTGTTTGGGAGGAGCTGCCTATTTGATGCGGGACAGTGGACATTTTGACAACATCACGGATGTGTGTTTGTACTAGTACATTTTCATCCCACGTTTCCCTGCTATGCCAAATGTGATTGGCCATTTTCTACACACAAGCGGCACCACTTGGGTCCTCTGTTCTGTTGTGAACGTGTTGCAGTTCATACCACATTGTTGTCAATGTTGATGTGCCCTGAATATTATGTGTGTGTGCTGCATTTTGGGAGAGTTGCCCCTGCAGCTCTGATGGGCTGGCCCTTATCCCTTTCAGGTGGTGTGCCTTGACTTCTGTGCTTCTACAGTGCTGAGATGTTGCATACTTTGGTAAATTGGGCTCTTGGTGGGAGTTGGGACTGTGGGGCATGGTTTGTCCGCAGGTGTGTTGTTGAGGTCAGGGGTTTGTTTGTGCAGGTGGATGTGTCAGAGTGTAACCTGCTCCTTTATGGATGCGGTCCACACTCAAACACCTCAGTGTCGTGCCGTGCAACATGTCATGTATGTTGACTGCAGCCATGCTATTCGTCATGCAGTGTCACTTGCATTGTCAGTGTGGCTCACTGACACGCCGCTTTGCTGGGTTCAGCACATGTGCATGGGTTTGTTGTGAGATTAGTGATGTGTGGGGAGTGCCCCCTCTGTGCACATTGTGGACGGGGGCCCACTTGCTGTTTCTATGTGTGCTGCAGTATGACAAGGAGATCAGGGGCATGACCCAGAGTCATTGTGGGTGTGCAGTGTGCTATTCTTGATTGTGCATTTGTGCCATTGTGCCCATCTCCCCCCGTCCCCCCAGTCACTGGTGATTACTGACCCTGTTGCTGTTGTGTCCGGTCATGTTGAGCAGTGTCCGGTCCCCCAACTCCTGCCACCGTCTCCCCACTGATGACTGTGGACACCATTTCCTCCATGTCATCCAGCTCCTCCTGTGGCGCTGGACTCCCACCTCCAGTCTGCATTGCTGCCTTCTGGTTGTTGGCGAGTTTCTGCTTGGATTTGCGCTTGACATCATTCCAGCGCCTCTTGACCTCTTCCATTGTCCTCCTCAGCACTCCGACTGCATTCACCTTGTCCAGGATGGACTGCCATGTTGCATTTTTGGTTGCCAATGACACAGTGGAGGTGACAAACAGTTGTTGATGGTGTTCTACCACCTCCGTGATCAGGATCCTGTTTTCCTGCGGACTGAACTTCGTCTTCCTCTTCTTCTTGTCCTTGCCCTTACCTGTCCCTGAAGTCCCAGGCTGGACCTCCGTTGGGCTTGTGGGGTTCTGGCCGTCCTCTGTACCTGCTCCGGCTGCCTCCATTGTGCTTCGCTGTGGTTCGGTTTTTGTTTTTATATTATTTTTTCTGCTTTTATGGTGATTTTTCCCGCCTGACGTGTGTGATTTGCAGGCCTGGCGCTGCTTTTCGCTGATTGTCTTATCGCGATTGGGCCCATCGCAACTTTTTTCACGTTCGGCTTTGGATTTTTATCGCCGTCCCGGTGAGTTACTCGCAGTCATTTTCCGCGTTATCGCGAAACTATCGCATGTTACCCCCGTGTTGGGAATACGACGTTAACACGGGGTTATTTTCCCGCGATAGACGGCGATATGTAAACTTGCGTTAACCTATTTTGGCGATGTTTATCGCACGTTCTTGGGAATATGCCCCGTAGTTTGATACTGACAGAAGGAGATAACCAATGAGTCAGAGATATAGTGACAACTGTTATGTATCTAACAGCAATGAAGGTACTTTCCGTCAGGACCACTATAGCAAGCACTTTAGTGAGTGGGCTAAGTAAAGGGTCAAGTAAGCGTTTTAGAAGAGCTGTTAAATATCCACGATGGAAAAGAGTTCGGTCTCTTTTCAAAAGAACCTTGAAAACATTTTTGAAGGCTTTGCAGATGGAATCCGGAGAGACGAGCGAAGTGAAGTTAGGGAAATCAGGTTAGCGGTCTAGTCTTCTCTACACGCGCTCGAGATTCAAGATAGAAGCTCACCGGTTCCCAATTGATAGGCGCACTTCAACTGTGGCTTGAGATGCTGTAAACGTCTCGCTACAGTGTTCGTTTCTCTGAGGAGAATTGTTTTCTGGAGGAAATTATCTGCTGCGACGATATCAAGACTTCGAAACAGTTTTGGACACCGCTTCTATTTTTGGCAGTTTTGAGACCAGTTTACTCTTCCTCTTTGTTTGAGCAATTTAGGATTAGTTAGATATAGCGCGCTAGTAGCTCTTTCAAGAATGAATATGCCAGAAGACTTAAAGACTCCATCAATAGAGCCCGTCATCCCTTCAAGCAAGATTTTAGGTGCAACCCATCTAGAAGAATTCACTAGTGAAGTACAAGAATCCTGTTCGTTGAAGGATTTGGAGAGTTGGGCTACAGGAGATCCTAAAAGAAGGATTATGAATGGTCTTCCTTATTATGAAAATGCTCGTTATCTACCTACCAGTGAACTTCAAGAAAAGGCCTCGAAGAGTTGTCATGATGATCGCCTGGCAGGTCATAAAGGCTTAAAAAAGACCTTAAATTTGATAAGACGGCATTTTTGGTGGTCTAACATGGCAACCAGAGTAAGACAGTATGTTTCGACCTGTGAATTGTGCATTAAAGGAAAACCTAGTAGACAGGCTCCACAGGGCCTATTACAGCCTTTACCAAACGCTCCTCACCCATGGCACACCGTGTCCATGGATTTAATTGTAGATCTCCCAAATAGTCAAGGATACAATACCGTATTGGTTTTTGTAGATTCTTTTTAAAAAATGAGTCATTTTATTCCTCTGAAGAACATTCCCTCTGCGTCCCAATTAGTTCAACTATTTAATCATCATATAGTGAAAGCGCATGGGGTGCCACAAATTGTTATTTCAGATAGAGGTTCCCAGTTTGTGTCAAAATTTTGGAAGAAGTTCATGCACAGTTTAGGCATTGACACACGATTTTCCACCAGTTACCATCCGGAAACGGATGGTCAAACGGAGAGGGTAAATCAAGAATTGGAGCAGTATTTGAGATTATATTTATTGGAACAAGAAGGAAATTGGTCAGATTTACTCTGGACAGCAGAATTTGCATACAACAATGCAGTTCATGACTCTACAGGTTACACACCTTTTTATTTAAACTCTGGCAGACATCCAAGTTTAATGATGGGAGAAAAGGATGAATCAGTTCCAGCAGTAAAAGATTTGGTGGGAGAGTTGCAGAAGTCTTATGAACAGGCTCAAGAAAATTTATTGAAAGCAAAAGATTCATATAAGAGACAGGCCGATAAGAAAAGGAGACTAAGTCCAGAATATGTAGAAGGAGATCAAGTCTGGTTATCTACCCGCCATCTTAGATTAAAAGGAAATAGAAAATTTCAGCCACGCTACGTAGGCCCTTTCAAGATAAAGAAAATAATCAGTCCTGTAGTAGTAAAATTGCAACTACCAAAGCAGGTTAAGATTCATCCCGTGTTTCATGTCTCACTTTTAAAGAAAAGTCCTCCAAATGTCAGATTAAAAAGGGCTCCCCTGCCAGTTAGAGTTGAGTCAGAAGAAGAATTTAAGATTAGTCACATTCTAGATTCAAAGGTGTCTCGAGGCAAACTATTTTACTTAGTAGATTGGAAGGGTTATGGGCCAGAAGAGAGATCCTGTGAACCATCTTCTAACATTCATGCTCCTAGACTAATTAAACGTTTTCATAGAATTCATCCTAAGAAACCTAAAATGGGAGGACCCCTTTTGGAGGGAGGTACTGTCAGGACCACTATAGCAAGCACTTTAGTGAGTGGGCTAAGTAAAGGGTCAAGTAAGCGTTTTAGAAGAGCTGTTAAATATCCACGATGGAAAAGAGTTCGGTCTCTTTTCAAAAGAACCTTGAAAACATTTTTGAAGGCTTTGCAGATGAAATCCGGAGAGACGAGCGAAGTGAAGTTAGGGAAATCAGTTTAGCGGTCTAGTCTTCTCTTCACGCGCTCGAGATTCAAGATAGAAGCTCACCTTTTCCCAATTGAACGGCGCACTTCAACTGTGGCTTGAGACGCTGTAAACGTCTCGCTACGGTGTTCGTTTCTCTGAGGAGAATTGTTTTCTGGAGGAAATTATTTGCTGCGACGATATCAAAACTTCGAAACATTTTTGGACACTGCTTCTATTTTTGGCAGTTTTGAGACCAGTTTACTCTTCCTCTTTGTTTGAGCAATTTAGGATTAGTTAGATATAGCGCGCTAGTAGCTCAGGCAGTCTCCTCATTTAGTTTGTCTTCTTTTTTTCATTTATTTTTGAAAATAACTATTGATAGAACTTCTCAACGGTAAGCCCGTCTTCGTTTGATATATCAGCGAGAAGAAAAGGTACTGTTATTCAATTTTGAATTCTTGGATTGTGTCCTTTGCTACGATTAAGGAAGTTTTATTTATAGAACTACTTGAAAAACATTGAACCTTCAGTACTTCGCAATTTTACTAGAAAAGCACCGCCTACTAGAACTGTAATTCTACAAAACTTCTAGTGAAAATTTAATATCAAGAGAGAAGCTAACGCCTACAGTTCTAGGGGTAATTAAAAGTAATAGATTTATAATAAATAAGTAGAATAGGTGAATAGACTGTATGTTGATGTTTATCTTTCCTCATGCAGATGCTGAGTTTCCGGTCCCAAGCAGAGTAGCGGAGACTTGGAGAGGTTTACAAGAGTCTTCGTGACGAGGCAGTCTCTCTTTATCCATTTCCCCTTTCCCCCCTGCTGTTGCTCTCACCAGAAATTAAATTCTTTTGGTGGAGGTACTGGTGGAGGGGCTTTGGGACCATCTTCGGCTCCTGTGGAATTGGCCTGGTATCTGACACTTTCTCAGTCAGCCAGGCAGTATTCAGGCACTCATGGAATCACCCAGCCACTACTCAGGCAGTCCTCAAATCAGGTATTCACTATCCATGGAGTTATTCAATTATCCAGAAACTACACATGTACTCTTGCAATCAGGCAGGCAGAAATTATGTAGTCATTGAAGTATGCAGCCACTACGTATACATTCATCTAATCACCTAGTTATTAACTATTGACTTATGCAATTAACAAGGCTGTAACTATGCAATCATTATAACATTTGCCCAAAACCTATGCAGCCATCTAAACACCCACTTACAACCCATGCAGTCATTGAAATACTGAGGCACACGCGTGAACTAATAAAACACTCAGGCTCTACTCATGCACTCATGTATTTGTGACTACTGATGTCATTGCGACCTTCGGTGTTGCTGTGAAGAAGGAAAATGCGTTTTTGATGTAGTTATTTCGACAAATGTATACAAAGGAGAAAGTTAAATCAGTATCTTACTAAATAGCTACAGTGAAACTTTATGTAAGATATGTGTATACATGTGTTTTATACTTTGTCAAAAACACCCAGTATTCGCAGTGTGTCCTTGACAATGGCACTCATAGAATCATACAGGCACTACCTGTGCAATCATCGAGGACGTCCTTTCTCCACCACTCTGCAAACGTGACTCCTGGCACAGTACTAGTTAGGGGATGAAGTCCCCTTGGCTATTGAGGGTCGTTCGGGGCAAACTACACCTCCTGTTACCTCCAGCAATTCCCACACAGTCAGTTTGCTAAGAGGTCTTTGGAGGCCACGCCCCCTTTCTGCACCACTCTGCAAATGCATCTCCTGGCACACTACTGGTTGGGGAATGAAGTTCTCTTGGGTGCTAAGGGAACTTGGGGACCAAGAAGCCCTCCTGGTACTTTCTGTAAGTCCCACACTGCGGGTTTTCTGAGAGCTGGTCAGAGGCCCTGCCCCCTTTTCCCCCACCATTCTGCAAACACTATTTCTACTTAAAGAAACATAGAAATTCACTGAAAAAAACAAAGGTTACAGGTAAGTTATAGTAAGGAAATAGAATTAAAAAACCTTAGATATTCACTGAAAAAACCAAAGGTTACAGGGACGTTATAGTTAGGCTCAGATTTCACACGCACAAAACCAGAGAAATTTAGCAGTTATAGTTAGCTGAGCACCCCTGCAATGCACTGTATATGACCTCACATATAACATCACTCATGACATGGTCAGTGACATCACTGATGACATCAATGATGTAATCTCAAATTACATCGCTGATGGTATCACTGATGACATCATCCACAGAATCTCTGATGCACCCACTCACTCCCCAATATAACCTTTCATACACCCATTCCAACTTCCACACTAGCATTCTCAAAACTATTGACACACCGATACCCATACTTACATACCCACTCACTGATTCATAGGAATACACACACATTCACTCAGCCACCCATTCAGCCACACATACACCAACTCACTCACTAATACAGCCACTGATATATCCACTCATACACCCATTAAAGCCACTCACACACAGTCAGTCACTCATAGAGCAACTCACACATCTACTCACTCACCTATAGAGTCAATCACACAGCCATTTACTCACCTATACACTTATACACACACCCACTCATTTATTCATACAGATACTAACACATACTCACCCCCCCTATACAGTCACTGACATAAGCACGCACTCACCCATACGGCCACTCTCGTAATCACTCAGACACACATACAGTCACTCATATACTCCAACACTCATCTATACTGCCCTTCATATATGCAGTTACCCATATACCACTGACACATCCATTCACTCACCAACACAGCCATACACGCACTCACTCACCCATATAGCCCCTTACACACACACACTCACTAACCCATAGAGCCACTGACCACCCACGCACTCATCCATACAGGCAGTTACACACCCCTCACCCACCCACACAGACATTGAGACACCAATGCACGTACTCAGACAATCAATCACTCACCCATACAGAAACTCACGTAGCCACTTACACACCTATACAACCACTTAGACACCAAGTGACAGGCAGATACAGATATTCACACAAGTCACTCACCCATAGATTAACTGAGGCACCTAATCACTCACTTATACAGTCAGTCATGCACCCACTGAATCATCCATACAGATACTCATACACCCACTGATTCATCAATACACCTTGGTATATATATATTTAACACTCATACACATTTTCAAAACACTCACAGTCACTGGATGATGTAATCAGTGATGTCATCAGTGATGTCATTTGAGATCTCATCAGTGATGTCATCAGTGATGTCACTGACCATGTAATGAGCGATGTAATATGTGAGGTCATAAGCAGTGCATTGCAGGGGTGCGAGTTATAGTTAGCTCAGTTAACTATAACTGCTAGATTTCTCTGGTTTTGTGTGTGTGTAATCTGAGCATAACTATAATGTCCCGGTAACCTTTGGCTTTTTTCAGTGAAAATATATATATATATTCACTGAAAAAAAAGGTTACAGGGTCGTTATAGTTAGGCTCAGATTTCCCCTCATACAAAACCAGTGAAATTCAGCATTTCCAGTTTCCAGAGTGGTAGAGAAAGGGGGCGTGGTCTCCGACAACCTCTCAGCATTCCCACTGTGTGGGACTTACTGCAGGTAACAGGAGGGCTTGTTGGCCGCCAAAGACCCTTTGGAGCCAAGGGGACTTCATGCCCCAACCAGCAGTGCACCAGGAGGTGAGATTGCAGAGTGGTGGAGAAAGGGGGTGTGATCTCTGAAGACCTCTCAGCTTTCAGCCCCGGGGACCCCATCACTCAGGGCCTGGCCTTTTTGTAAAAAAAAAATTATTATTACATTAAAGGGAGCAGGGCCCCTAGGTTCGCCTTTGCATTTGAAATATTTTTTAAAGAGATAGGGGAGGGGGGCTGCACGGCCCCCTCCCGGGCTGATTTTCAGCCCCAGGGACCCCATCATCAGGGGTCCAGCCTCTAGTGTGGATGCCCTGGTCCCACCCAGAGCACCGACTTAGCAATGTTGAGGACCGCGGGGGAGCCTCAAGGCCCCCACGGTCCCTGCCAGCTCCCAGCCTCCTGCGGGAGCCGCATTGCTAACATGCAGCTTCCTCTCTGTCAAAGCAACTGTGCTCAGCTTTGAGCCAGCGAGATCAAAATGCTCTTGCTGTCTAAAAGCGGAGCACAGTTTGCTCTGGCTTGACAGGAGCATTAAAGTTCCCACCAAGCCATAGCAAACAGCTATTTCCTGGGTGTGGGTACCGTGGGACATAGCAGGAGCTGGCCTTGGGGGGTGGCAGTCTCCAGGGCCATCTGTGGCTGCTGGAGGGGGGGCTGCGTGGCCCCCCTCCAATCTTGACTTTAGCCCTGGGGAGGTAGTGGTCCACAGGGCTGGGGGCCCGCACAAAAGCAATGCCGTGAGGCATTTTCCTCTTTCTATGTGTGCTACAGAATGCAGCACACATAGAAAGAACAAAAAACGAGGAGAATTAAAGATATTTCTTCTTGTTATGCCTCCCCTGGGAATGCATAGCATTTTGATTCATTCCCAGGTCTACCATTAATGGTAAATCTGGGAATGTGGCAGAATCCATGGGTGTTGCTTGGGAACACCCGCTCATGATGCATGGAATGCCTCCCTGGGGCAGAGTGACGCAAAGCAGTGATTTGAACTGCTTTGTGCTACTTCAGATTTATCACGCCACTCAGTGTGGCCTTGCAGGGCTTGATACATCTAACTTAGTACTTGCTTCACCCTTGTGCCCCTTTGCATGGGGCAAGGGTGACACAACTACTTGATAAATATGCCCCTGAGCAATTGCGAGTCGCAAATGCGACGCAATTTGTGAGGCGCTCTTTGGCAGGTCGTACATCTGGCCCTAAGGTACTTGAAGTTTGATTAATAAGGAATTTATTGCCATTACATAAACAGGAAAGAATTTCACGATTCACTGTTGAACACCCTTACCTCTGTCCTTCACCTACAAATATTGCAAAGCAGTAAACATTCAGCAACCTCTAAGGACCCCAAACATAGTGCGCCCCATTGTTTGTGAGGTGCCCCAAGTTCGATTACACTGCTTGACTTCCTCTTTACCGAATTCAAAACAAGTCATATTTAAAGAAACTCCAAAACAGTATGCCTGTCCTAGGCACAGAAAAGGAGTGCCTGTCAATAGTGGCCCAGTGAGCAAAAAATGATGGGTCGAATGTTACCCAGAGCAATTGCCAATATTGTAGACCAGTGATACTCAAAGTACGGCCGAGGGGCGCATGCCGCCCACACTCTTACTTTCTTACTCTTTCCTAACTGAACCGGAATTTAATTTCCTCAATAAAAAAAACCTTGCATACCAACCATATATACTCTTCTTGAAGTTCACAAGGACCTTGAACATCCGCCAGGTAGACCAATTGTCTCTGGTTGTAGTTCCATTTTGAAGCCACTAAATAAATATATTGACACATTCTTGGGACCATGAGTTGAAAAGACTAAATCATATCTAGGAGATACCATGTAAGTCACACAACTAGTGGAGAACCAACTGTTCAACAGTACGACACAGTTTTTAGTCACGCTCGATGTGGCTACTTACATACGAGCATTCCCCAGGACGAAGCTTTAGAGGTGGTCCTTGATGTTCTTAACAAAAGGGATAACCCATGTTGGCTTCCTACTGACCATAGTACAACTCCTCAATATAGCCATGAGCAGGAACTTCTTCATGGTCCAAAATGATTTTTTTTTTCAGTGTAAAGGAGTAGCCATGAGTCCCGGCTTTGCGCCTAATCTGGCAAATTTATTTATGGACAAAAATAAAGACAAACACATTTACAATACGGAGAACCCTTTCCTAGACAACATCTCGATGTGGAAATGTTACATCGATGATGTTTTAATGATTTGGACTGGAGATGAGTTGCGTCTCATTGACTTCAAGTCTTGGCTGAATGGTAGATCTTCTGACATCAAGTTCACCATGGAGTTTGACAGATAGACCATTAGGGGCATATGTACAAGGAGATAACGCCGTTTTAGCGGCACTTTTCCGATGGTTCGGCTGCAATATTTTTATCGCCATATGTACAAGCTGTCGCTAACCTCTGTTAGCAGCAGTTTTCCGGCGAAAACGTCCATAGAAAAGATCGCCATTTCTGTTAGCAATAATGACATGCAAGGGAGGCGTTCCCGTGCAAAAACGGCCGCTAACCCCACTTTACGATATTTACAAGGGAATTCTTGAAGGTAGGAGGACCAAAAAAACTGCCTCTAACTGAAGTTAGAGGCAGTTTTTAAGACCAGAAAATAACTGGTCTTAAAAATGGAGATAACACTTGGGGCCTCATTTCAGCAGGTTTTGGTGCTGGACAGCGCTGCAAGCAATGTTGCTGCGCTGCCCTGTGACAAAACTAGAGGGCAGGAATGCGCACCATCAATAAGATAGTGCGCATTCCTGGGCCTCAGTCATGAAAAGTGTTGCAGCGCTGCGACAAGACAGCGTTGCAACACTTTTCACTACGCCCTTCTTGCAACACCATGGATGCGCTTTATTCACTGGACAGTGCTCCATGTCGCAAGTAATGACAGATACGTCTGGAATCCTGACGTATCTGTCTGCACTAAAGTCATGCATTGCTGCAGTTGTGTCACAAGCATGACGCAACTCCAGCAATGCATGGGGCCAGCCTATCCATGTGGCACTGCGTCACCCTTTCGCCTGCCATCAGGCAGGCGTAAGGTACTGACACACTGCCGTCCTACAATTGTTGCAGTGAAATATGATGGATTTCACTGTGCCACTCCTATGAGGCCTTGTCACGTGGGAACGCACACCCTGCATACATCATACCTGATGCAGGTATGATGTGGCACAGGGCTTCACAAGGTCACGCATATGCCTACATTTGTCACTTTGCAAATACGGTACAACGGGTGCTAGATTTTGCCTTATCTTTACTTGAGGGGTGCCAGGGTGTCGGGGCAGTTGGAGATCCATCTGTGGCAGTTGTGCGCTGCGGTGTTATTGCCTGTAAGCGTTGGCAAAGTGGTGGAGCTGAGGAAGTTGACAAGAAATTCTTCGGTGGCCTTGATCCAGCTGCGAGGGGGGGGCGATGATGGCAGTGGCGTACGCTGGGCATGGTGAAGACGTGATGTTACAATGATGGTCGGTCCAGGAGAGTCCGTGGTGTGGCTGTTGTTGAAGTTCCCGCTGGCGGAGGAGACGTGCTCGTCCATGTGTCCTGCTATGTGGCTTGCTGCGATGACTAGCTGCTTGAGTCTGATGTTGGCGAGCTTCCCCAGGAAGGGGTGGTGTTCTGGTCACTGGGGTTGTACAGGTGGAAGTAGAGTTCACCGAGTAGGATGTCGTCGGTGGATGGGAGAGCCTGGGGTGCAATGAGGTCTACAATGAGGTCTACAATGGTTTCGGAGAATGGGGGTCCATGGCCCGGGGGGCCTGCAGATCAGGGTGCCGCAGAGGATGGGGTTGGTCCGGATCTGGAAGTTGAGGTGATCCATGGTCACCGTTGGGTCATTAGAGTGCGTGGTGAGTCGGAGTGTGCTTCTGTAGGTGATGGCAATGCCTCCTCCTGGACGGTCGGGGTGGTCCTTGCGGGTGATTTAGTAGCCGTCAGTGATGGCGATGGCGATGTCCAGTCCGGAGCAGAGGTTGGTCCTGACAGGCGATGTGGCATCCAGGGTTGATGGCGAGGAGGGTGCTGGCGTCGTAGCGGTGGAGTGTCCGAGAGGAAGGGGCCTTGGTGCTGAGCACGGTCCAGGGGCAGACGGACGCATACGGCCTTGCCTATGGCTTGCTTTTGGCACGGGAGACGTCCATTACAACGCAGGCATTACATCATAATGCCTTTACAATACAACTACAACAACGCAGGTGTCTTTACATCGCATTCCATTCCAACGCATTGTGCGTTTACTAATGATGTTTTTTAAGTTTTAGGGTGGGTATGGGTTTCGGGGGTCAGAGATGAAATTTGGGGTGTATTATGGGGTAAAATATGAAATTTGGGGTGTGTTTTGGGGGTCAAAGATTATTTAAGGGTCCAGGGTGTGTTTTGGGGGGTCAAATAAGCATTTTATGGTTCAGGGTGTGTTTTGGGGTGCAAGGGTTAGTTTTAGGGTTGCACTCACTGAAGTGGGAATAGTAATTTTTTCATCTCTGCTATCCAACACGTTCCCTACTGTTGCAGTTTGCATAGTATTAGAATGCATAGTAATGGAATGCGATGTAATGGTATGCGTTGTAACGTCATATGTACCTTTGGCACACCAGTGGTACGCCCGCTGCGCATGGGTGCACAGCGTCCACCATAGAGAAGTGCTGTGGGGGGAACTGGACAGCTGGGAGATGCGAAACGCTGGAAAGGACACTCGATGGGGTGAGGACGCGCGGGTGTGTGTGTGAGCGGGTGTTGTAAATATTTAAATGAAATACATCTTACCTCGAGGCCGGGTCCCATGTCTTCATTGCTCCTGCTCTCCTGAGTCTGCTTGAAAGCAGTGGGGTGATGCTCTTCCGTCATTGCGGATGAGCCGCCACTGGGGGTGCATCACACCAGGTGCTAGGCCTCTGCGACTCGACCCCCAGTCCTCCTCTGCTACGCGTCCCACCTTCTCCTTACCTGGACATTGACACCATGGCACAATCAGCTGCACTTTCTCCAAATCTGTGATTCAGCCAGCAAAACCCTCAGCCAGGTGGGATTTGACAAGCCTGGGTACAGCAGTCGCCGCCAAGTTCGCTGGGGAACCTCCTGATGCAGGTGATGCAGCAGGGCCCCCTTAGGCGTGAAGGTGCAGCGCTACCGCCACACAAGTTCGGCGCAGCTCAGGGGCCTCACCCTCCACAGCGTCCGACCAGAGCAAATTTATCCGGCCTGTGATGCAGAGAGGCGCCGCCCACCGTTGGTAATCCCCTCAGTGCACCCCAGTGTAGTGGTGGATCGTAGTATGTGATGCAGACCTCCCTACGTTGGTGCGCAGGAGCGTCTCCCATTCACAGCTCCAAGGGGCTCAAAGTGGTCTTCTCACACAGGTCAGCAACGTGTCTCGGTGCGCCCTGCCAGACTTCACCACCAGGTAAGGGCGATTTCCGCACCCCAATGTCTACCGCCACGGCTCATTGACTCCACAGCACCTCCGCATCCCACTCCAGGCTCCAGACGCAGGTCCAGCGAGGTATCCAAGCTCCAGATGCAGGACCAGCGAGGCATCCAGGCTCCAGACACAGGACCAGCGAGGCATCCAGGCTCCAGATGCAGGATCAGCGAGGCATCCAGGCTCCAGACGCAGGTCCAGGGAGGCCTCCGGGCCCCAGGGACTGTCCACGCTTTCAAGGTTTTGGATGCCATGGTGTTGCGAAGAGTGCGCAATGAGAAGTGATGCATCTCTGGTGTTGCACCGCTATGCGCCTCTTTTCATGGATGTAGCCCTGCATTGCCTCTTCCCCTGGGACTCTGGCTCATCATCCTGGATGTTGGGGGGCTTGAGGGGGTTGTTGATCTGTGCTGCACTTGGCCCTGGCTGCTCCATTCTGCATTCCATTGTTTTTTTGCCTATTTTTCATTGGAGGTCGACTGATAGGCTATTTGTAGCTATAAGGCAAAAAACCTCACGTTGGGCTGACTAACGTGCGTTTTTTTACCGCTAATGGGCCTTTCGTTAGTTTTCGCCCTCTAACGCCGGAATTCCTATCGCCATCACGCTAATGTTACCGGCAGTTTTCACCGCTGATCCCTGAAGCTATCGCCATGTAGCGACATCTTGTAAACACGTCGCTAGCAAGGCGATGGTTTTCAGCGGTACACGGCGGTAAGAAAATTGCCGCTAACTAGCGTTAGCGGTAGTTATCGCCAGTCCTTGTACATTTGCCCCTTCGTTTTTTGGATCAATCACTCATGGCAGAAGATTCTAAGATATATACCACTCTTTTCAGAAAGCTGACAGAAGGAAACACACTTTTGAGATACAATTCCCACCACCCTAGGAATATTCGCGACAATCTCCCCTATGGCCAATTTTTAAGGTTGAGACGTAATTGCACATATAGAGCATATTTTTTTTCAGGAAACTGATGTACTCATTGCTTGACTGAGGGAAAGAGGATACCCTAAGGGTCTTCTCAAAAGGGCCAGAAAAAGAGTATGGTATTGCCCACGTGATACCTTGCTTGAGGTCAAACCCAAGGACAACACTACCAATAGACTAGTCTGCGTCACCACATTCAATACCAGGAGTTGACATTAAGAAAGTGATTAACAAATATTGGAACCTCATTGGCACCGAGATTGATATGCCTGACAAGCCACTGTTTGCCTTCAAAATAGGCAAAAATGTAAGGGTCTTCGTAGTGAGTTCGCTTCTGAAAAGTAACAACAGTAAAGACATCAGATCCCAATTGACTCTTCCCCCACTGGTGGGTCACTTAAAATGCGGTCGCTGTAAAGCTTGTAGCCTTGCAGTGGAGGGAAAGGAATTCAGGCATAACAAACGACTATATACACTAAGGCACCACACCAATTGCAATACAACTGGGGTGATATAAGCAATTGAATGCCCATGTGGCAAAATGTATGTAGGCCAAACCACACAGAAGGCCAAGATGAGGATCCTACAACACTGCAGTAGGATTAGATGTAAGACGCCAGGGGCCCCACTGGTAGAACACTTTGAAACTTCCGGCCATGATGCGGAAAGTCTGAAGTGGTGGATATTAGAAACAAGCATTTGCAATGCAATCGGTCTCGCCTTTGGGACCTTATATGTATTTAGCTATGCAGAAAAGCTCCTGTGAGTAGGACAAACACAGAGTCTGGAGGGAAGCCACCAATAAACGCAAGGCCACTGAGATTGACATAAAAGCCATCTAATCTTGAGCACAGGGAGGCTAGTTAGAGTATAATCATACATACCAATATTTTAGAAGAGGAAAGTTGGAGATTTAAAAAAAATAATCGGGAGAATTAATTTCCCCCATTGACTTCTATTGAAGGACAGGCTATTTCAGTCAGGAAACAGACAAAACCATTTTTTGCTACAAAAAGCGGGAAGGTGAAGTTAGTTCTGGTGGTTGTTGTCTTGTCAGTCCGGGATGGGCTGAGTTGGGTACCATCTACGTAAGATATGATGGTGATGCCTTGGGATCTGATGATATTGATGAGTGGAGTCATGTAGATGTTGAACAGGGTGGGACTGAGCTATGAACCCTGGGGGACTCCACAGATCAGATCCCCCATGTATAGGGTGTTAGCCTAACTCTCTGTGCCTGTGGTGTGCCAGTAAGTAGGATGTTGTCTTCTCCTAGGTGAGAGAGGACTAATGCTTGATAAACTGTTCAGGATCCTTCTTCCAGAAGGAATTGCTCCAATTTACAGATCAGCGATTGTTGGCACCAAGTGGCTTTAGTTTTATGCACTATGTATTTTTTTTAATTTCATGTTGCTGTATTCAAAGGGATTGGACACTGCTGGCAAGATATGGCAAAAAAAACTTCAAGGTTCATCTCATCCAGTCATTGTCAGACCTGGTCTTGTTGGCTGGCACCGACGAGGCGGATTAGGTTGGTTTTGGATGGGATAAGATTGAGGTGGGTACTGGACATATAGTAAGTCATCAGCAAATTGATATTGTGTCCTGAAGCAATGTTTAGTTACAGCTGGTTGTCGTCAGAATATTTTTAAATGCTGATGTCCATGTTTGCCAGTAGGGACCCCAGGGGTTCCATGTTGATACTGAAGAATACTTATTAGAGGCCGGAGTCCTGAGGGCTGCAGCATGTTTCAAGGTTGGGCTCAGATGTACATAACCTATTTGCAGGTCAAAAGCCAAGCGGAACAGATGGACCCTTTAGTAAACCTCATTAAGTCTTGTTCTAAGAACAGATAATGGGAAGAGAGTTCCAAAAGGTGCAGCCTGCGTTTGTAAACTGATACCCTCACAATGTGGTTAGTTTGCTTGACAAAGGCACAATTTGTGGGTTATGGATCACCTTAGACATATGGGTTGTCTGGTCACACCACTGACATCTCCTTTTTGAACAGAAAGGTTTTGACAACAGGATTGCACAGGCTAATAGGGGCTCACTTTCCAATATGGAGGGTCTGCCAAAGGTTGAGGTATGTGTTGCACAGGCTCCCAAACAATGGAGGGAAAACCTCACAGATGCACCAGAGGCAGCATCTGCACAAAATTCCCAACTACAGACGGGGGAAGATACACAGTGGTACAGCTGATTGTGCCCAAGACAATAACTGAAAGAGGAAACCCTCAATAAAGTGTCAGGTGCAGCTGCAAATGCAAAATGGTTAAAGAACACATACAATGGCATTTTTAGAAGTGTTTCGACCAGGAAAGAGTAGGGGGGCATGCAGGGATGGGGAGAAACGTATACTGCAAATACCAGGCCAGGAAGTAGTAAAGTAAAATGATTCCACCAAACCAAAAGACAGAAAGAGAGACAGGGGAGAACTATAAGATCCCAGGTGACCACAAATGACACAGAGATGAAAACCCAATATCTCCCCATTGCTGGGACTATGGGTGATAGGGAGGAGGGCCCCAACAGCTCCATTGGTCCTGTCCAAGCTCAAGACTCATAAGAGAGGAGGACAAAGCAGGCAAAACCATAAAAAGCAATCCTTTTTTGCAGGTCTATCTAAAAACTGAGAATGTCCAACATATCTCCAGGAGAGACAGATCCATGCCAGACTTTTAGGCAAAACATATAAAATGAAGTTATCATAATCAATGATTATCCTGAAAATGATATTTATCTGTTCCTCCTTGACATATATTTTACATAGATGGCATCAAGACTGCCATTAAACAGACAACTCATAGGGACCGGAAAACGAAAGCCTTTTGTAAGCCAGAAGCTTAGTATCGATAAGAAACTAAGTCAAACCGCAACCGCAGTGAAAATCCCGACTCCATGGAGGACAATGAGCAGGAAAGATCCAATGAAGGAAATATGAAGAGTTAAAAGCACCAGGGTATAAAATGGTACAAACAGAAAACCTCACTAAAAAAGTGAAAATTTGGAAACTCCCTTATGCTTCCAAATCTGTGTCAAAACATATAAATGCAGACATTGTAATTATAGCATATTCCTTACTTACATTTAACAACTCACTCTATAAGTAACCTAACATTAGGTTGGGTTAAAATAAGTTGGTTTGCCGCAACCAGTGTGACTCCAACAACCTAAGAGAATCAGGAATCTGCGTGATCTATATGTTCAACATTGGACATTATTTTCTTAGGGAGTGACACTGGTACAATGGTTAAAAATACCCACATAGAAAAGTTCTTATATAAACACACAAATCTTGTTCAAGGCATACATAGACAAAATAATGGATTCATACTTAAAAGCAACTTCTGCACAAACTGCCATTAATTCGACTGGATTTTCTGATCAACCATTCACAATCCTGATTGCAACATAAGAATGTATTTCTGTATAATAGGTTGTGGACACATACATATAGATTGTAGTATCATATTTTCCAAATTATCTTGATCTCACACCTACACATTTCACGTGATAAAATGCTTCTTCAGGGGTATCATGGGGCCAGCAAGCTGCAGAGGTTTACCGTCATCCACACTCTATTACCATTCCTCAGACATGCTACCCCTTAGGGAAGCTGCAATTCCTGGCTTCAGAACAACAGCTGGGCAACGTTGTGTACCTTTAGTGCCCTCTGTCTCGAACACCTGAATCCACACAACTTTCTCGCGCCCCCTGGGCTTGTGCCATCCCAGTTCTGAACTAAGTGAAACATTTTACAAAATGTACACACATTATCATCTTCACTGGCCTAGCCAAAAAAACTCACAACCAGGCTGAAAAAGGCAACAAATCTGGAAGCAGAATGTGACTGAACTTATGCATGTACATCGTAAAGTCTAGCAACTTCTACTATTGTAACTGGCACGTAACTATGAACTAACCACCAGATCAAGCAATGTTTCTCAAGAGAACGAAACATGGCAACGTATGCCTGGGTATGCAAGACCACCGTAAACTGCGCAACACCCTCAACCTTATCTGAGGTCTTAGCAACAGCAAAAGCGGTTCAGGATTTTTTTTTAAACTGTCTTGTCTTTAACCTAACTATACACCGACTCAGGCGCTGCAAATAAAGCACACCGGACGCTGGTTTCAACTTAGCTGATCAGACCTTAACCTCCCCCTTTCCTTCTGCACCTCCTTCTCTCTGTATCATCTTAGGCACTGAGAAATAACCAAAAGGCTACAAGAAGCACTATACTGGAGCTGTCACCTGTAGAACTGAAGACGTCGGTAAGCAGTGTGTTTGGGGCAGCCCACCGGCCAACTATGGCAGATGAAATCAGTTGCAGAGTGAGGCTGTGGCTGGTTGTGGCTCGGCTAGTGTAGGCAGCGGGCGGACAGACTTGTGCGAGGAAGCGAAGTCGGGAGACAGGAACAATTGAAATAAATAAGAAACTAAACCATGGCTCTAAGTAAAGAGTTAGACGTTGCAGTGTTACTGCAGCCGCGCCGGTCGTCATCTTGAGAGGGGATATTGTTTATTAGGTTAACTTAAACAAGCATTTGCAAGCTGGCCCTGGTCCGATGCAGTAACGGAGCTAGTAGCCGCCAACTCCCGCCTGGCTCCAGCGTCCCACTGGCTCTGATCCCTGCTACTGCTGCGCTCCAGTTTCGCTTTGGTGCTGGCCGTTCCCGAGCCCGAGGTTTGTACAGTGTCACTGGATAACGTGAGTCACACTGTGGAGCAAGGCAGAAGTGACACGCGCTGCCGGCAGGCGAATGTTAAGGAATGCTTCTGTTGCAGCTTAACTAAAGCAGCATTTTTTTTTAAATGCATTGTGGAACCTGTGGTTGCCTTCTAATTGTGGATGTCCCGCTCTGTCAGGGCACCGGGGTATAGGAGAGGTTGCCTATCTCCGTTATCTCCACACCCTGCCAGACGCCTAGCTTCCGTTTGCTGTTCTCTTTCCCGATTAAGCCCCGCCCACAACCAGGCAACTGCTTCCTGACTTTTGGGGCACTACTTTAAAAACAAGCATTTGCAATGCAATAGAACTCACAATTACGCGAGTCCTATTGCATTTAAAAACGGGAGTGCGGGCGGACAAAAAGGCACCATTGGGAGTGCGGGAGTGGGGTGGTGATGGCCCCAAAAGTCACGGACTGCGAAAGGGAAGGGGGTAAGCCACGGGAACAAAATTGTTTTTAAAGTAAAGGGGGCGATAGCCATGGAAGGATACAAATCAGAACATGGCCGTCACTAGGAGGGACTAACAAGCCAAAAACCAATCAGAAGGCAGCATTTACGATCTAAGCCAATCCAAAAGATGGGCGGAGAGTGGGCGGAGCTTAAACAAAGCTTCCCCCACTATAGTGTATACTGCATGCCTCGCAAAGCGATAGCAGCGCATTCGCGCTGCAACGCTAGGCGAGACCTAAAAATGACTCACAATGCTAGAGGAGGTGACATCCAATCCAGGCTAAATATCTACGAGTGCAGATGGATACACACACTGTATACAGTAGCCCAGGGCCTCAATGAATCTGAGGAAATCAATAAACAGGTTATTTTTCACTTGCTGTATCTGATCAACTGTGTACGTCATCGATGCTGTCTGTCAAGCATACCAGGGATTCCACTGAGACATGCTTACATGGCTGCCGTCTCTCCTCCCGTTTTTAAGAAAGGCACATCGGCAGTTCAGGTTCCGCCGGTTCGTCTACTTCATTCAGTGTCTGACCGCGAAAGGTGGGTAAGCTCCCGAAAGGAGTTTCCGGTGCAACCCGGTCCCGGAATCATTGAGAGATAATCAGGACGTACTCGCCTGAGTTGCTTTTCACGGCGGATGGCGCCACAATAATCTGGTCTTGCCTCCACGAGGTTTACGGATATTCCGTTAAGGATAATAAACATGGCAAATATTGCCAAAAATTAAGACTCGTCTTGAAGACTCAAACTGCATTAACTTTATATGAGATACCTAGGATAACCGATAAAGGTGAACTTCTTCAACTCCGCGATAAAATTTACTAGGACCCACTGGGTCGGAAGTATCACCGGCTGCAAGGTCCAAAGACTTACTCTATTCTAGTACAGCCCTAAAGAAGTCAAGGGTTTTACACCCCATTGACGAAACATGTGTTGGCTGGCCTGTGAAGTAACACACTATTAAAAATCAACACTTCAAGAAAGAACACTTGTCTTGATCTCTAATAACGATTACCCTGTATATTGTTTATTGATACTTTTATGCGTGTGCACAGGATCTGTTTTGCTTATAGACGGACCTTGGTCCTGATTTGAGGGTTTAGGGGTTTTTCCCTCACCTGCAGCACCGCATCAACAATCCACATTAGAGCTAATTTCACGCCATTTGGCAAGCGCCACTCCATACCCTGTGAGAAATAACACCCCCTTCTCGTTGTTTGTTTAAGCTCCCGAAAGGGTTACTGCCAATCTCAGTCCAAGACTGACAGCTGTTGTCATGTGCGCACTCTATCGGGTTACTTGCATGATCAATTTATCTTGTACGTGTTCGGACACTGCAGGCTTTCCTAATTGATAACGGCTTCCACACAATTACACCCCATTGTTGTCAACAGTTCGATTCACTGCATGGGGCACTTTGGATTTGAATTTTAAATATGAAAGGATATGATCTCCATGCGCCACTGCTTATGTTTTGCAGGGATTGCGCAATGCCCCTTTGATTCTTACTTCAACAGATGGCACGTCATTGACAGCGTCTGTCAAGCATACCAGGGATTCCACTGAGACATGCACGATTACGCGGCTGCCGTCTCTCCCTTTGTTAAGACTGGTGTGCTGGCAGCTCAGGGTCCGCCGGCTTCTCTACTTCATTCAGTGCTTGACCGTGAGAGGGTGAGTTAGCGCCTGACGTGCTAGTGCCACTTGCGTGCACTCAATCAGGTCGCTCGCATGATGGGGCAGATTTACAAGCCCCATGCGCCACATTTACGCCGCCGTTGCGTCACTTCTGTGATGCAGCGGTGGCGCAAACCATGCGCCACGTTGCGCCTTATTTACAACGAGACGCATCTAGGGAGATGCGTCACGTTGTAAAGCCCTGCGCCACATGAAACCTGCGTTAGGTTTCTTGTGGGCGTTCCGGCGCAGGGTGGGCGTTCCGGCGCAGGAACGCCTCGTAAAAGTGACGCAGTGAAATCTACAAGATTTCACTGAGTCACTTTCTACGTCCATGCTGCGTCAATACCCTGCGCCTGCTTGAAGCAGGCGTAAGGAGTGACGTAGCATGTTAGGCATAGGGCGCCCCTGAGCATTGCTGGAGCCGCGTCGCGCTTGCGACACGACTCCAGCAATGCGCCGCCTTTACGCCACAGGATGCGACACGCATCGCCCTATCCTTGCACCACGGTGCGCCGCATTGTAAATGCGACGCATTTGTGGTGGTGCAGGGAGGGAATTGCGTGCCGCATCTGTTCTGGCGCATCGCTGCTGATTTGCAGTGATGCGCCAGAACTCGTAAATCTGCCCCGATGTATTTACCTCGTATCAAACACAGACTTTGCAGGCCTTCCTTCTGGAAACGGCCGCACGGGAGAGGTCTTCGTTTAAAGATTAATTTGCCGGCAGCTCAAGTCGTGCTGGATTGTTAATTGTTTATATCACTAGACAGAATATAATCAGATCTTGACGCACTCCTGCTAATGTTCTGCAAAGATCGCGTAAGGTTGTGAATTCACCAATATGTATGTATCCCTTACCAGGCTACGTTCATGCCAATTCATTTAGCAGTGGCCCCTTTGCTACCTGGAACCATTGCACTTTGTTGGTCCACTTCAGGTCGTCCTTGCTGGATTTAATCTTCCAGATGGGTGAGTTGACTTCCCTCTGTTGGCTCCTCATAAGAGGCATGTTTAAGGTATTTGATGCTCTAACTATAGCCTACATTTAAAGTATCCCCCCAGATTTGAACACTGAGAATAATTAAAACGTGTATGCATTCGTACTGACCAAGGACCCAACTGAATAATTATTTTTGGGCTCCATTCAAGATCCAGAGGAGTTCCTCGGTTACTTTGGTGCGTTGTCTCCAACACCCTCCCTTGACACCTTCAAGCTACAGTGCAAAATGGCAGAATTTTGCAGGAAGCTGAAATTAAAGCCTTCTTTAACAATCAAGAAGAACATGTCATGGATGGAGACACGACACTCCGTCGCAAATCCAACTTCTGCCCCATGAACCATCAAATCCCAATCGAAATACTAACTTTCGAACAGGCAGTGATGAAGGAAGTGGATGATTTAAAAGATCACACCAAAAGACCTTTCATGAATATATCGAATGCAGAACAACAGGTATTGGACGAACTACGACAGAATGGAGATCTAGTAATTAAGCCGGCAGACAAGGGTGGAGGAATTGTCCTGCTTAGCAAAGAAAGGTACGACCAACAGTGTTTAGAATTACTCTCAGATGAAAAATTCTATAAAAGGATCACGACAGACCCTACCAAACGATTACAAAGAAAAATCAAACTCATGATCGATGAAGCAGAATTGAACGACTGGGTTACAAAAAATGAGGCTGAATTTTTAATAACCAAAACACCAAGGGTACCTTATTTTTATTCTCTTCCCAAGATTCATAAGGAACGGAGACCCCCTCCCGGACGACCTATCGTTTCAGGGATCGGTTCAATTCTAGAGCCACTCTCTCAATTCGCGGATCAATACTTAAAACCACTGGTACAACAAACACCAACATATCTAAAGGACACCAGAGACCTGTTGAATCTCCTGAAAGATCAAACATACTCAGAAGAAAGCATGCTACTTGTAGGATTAGACGTAGAAAGTCTTTACACAAGTCTCCCCAACAAAAGACCTTAGATACACTGGAGACTCTACTCTTTAACAAACAATGGGACTTTAAAACACCTAGACATTTCGTCTTGGAATGCTGCAAGTTAGCCTTAACAGAGAACTACTTCGAATATAACAACACCATGTACCAACAATGTCATGGGACTTCCATGGGCAGCACCTTTGCCCCGAGTGTGGCAAGGCTGTACGTCAGCGACTTTGAAGAAACATACATACAAAACATCTCGAACCCCTTTCTACAGAGGATTCTTTTTGGAAGCGCTACATAGACGACATTATCCTGATCTGGGAAGGAGACATGGAAAGTCTGAGTAACTTTCATAGATGGATCAACACAAGGGATGAATGGCTGAAGTTCACTTACACAGCTGACAAGACAAAATTGGATTTCCTAGATTTAACCATCTATGTTGAGAATGATACAATCCAAACGAAAACATATTTCAAACCAACTTCAAAGAACAGCTTACTTTCCTACAAAAGCTTTCACCCGCGACCACTCAGGGATAACCTCCTTACAGTCAGTTCCTGCGCCTTAGACGTAACTGTAGTAACATTCAAGACTACAAAAGTCAAGCAAAGGACCTATGCGACAAATTGAGGAACCGTGATTACCCTGAGAAAACCATCAACAGATGCCAAAAGAGGGCTAGAAACCAACCTAGAGAAAGCCTTTTGGAGACAACACAAAAGGAACAAGAAAGGGATGTGGTAACATGTGTAAGTACTTATAATACAGCCTCAAACGATGTCAAAAAGATTGTTAACAAAAATTGGCGGATCCTGACTTCAGGATCCCTGAATTAGCCAAAACCAAGATTCGCAAATAAAAGAACCAGGAACTTAAAAGATATCCTGGTCCATACCAGACCATCACCACAAATATGAGAGGAACCAACCCCAAGGCTATGGGATAACCCCCCAGTGGTGGGCCATTACCCATGCGGTTCCTGTTCTGTCTGCAATTTGACGACCGCAACAAAAACCATCCAACTTCTGCCGAATTTTAAGTGGACGATCAAATACCACACGAACTGCAACACAACACATGTGATCTATATGATCACGTGTCCCTGTGCCTTACGTTACATAGGGATGACATGTCGGAAAGCCAAACAAAGAATATGCGAGCATAAGAGCAACGTCAAGTGCAAAAGAAGCACAACAAAAATGAGCAACCACTTTATAGAAGCAAAACACACCCCCAGTGATTTAAAATGGGTAATTTTGGAAACCTTGGCAACAAAAAATCACAATGCAGAAAAAATACTCTTCGAAAAAGAACAGAGATGGGTGCACCGGCTTCAAACGAACATCCAAGGGCTCAATGATAATATTCCGTGGCTGAGCATAGGACATTAAAATATAATCTGTACTTTAGAAAACCACCCTATAAAACTCTTGGGTTGGACAAGTATACTAGAATTGCCTAAGTTGTATACCTTACTGAAGTGATAGAGCTACACTAACTCTGTTCTTTCCATTTTTTCCTTTCAAAACCGGCTCTTTTCTAATATATCAGAAGCCGAAATTTCGCGCCCCCACCCCCCCCATTTTTAAACCAGAGCCGAATAAATACATTAAGGTAGAGTCAACACAAGGCATTTTTATACTGGGCAGCAGGTATTTATTGCAATAAGAAAAACCTTCCAATTAGATTCTTTACTATCTATTTTTATTTATAAAAACACTTCTGAACCAACTTGCTAGACCGCTATAACCATTTATTGACATTCCCTCATTAACAATGGAATTAGTCTTTCCTTTATTTCTATCCCCGGCTGTATAAAACATCACAAGCCAGAAGCCAAACACATCCAGGCAACCAGAGGAAGTGTCAGCACAAGTCGACATTCCCTCTATAACAATGGAATTAGTCTTTCCTTTATTTCTATCCCCGGCTGTATAAAACATCACAAGCCGGAAGCCAAACACATCCAGGCAACCAGAGGAAGTGTCAGCACAAGTCGTACTACACTGCACAGCAGGTATTGAGAAGGAGCCACGAGGACGGAAAGCTGTAAAACCGTAACGTATTTTACTCAACAGAATCTAAATTGCTTTATACTGTTGTCCCTAGCAGGTAACAAGCTCCCTGGTTGCCCGTTGAAATCCACAATTTAAGACTCAAGGTATGAAACCATGCCGTTTTAGAGCTGTTTGATAATACGTAATTCAAATCTAGTCATTAGCATTTGTTTAATAAACAGCTAGCGCATGATATTTATCGAAAGGTCTGATGAGAATAAGATGCGGTCATCTATTAAAAACACTGCTATAAGATTGTTAACCTTTCTTTAACACACATTAGTATATCAACAGTAATTACAACAGACCGCCTACCAAGTCGCTTTCTCTGAGGAACACTCGCAACTATAGGTATACTGCACATATGACATCGAGGTCCATACTATCACCAAGAATAAGGTGCAGAACTATTAGACTAACCCAATTTTCTTCTTGTCAATCTTAACATGACACCTCAGGAGTTTAAAGACAAATATATGGTAATATATTTCCATATTGAGCACCGTATGGGAGGCAAAAGAGAAAAAATGTTTCTTAAAAAGTTTGCCAGAATTTCACGCAGGAGAGAAAGAAATGCCATTTTTTTAGTTTTTAATGTTCTTCTTTATCCTTATTTCTTCTGAGAAAAGACAGCACGCCATTTTTTGAGAAAATGCGCTAAATGATACTCGCATCTTTTTTCTTTTTGTTTCCTCCTTACTCTGAACAGGTACTACTTGACCGCATGAGAATCGGGTCAATACACCCTGATACATAGAGACCGATACAAAATAAGGTCTCCACCACTTTTCCTTTTTTAGGTCCTGAAGAAAGCCCACTTGACCCACAAGGGCAACCACTGGGGCTGAAACATGTCGACCTTTTTATGGACACTCACAGTGCGTTAGACCACTAACTAGTCTTCCCACGCACGACACAGATTTTAATATATCTCGAACCCAAATTGATTAAATTTTACAAATCGGGGTCTACGAGTTTTTAACATTTTGAGATTCACTTCACTAAAAACACTTTCACCTTTCTTTGATCACTACTGCAATAACCAGTGGTTTTCCTCCGGATGGAGGAAGCATACAAAAACTAACCCTATGATGATGCTGTCACGTTTTTAAGAGCAGGGCGGATAATCAAGATATACCGCTTTTCCGACTTTTGTACGTGAATGAGGGTTTTTATCAATACACTGCACGAATTTCATAAAACCCTGGTTACTCAGGTCAAGTGATCCATTCCCATTTTGATATCTAACTTTGTTTTTACACACCACACTCATTCACACCTGCCCTTTTTCACATAGGCTGTCTTTATGGTTTTACGCCAGTCCTGCGGAAGACCCACTGTGATGTTTTCATATTAACACATGCATCCTGGGCGAAACGTCGACGCACAGTTACTTCACATGCTAAAGTCACTTCCCCTATTAAGCCAGTGCTAAATGAAAATAGGGTGTGACTTGAACTGTATCCATTTGGAGAGGGACGGAACTCCATAAAAGGAGAGGGATGGAACTCCATAAAAGATTTTCTGTCTATATGTTGTTGTAATGTAGAAATCGTGATTTAATTTGTTGTAAGTTCTTTATTGAATATAATCACAATTTATGTTGTGTTGTTTGGTTGTTAATTTTCTTTTGTGAATTTCATTGTGTAGCAGCCATATTTAATACGATACATTCAAGTGACATATAAATGTGATATGAAGTACATTATGTGTGTAGTGGATCTTTGACTTATCCTTCAATGTTGAAATTACTAATGAGATTGATTATGAATTTCTATAATTTAAACTAAGCAATTGAATGACCCAACAGAACACAGTTTAGTGCTTATCTATCCCTGGTCAACTGCAGCACTGGGCTGTTGTTTCCTCATCTCATCACTGATATTGGAAAGATGTCAAATAAACAAACAAGCATTTTTATAAATGTTAAATGAAGTTAAAGAAAGGAAGTAACTAGGGTGTCCTGCACCACTTAACTTTAGGAACACCTTCATTTCTAAAGACATCTTACAGCAAAAGTGTAAAAGTATGATAAAGTCTGTTACAAATTCAAAAAGTGATTTTCATTAACATGCAGAACCGTTTCACCTTAGTAAATCAGATTATATCAGTGCATTGAGGAGGTTATTTTTTAAAGTGATAGTTTTCAAACATGAATTTAGAAACATTAATTCTTCCCTCCACCATAACAACAATGCCCATAGTGAACTAAGAGGAAGGTCAGTTGTTATGTGCACTCTCTGGGTGGCCTGGGTATAGTTTAATAAATCAAACACAGGAGAATGTTTTGTACAGCACACCTCCTGAAGTCATGTATTTCAAGCTCTTCTTATATGTGATAATGAAGAAAAAGGAGGGAAATATAATAAGGCAATTGCCTAGGGTCATGCAATTTGGTTAAGTGGAGAAGCTGGGATTAATTCTAAGTTTTTGGTTTTACATTGTGCAATTCAGTCACTATACTTTACTTCCCCAACACCCACCTTACCGCCAAATCCCCCCTCCCAACCCCTGACCGCCACCCTGCTGACTTCAATGTAGCCCTCGGTCACATCACAGACCAGGCTTTGTGGCTCCTGGGTAAATGTTTGCAACTACCCATGGTTTTGACTATTTGTAAGCATTCTATCTATCACCTTTTGTGTGTATGATGTAACACAATATAGGCCAAGCAAATGCCCAGATGTGGATCCCTTGCTCGCTGTATCACAGAATACAAGCTAGACCTTACTGACAATGCCTAATAAAGCTGAAACTATTCTGGGATTGCTTGTGCTCCCTCCTGGAGATGGCCTCACCTGCAGTTTGTCCTGGACTGTTATCATGAGAAGTAGGATCATTACTGATTTTTATTAGGCTATCTTGAGTGGAACAGAGGATGAAAAACAAAGTGTTGGACTGATACCCCGAACGATTGCCAGTGGTTTAAGTTATGTTCAGGCATTTGCACGATCCCATCAACCTTTGTGTGTGGAAATAAATACAGTCAGCTGAGAATCTACTATGCATTTGGGCGAAGTATTTATGCTGCAATTCATGGTGTTGCAGTTTCTATTTGGTCAATTTAATTTTGCAACATTGGTGATGCTTCCAAGCATACCTTTTTCTGGGAACTTTGATAGCGGTTTGGTGCAGTAACAATATGGATTGCATTTTAATTTGGTTCATATGGGGATCATGCAGGGCATATGTGCATGGAACGAATTTCTAAGTATAGCAGGGTGTCAGTGAACATGTAAAGACCAATGGTGAGCTAAAGATGTATGCTGATGCAGCAAGAAACATAGGTTTCAGGGCAGTTCTGAGGAGCAAGTGGTTATCCAGGGCGTATGTAAGGCAAGATATAGTAGTTCTGTCAAGGTGGTGTTCTTGGATACCTCACAATCCCTGCACACAAAGTATCACGATGAAGGTGGAAGATACCACAAGAGGTTTATTTTTAAGGATAGCTTTGCCCTGAAAGACAGAGTGTACTGGTGGTCTTTCAAGCTTTGCCAGCTTTCGAAGATGCAATTTGGTGGGGAAATGAACATGTCTTACACATTCAAAGTCTACCAGTGTTCGAGTATCAGGTGATTCAATCTGTTAAATAATGAAATGCCTCTTGGTGATTATTCAGGGTTCATTTGAAGTTACCTTAAGTGGGTACACTTGGAACTACATCTTCATTGTCAAACAGTGGAAGACAAAGGGGTTGATTTAGAATTGGGTGGACTGGTTACTGTGCCACAAACTCCGTGTCCCAGAAGGTCAAACTCTCTACATCTGCATCTAATCTAGGGGCGGCTCCTCCGTTATGGCGGAGGAGCGTGCCCCCCTCTGCTGAAAGCCAGCAGAGGCAAGGACAAATTAAATTATAATAAAACATTTTTATTATCATTTTATTTTTCGTCCTGCCAGCTGCCGAGGGAGGGGCAGGGACAGCCACAATGACGCTGCAGCACCAGGGAGGAGGGGGGAGTGGTGGGCACTGCTAAATACACATGATGGTTTGGCCGGCCCTAGAGGGCCAACCAAACCGTCATGCGCACTTATCCTTTCTCCACCTAGCTGTGTTGTACAGCTGGGTGGAGAAACCACCACAGGTTCCCAGTCCAAGTCTGAGTGCCGAACTGAGGCGCTCAGACCAATCCCAGGGCTGCTCACACACTGGCAATGTTATTCCCAGCATGTGAACATCGCTGGGATTGGGAGCTGGAAGCCTGAGCAGTGTGCACCAGGTTCCTGACATGGACGCAAGGATCGGGAGGAAGGCGGCAGCCGTCCGAGCAGGTAAGTGCAGTTTTATTTATTTTTAATTTGTCTTTTTTTGTGTTACTCCCTCCCCCTGCCCCACCACTTCAGAGTACCAGTGGCTGCTCCTGATCTTTAGTGAACCAGGCACTTCAGTACACGCTGTGCCATTTCACAAAGTTGAGATGTGTGCATTAGAGAGTCAGTTTAAAATATTCTTTGAGTATTTAGCCAGTTTTCAAGCATTGCATGCACGACAGAATTACAAGGCGTGAAAACTGGTTGAAGGGTCCTAGGGCAATCAAAAGTTGCAGGGCCTAATTGTGATAACCTGGTCTTTTGCTTCTCTGCACTGGAGAGCCCAGACTATAGACCTTCCAAATAGAGACCACGCACCCCGGTTATCACTCGACTCTGAGAGTGGTGAACCTGTGAAGACCAAGGCTTACGTGGGGAGAAGGTGTGGTTTGGAAACTCAGAACCACAGCAAATAACACTAAGACACACAACACAATACGGCACACATAATTTCAACTACATATAACATGTTAGATAGAGATCCCAATAGGAACTCCATCTAAAGAGCCTTGCAAAAAACAGAGGGTGGGCATCAATGGAAGGTTACAGTAATCAAACAACCCCTAAAAGCAAACTAGACCCCCTAGTTCGGAGGCACCTTTAACAATTGTGAGCCATCAGACACTACCTATGAAAACCACTAAGCATCCATTGAAATCAAATTCAAATCACATCTACTAACATTGTCACACGGTGTTTACCATGCATTTGTCGTGTAGTTCCTATAGTACCCATGCAGGACCTGCGCGTTTGTGTAACATAACCTGTGGGCTTGGTGGCAGACTGACTCTGTGCACCCTCACCACGTATGTTAGATTGTTTTGCATTAGCTAGCTCACAGTGCCACTAGAATCTCCTCTTATCGGGGAGAGATTAGTTTCTGGCAACCTGAGATCGTGACATCCCAAATTCCTCAGAATCGTGGAAACAATGTACTACCTTTCGCTCAGTCACTCGTGCCTACTTATTCGGTTTGTCTCAGAGAGTTACACAGAATAAACAGTCGGGCGTTTCAATAAGTATTTATTGAACAGTTGTTATTCTAGTGTAAAATATATGTGCTGCGGCAGCCAGCAGACAATAGCAGAGATATATTATCAGCAGTACGATAAAAGCAAAGGGATAGAACAGTTCTACCATATTGCGATAATCATGAATACATACATGAATATAAAAGCATTATGCAAGTGCGCGTACTCCTACGATGCCTAACTAGATGTACCTGAGTGTACCTAGCATATGTGTAGGTCTAAAAGCCTAAGAGCCAAGAATCCTTCTAGGATTTAGTCGAACCCCCATACCTGAATAGAGAGAGTGTGGGACCCCGTCCTGGTCTCGAGTTGGACACCCCGCAAGGGCTGTGTCAGACCGCTGTTAGCTGGAGCGACTGCATGCAGGAGCCTCAGCGTCTCTGGTCAGTGTGTCAGCATGGAAGTCTCGGTTCCCTCTGTCTTACCGGGGCAAGATGTGGTGTATTTATACCCTAAAGAGTCTCGGTCCACAGTATGGTTTGTATTGGTCTGTCGTTAGACATGAGGAAGACGTCAGGGGTGAACTTTGTACATACATATTATGCAGGTGGTGTATTCCTAGAAAGCCATGCATAATTGATGAGTACAGTGTGGGCCTGTGTTTGGGAAAAACCCTGCTGTATTCAAAACTACAGGATAGATAACGTTCAGCCCTCAGAGCACGTTGTGTACTAGTGAGGACCAATGTAGGTGAAAGATCATGCCTATATAAGGAATCATGACTATAATAGGACATGTACAGTTATGACCGTAATAGGGCATATGCGGCTTTGACCATAATAGGGCAAGTACGAATATGACCGTATTAGGGCAAATATGAATACGTCCATTTTAGGGCATGTATGAACGGGTCTACATTAGGGCCTCTATACGGGACATAACACCCACTCCTCTTTCGAATTGGATAACAATGACCATACTTAAAATCTGGACAATTTAAAATCATATTTAAAAACAAATAAAAACATGGTTTTAAAATCTCTTAAAAAAATGTTTCTTCTAAAATGTTAATAATTCAGCTAATTTCAATTGGCACTAAAAGAATGTTTATTTTGTTTCTCCATATAAGTTGTCTCACTCAAAGCGGAAGAAGGCCATGCTTTTCTCAAGCGAAAGTGTCAATTTAGGAAATGTTCCAATTTTGCTTGTTTGTTTTGAAACGAGTGAAGAAGCCGAATTCTTTCCCAGGACACGATGAGTCAATTCAAGATTAAGCGTCCTGGCTGGGAAGCACAACATTATCGGTGTTAGCTGCTGCAGATGAATATCTTGTTGAAGTGGAACGAGTTCCATAGCATTGTTGCTTAGTCCTTCATTCCGTACAGGTGGCTCTTCAAACGTGATGAGTCTTTCTGTTTGGACTTCTTGGATTGTAGCAAGAGGAGGGCGTCTGCTACTGTGGAGTACACGAGGCCTACTGTTTAGTATCGGCCGCATAGTGTGGTTTGATTAAGTCGATTGAGACAAATCTTTTCTCCTTTTTCCCGGCAAGAGGCGGCAGAAGTACAGTTCTTGTGCCTTGGATTGCTAGGACCGGTACAGGCTTTCTGTATGATGGCCCAAATTCTTTCTTGTCAGCAAACTTCTCTCTGACCAGATCCCCGACTTTTGGGAACCAGACAGGTCTTGCCGTTACTGCCTTGACTTCCTCAGTGGCTGTCTGTTTTTGGAGCACGTTACTTTGTTGTGTCCTGGATTCATTTAGATCCTGTAAAACAGCCAAACGATCATGGATATCAAATGGTTTTTCATCCGCCACTGTGCCTTCACAATCAAGATCAGGTACCCACATTCTTGTCCCAAATAGGACCTCGTAAGGAGTGACACCCCTAGAGAGCTTCTTGGCTGATTATTGATCGCTCGCTGTACCCCATAAAGGTGATCGACCCATCTACCGCCCTTGCCTAATACCCTAGCTGTTAAAGATTGCTTTAAGTCTCGGTTTTTCCTCTCCACAACAGAATTTCCCTCGGGATGGTACGGAGAGGAGTACCGCAATGCTACGCCCATTCCTTCCATGGCCTCTTTGTAAGCCAGAGAGCTAAATGCCGGACCACGTCAGAATGTAACGTGCCAACTGTGTATGTGCCGATAAAGACTCACAAATCTTTTATAACAGTTCGAGCGTCAGCCGAGCGCTGAGGCCAGACCTTGAGGAAACTTGAGCTGGACGTACACGAACGGACAACCTATTGCTGTCTAACAATGGTATCTGTACTGGACGTGTAGCGGTGGACCCTTCCATCTCCTTGCAGATGTCGCGGTTCCAGACATAGTCTCTAATCTGCCTTCTCATCACGGGCCACCAGTAGCGTTCTTTCAACAAAGAAACAGTCTCCCTAAGTCCCTTATGTACAGAACCTGTCCCTTCATGTGCTGCCACAATTAAGCTTTGCCTACGATCCATATTTGGTATTACTCTATCCCCCACTCCAGGAATCTGAGCATATGGAATGTTTTGTGCATCTAACTTGTAGGAGTACTTGAGTGGAAATTTTTTAGGTACTGCTGTGCTGCCTTTGCGTGAAGCATCGACAGCTACCATTATCTCGCCGTCTACCCTCCTCTTTGAACGAGTAACTGCAGCTACCGCGGCTGTGCGAACAGCCCCCTTTGCGGCTTCATCAGCCAATGAATTCCCTTCAACGTGAACGCCATCACGCTGATGACTCAGTGTATGTATCACGTGAGCCCTTGGTAGTTCGTTTCTCAACTCCACTACCTGTTCCCATAGCATTTTATGCTTAATTGTGCCACCTTTTGCATCTTTAAACCCGTTTTGTTCCCAATGATGTAGATATTCATTGTACGACTGTACACAGTAAAAGGAATCACACACAATAAGTGTGGGGAATTCGTGATCCGTATTTATAAGTGTCAGTATAAGTGCTTTGAGTTCTGCCAACTGAGCCGTGCAGTCTCCTAGAGATTGCGTTTTAGTGCAACTCGGATGGAACTTTCCATTGTGCATGCGACCTTTAACAATCGCACACGCCGCGCTGTAAGCTTGCTTACTTCCTGTGGCGGGTTGAGCAGAACCGTCAGTGTAAATAATGTTTTCATACTGATGTAGAGGCAAAATTTCATTTGGTGGAGGATATTCTTGTTCGTATTGCAGGAATGCTTGTGTTTTTAAACTTGGATCAAATCTGTATTCAACATCCATTGCAGTAAGAGAATTAGCCCACTGTATCCATCTCGGATGTAAGGCTTTCGCATTTGGAATGCTAGCTTTTGTAACAGCTTCTAAAGCTGGTACTGGGGTCACGACAATTACGCGTTTTCCCTGAGCCAGAGCTCTTTCTCTTGCTACAGCGGTCTGCACTGCTGTCAGAATTTTTTCTGTTGAAGTGAAACGCATCTCTGCGTTTGTGTACAGGTGTGATTTGTATGCGATTGGTACTGTTTCACCTTCATTAAAAGTTAAATAAGTGTACCCGCATTGACCCGCTATTACTTGGATCACTAAGTTCTGTGCGTTTACTCGTGTCTGTAAATGTTTAGAAGCTATCAGGTCTTCCTGTAGGGAACGCAGGATATTTGTATGTTCCTGTGTCCATTGTCTGACTGAAAAATCAGGTTTTATTAAGTCGTAGAAAGGTTTTACTCTTTCTGCGTAATCCAAAATGTATGTTCGACCAAAATTTAGGAATCCCAGAATTGATTGTAAATTCTTTAATGATTTTGGAGGCTGGAGCAGCGCACACTTTTCTAAAAAGTTAGCTGCTAGGCTTTTTCCCTCACTTGACAGCTCGTATCCTAAAAATAGGACACTGAGCTGGGCAATTTTTGATTTTTTGAAATTAAATTTGTAGCCCTCAGAGGCGAATCCCATAATAATGGTGCTCACCCTGCTCAAGTGCCTCTTTAAGTCATCGTCCGTCAGATAAATATCATCGACATAGCACAATGCTTCTTCATCCAAATTTTGAACTCTGTTACTCTTGCTGAAAATACCCCCGGGCTGTTTTTATACCCTTGGGCTAGGCGACAAAATTGTCGCTGGGACCCTAACGCACTGAAGGCGGTCAGATACCTGCTTTCAGGTGCTATATTTTGGCAGAGAAATCCATTCGAGATATCAAGTATTGTTTTATATTTTTTGCGTATAATGTTGTTCATTAATGCGGCACTCTGTGCATTTTGAACGGCAAATGTCTTTGTGCAAGTGTTTAAATGTCTGTAATCCAAAACTAAACGATTTGTGTTGTCAGGTTTCATTACGGGAAACAAAGGATTGTTCATAGGTGAAGTGCAATTTTCTATCACCCCCTGGTATTCTAGTTGGTCTAGAATCTCCCTGACTTGTTTTTTAGCTTCCTGCTTTATAGGGTATTGCCTTTGAGCATTTGGGGAAACTTTTAACGGGATCACGTGGTGGGTTGACTCCTCATCCCAACCAACATGATTTTTATACAATGCTGGAGCTAGGGCAACCGCCCACTCCTGCGCTTATGCATGTTTTAGGTGAATGGGAACGAGGTCGGAAAAGGCTGGAGAAATGACAGTTTCTCCCCTAGGGCACTCCATGACGAATGCTGGCGGCCAGACTTGTTCTGCTAATAGAATGTCATAACCAGATGACAGATTTTTCCAAAAGAAACCTTTAATTTTTCTGGGTTTGTCCCCCTCCAGTCGGAGTGTTATCTCATGTAACTTATGTGGGACACTTACCCGAGTATCAGGTGTTTCCACCGTGATATACTCACTCAACTCCGCTGTCACCAGAAATTCCTTCAGGTTCTGGCGAGCTATCGTTACTTCTGCCGCGCTGTCTAGCATCGTCAGAGCCCATTCCCCGTTCAGAAGCTGTGTCCTCAGAATTCTGGGCATGTCTGATCTTGAGACCTGCTACCTTCTTCTTTTTGAACTGAGGTTTTGATTTTTGTTTAGACTCTTTTTTAGGTGCGTAGTCCGCAGCGCGTTGCGTGTCTCTGGACTTTGTACGCTCCTCTGACCGTCCTTCCCTCTCGGAGTTTTTTGATGAACCCTGAAAGGAACGAGAGGAACGAGTATCAGTATCCTGATACCTGTCAGGTTTTTTAATATTATCCCTATTCCTGAGATTATACCTCCTTTCAGAGGGTTCCTGTTGAGGAGACCTACCTCTGGACTGAGATCTGCTGTCTTTAGACTTTTGTTGTTTTTTATTTTCCCACTTCTCTTTAGAAGTAGGCGTCTGCTTTGTAGTGCCCTTTTCAGGACTGCCCACCAGTTGTGGTTTTAATGCTTTCCCACCTAGACTGTCTGTGCCTAGTTCTGCATATGCAGTTTCAATTATTTTGGGTAGTTCGTGTTGTTGATCCTCTGGACCGAACTCCCTCAGGCGTTGGCGGATCGCCATTGAAGCTGCTTCCCCCTTAATATTAGCTAGTATTATGGCTGATACCTGGTCAAAGTTATTTAGTAACTTCATCCCTAAGTTAAGGGCAGGCTCTGCTCCGTACTCATTTTGTATCTGTCTCAATACGTCAGGCACTACTGCTAAGGATGGGATACCATGTGTTCTGGTATAAATGGCAGCAAAGACTGAACCCCAAGAGGTGCAGTCCTCTTCTTGTGGTGTGAGACCCATGGGCAAGCAGATTGTTAGAATTCTCTGTTTATCACAGGTGGTAGTATTCAGGAATACTGCCTCAAGCTGAGTTATTTTCTGAGCTATCCAGAATGGGATTTGTTCGCGTTTTGCTGGCATTTTGCCCATTACCGCGTGTAATGTTTGTGGAGTAATTTTATTAACTGTACTCTGGACTGGAGTATCTTGTGCTGCAGCTGGTGCAGGCTGAACTGTTAAAGTCCTCATCACAAATTGTGTGAGGTTTCTGTAGATTTTAATTAAATCTCTGTGTTGTACGAGTAAGTCTGGCTGTGGCATTGTGCCAATGTCAGGATGTGGTGTGTATGCCGCTAATATGGGCCATGTGGCTCCTGCTCCTCCGAGCGGGCCTAATCTTGCTCTTCCTCGTACGTGGGGTATGGTGCCTTTAAACCAGTAATTATGCTCCTGGTAAGTGAGCGGAATCTCTAACTCCTCAAAAGGAGTATAGTCCGCTGGTGTTTCATCTTTTAGGTAGTAGTGAAATACATCTGTAACTGGATTCGCTGATGGGAATGTAACACATGAATAGAACACCTCTGTTTTATTGGATTCGTGTGCCTCGATCACGAAAATTAGTTTACCACCCCTGGCTCTTAAGCCATGTTCTAGAAGTTTTACGGTGACTGCCCTTCTGAAATTTGGTGCAATTTGTATTGCATCTTCAGGATCTTCTTCTCCTAAACCAAAGAGGTCTGTTTCAACTCTCCTTGTTTCTTCTGCTTTTTCAACCATTTTTAAGTGGATGAAGGGTGTTTAAGGAAATTTTAAGATAAGGTGTAAATGCACAATTGTAGGAACTATATGTCCTTCAAGCTTGAATAACCAACAGCCAATAAATAGTATTCTCGTACTACTCAGCTGCGGCGGATTTTGTGCCCACCCACTCCAGACGTCTCTGGGGTTTTTGTGAGTAGGTTCTCTGAGAATAGCACGACTGAACTACTCAGATTCTACTGTTAAATAAGTACCCAACCAACGTTGGCGGCGCCATGTCATGTAGTTCCTATAGTACCCATGCAGGACCTGCGCGTTTGTGTAACATAAGCTGTGGGCTTGGTGGCAGACTGACTCTGTGCACCCTCACCGCGTATGTTAGATTGTTTTGCATTAGCTAGCTCACAGTGCCACTAGAATCTCCTCTTATCGGGGAGAGATTAGCTTCTGGCAACCTTAGATCATGACAACCTCAGAATCGTGGAAACAATGTACTACCTTTTGCTCAGTCACTCGTGCCTACTTATTCGGTTTGTCTCAGAGAGTTACACAGAATAAACAGTCGGGCGTTTCAATAAGTATTTATTGAACAGTTGTTATTCTAGTGTAAAATATATGTGCTGCGGCAACCAGCAGACAATAGCAGAGATATATTATCAGCAGTACGATAAAAGCAAAGGGATAGAACAGTTCTACCATATTGCGATAATCATGAATACATACATGAATATAAAAGCATTATGCAAGTGCGCGTACTCCTACGATGCCTAACTAGATGTACCTGAGTGTACCTAGCATATGTGTAGGTCTAAAAGCCTAAGAGCCAAGAATCCTTCTAGGATTTAGTTGAACCCCCATACCTGAATAGAGAGAGTGTGGGACCCCGTTCTGGTCTCGAGATGGACACCCCGCAAGGGCTGTGTCAGACCGCTGTTAGCTGGAGCGACTGCATGCAGGAGCCTCAGCGTCTCTGGTCAGTGTGTCAGCATGGAAGTCTCGGTTCCCTCTGTCTTACCGGGGCAAGATGAGGTGTATTTATACCCTAAAGAGTCTCGGTCCTCAGTATGGTTTGTATTGGTCTGTCGTTAGACATGAGGAAGACGTCAGGGGTGAACTTTGTACATACATATTATGCAGGTGGTGTATTCCTAGAAAGCCATGTATAATTGATGAGTACAGTGTGGGCCTGTGTTTGGGAAAAACCCTGCTGTATTCAAAACCACAGGATAGATAACGTTCAGCCCTCAGAGCACGTTGTGTACTAGTGAGGACCAATGTAGGTGAAAGATCATGCCTATATAAGGAATCATGACTATAATAGGACATGTACAGTTATGACCGTAATAGGGCATATGCAGCTTTGACCATAATATGGCACGTACGAATATGACCGTATTAGGGCAAGTATGAATACGTCCATTTTAGGGCATGTATGAACGGGTCTACATTAGGGCCTCTATACGGGACATAACACATTCAATAGTACCTTACAATATAAAATCAACATATGAATCAGCGAATTATTCAATGCAATTAGAAGAATATGAAAGAATTTCATCTTTCATTATTGAAAACTCATACCTGTGGGTTTTGCCACACCTTCACTTAAAAATATTGCAAAGCAGAGAACATTCAGCAGCCTCTAAGGACCCTAAATGCAATGGAGAACACGTACTTCTAGGACATAAAATTACCCTAAACCTCTCAAAGGTCACTAATTGTACAAAACCTGGTGATCTGGAACTTGGTAGCCCCAAACACACTGCTCAAATCTTTGTGATGTCGTCTTTTTCAGGAGGGACACCGCAACCAATATTCATATTTTTTAAGTTCCCTGTTAGGCTTATGAGTTGTTTCTTTGGCATATGCCAGCGCTCTTTGATATGATCATGGAGAGCGACTTTTTATACATTATTTTCTGTCTCTGATTGTATTAACAACTTTTGATGCTTTTGCTGACTGACATGGCTGTACCTATGTGTGCCCCTTAGCACCCATGCACCCTCAGGAGAGTACTATGCAGTGCCCCATTTCAAACCTCACAGAGAATTGACCCCGGATAACAGTCCCCTGCCTCCTTTAGCCTTAATAACAACAAGATGATGGATGGAATTGTTGAATTAATCTCAGCCACTGGCAATCCCTCGGGCAGCATCCCAATCCATCGTTTTTCGCCCACCATGCCGCCTCAGTTTGGACCGAGCCATATGCAAATCAGGTTTGACCCTGCTCCTTATGGGAGCAGTCCAGCCCGAACTGCCAAGCTAGGTCCTGCCTGAACCAGAATACAAGCAACCTAAGACTGTAGGATTGTCTCTTTGGCTGCAAGCTGACCTAGCCACAGTAAACTCAATTGATGCAGAATGATCTGAAAAGCTTCCTTGAAAAGTGATAGTTCACTGAAGAAAGGAATATCCTGCTTAGCTGGTCTGCTATCTGATTTCACTGTCTCTGAATATTGGTTGCTTTCTGGGACCACAGGTGATTGAGTTAGGGCTGTGATTTTTGTGCCCACTTACTGATTGTTTGTTTTCATCAGGATTGCTTTCCTTTGAAAGAAAGAAGAAAACCTTTCAAGAGCATGTAGAACTGTTGCAAGCTATGTTCAATTTGAAGATTGAGTCTGAATTGAAACCATCAACCCTGCAGATTCTGACCACCTAGAGTCATCTCCCAACCCCAAATCATAAATCCATTGTAATTATTACTGAAAAGTCTTACAGTAATAGATTCATTCTCACAAGTCATACAGACTAGCAGTAAACATATTGAACACTTACTCAGTGAAGAGAGGAGCCACACTGTAACTGGGGCCCAGGCAAGCCTGGAACATTGTCCAAGAACAGATACAGGAAAGTGCTGCACTGTATAGGTAAAGTTGTGCTAGATACACCGAAGGGAATCCAAAGCAAAAACTCATAAACACCAGGGAAGATGGGGAACTATCAGGGAAAGGGAAATACTGGGAAGCCAAGGGAACTGAGAAGGGAAGGGCAAAAACTTCAAAGGTAAGTTATCGAATGCAGGTGCAAACTGGTACGAAAAGCAAGGGAGTCTAAACAATTCATGTTGCCTAACAATAGCCGAATAGTCAGATAAAGATTTATAGGGTTGAGTCTCATTTGGTACTAGAAGTATGATACTGGCCCTGTAGTGGCTAGGTCAGCATCTTTAAGACCCAACGCAGGGAGTCTATGTCCTCCTTCATGTTTGTTTTTTCTATTGCCCCATCCTCCACCTCATCCACGTGCAGTGTTTTTCTAACTCTGTTGTGGGGTGTCTTTGCAAGAAAACTGAAACGATCAGGAGGAAATCAATATTCCAATTACCTGGGTGAGCACCAGACTTGTCAAAAATACGTTGTTTGGGGTAGGAGGATATGCAGAATTCAGCTGATATCATACCCAGTTTCAATATATTAATTCATTCTTTCTTCCACAGAAACTGTGCTTCTAAGCAAATGATTATCATTTGTACCCATGAAACACAGTGCTTTCTTTGACTTACATGAAGAGCTCGTAAAGTCTTTTTGCAGAATTTGATTGTTTTTGCTGATAATCCTCACAATAGACTAATGGACTACTGGCCTGACACTAACATCCACATTTAAACCGTCCACACCCTATCCTCTGCAATGCCTTCACAGATTCTAGCCTTTGAGAACTTGGAGCTAGATATAAAAAGCATTTTTTTTGTCACAAATGGCCCAATTCACAGAATCTGGTGGTTTGCGACCAGAAAAATGCTTTTTCAAATGTACAAAATGCGATTTAGTAACTTGTTGTTACCGAATCGCATTTTGCACTGTGATTCGGTATTTGGAAGGGGCATGTTTAAGGCGTCCCTTGCAAATACAAATCGACATGGTATGTATTACTGTTATGCAACCGAATTCCGGTTGCAGAACAGTAACACTTACCACTAGTTTAAAACTGGTGGTAACGCATTCGCAAAGGGGAGGAGGCCCTCAAAGAGACCCCCTCCGCATTGAGAATGTATATGCAAATATTTTTTAAGACCAACGGACCACTGTCTACTCTTAAAAAATGAAACCTCAATATTTGATTTTTTTTTTTTTAATGCGCCCATTTTCCTTTAAGGAAATTGGGTTGCATTTAAAAAAACAAAAGTCTGCTTTATTAAAAAGCAATCACAGACATTGTGGTCTGCTGACTTCAGCAGGTGACCATCCATATGATGGCTGTGATTCCTAATGGGTCGCAAACTGCGACCTACTTCATTAATATTTATAATGTAAGTAGATTTGCGACCCACAAGGAATCCCTAAATAAAACTAAATGAGTTTCATACATTAGGAAATCGGTATTCCTAATGTTTGTACAACTGGTCCTTAGTTCTTATGAAAATTTCTGAACTAAAAAAAAAACTTTGAATATGTCCCTTATGATCCCACTAAACAGGAGTAACAGGCATGCAACAACTTAAAGTCCAACTCTTGCATTACTATAAACACCAGTGGATAAAGGTGTGGAACCAAGGTCATGGACAAGCATAAAATACAGGATCGAAACTTTTAAGGCGCTTTCCCATGAGGAACGTTACAATACCCTTTAGAGACGTCCTCTGAAGCACGCACAGGAAACAATTTTGAAAACTATTGAAGAGGCTACAGACAATGGATACATCAGTCACAAAGAATTACTATTTTTGAAAAATTAAGCATCATGCACATATGTCATTTAGATATTATCTGTAGTTCATAAAGACATTCATAATCAACCATGCACACCTATTGTCTCAGGCAGTAGCTACAAATGGAACCACTATGCAAATTACTCTATAGCTGTGGCAGGGACAGTATGTATCTTCTTAATCAAACAAAGATATTGAATTTGACATGACAAGTGACCTTCTGGTAGGATTATTCATTGAGTCTTTATATAACAATATTCCACACCTTGAGATATCAAAATACTACGATTGCCTAATTCTACAACTTTCCCATGTAGGTCCCTACTGATTTTCTCACACCATTACTTTATTTTATTCTTATTATGCTTTATTTATAATATGGAGATCAATTTTGCTTACAAAAAATGGAATTTCTATACTTTGCCCCACCTTCGCTATCCTCAGAATGATGATTATTTTGAGCCCAAAATGATTCTCACAGAAAATATTCCTTACCTCAGCAATATTCATCTTTGGAGGAGATACAATGATGACTTATTGGTAATTTAGCTTGGTGAGGAGCATACCCTAAAATTATTGATCACTTGCCTCATTAATTCACATGAACACCACACTTGGACCAGCAACGATAGTCTAGAAAGATTACTCTTTCTTGATCTTTTGATCGAAAGGAAAATTAGGAACCACTCTACCATAAACCAACAGAACTTAACACAATCCTGTCCTACCTTAGCCTTAGGGATGGTTTATCGGCTGGACAGTTCGTCTGCACCCAAAGGAACCAAAGTACCACAAATGGAAAAATGACTACTTTAAGGAAGCCTCTATCCTCTATAAAAAATTAGATGAGAGGGGTTAACCACGCAATCTAGTATTAAGAGCACTTAAGCGAGCATGGCACTGCCCTCATGAAATGCTGCTAACCCCACAAATCAGAAAAGAAATAGATTATATATTTTTTGTTTCACTGCTTTTTGTCTGAGCTCTAATAAGATCACCAAAATGTTATGCTATAAAATCAAGACACTGGTCATTACTTCCTATGAGTAGATTGGTCATGGAACCACCCTTCCTCATTTAAAAGAGGTAAAAACATCCAGGATCATCTTGTTAGAGGTAGTCATTAAACTCCCCCTTGCAATAAAATCACCACTTTAGGTATGGCAATTGTTCAATCCGCTGTCAACTCGCTGTTCAACCAATACCAAAGAATTCAAAGATGACAATATCACTCTCACACTAAAACATTTCACGACTTGCAATTCGACCAATCTTTTCAATGCTATATGGTGCCCACGTATCTCATAAACATTGGACAAACTACTCAAAGAATCATAGAAAGGATCATACAAGATAAGGGCAGGGTCAGATGTAAAATGGCTGACATTCCCATGGTATCTCATTATACTGCTCATGACCACAATGGAACTGATATCAGGTGCCAAATAATAAAACGAGTTGTTGTTAATCCAACGTGGGAGGAAATGAACTTTGCTTCTAAATATCTGTGACTGCCACTGGATGACCAGATGTGACTTTATTACTTGAGGCCTTAACACCCTTGATGAATGGAACACCATGACTTGTACAGGAACACTTTTTCTATTGAATGACACATGATAATTTATACAGGAACACTCCTGCTGTCATTGTTACTCTAGCAGGATTATGTAATTTTCCTTTCTGTTGTTGGTATATAATTTGAGATTGTTTTTTTTTACTATGCCATTGTTAGCATGTTCACCTTGATGGACACAACTTTTCAACATAGTGATTCCATCACATTATGGTTCTGCCCTTCCCAGATGGTGTTTGGACAAAATATAGAGTCCAACAATTTGTGTGGATAAAATATTGTGCCAAGAATATCGAGTACAAGAATATTGGGAAGGTAAATTTCTAAGGTTATGCAAAGTTTTACTACACTTAACTCCACATGTATGTACCTTGATGATATATATCTTCAAGGTACGCAGATGTGGTGTTAGGAATAGTAAATCTAAATTTACCTATTTGCACTTACCTTCTCCATATTTTGTCCACACAAATTTTTTGTCCTCGATATACTGTCAGCGGTCCATCGTGATCGCACAATTTGTACTTTTTTTCTACTCTCCGCCTGGCGCTTCAAGGCCCAGATTTATTGGGGCACCGTGGGCCCTTTTGAGCTCTTTTTTTCGACACATAAATTGTTGTTTACTTGTGCATGGTCTTCCATTGTACTTCTGCTCTGCTCTAATTCCCAACTTCCATCTTTCCCCTATACTTAATTAAATTGTTGTTCAGTTATGTGTGAATCTATTATCTCTTGAGCACATGTAAACCTTTTTGGGCAAAATAGGCAGCATACTTGCATATGTCATTAATTTCTGCCTAAACAGAATTCATTGTTGTATAATTGTATTGTATTGTATTGTAATTGCATTTATATAGCGCTTACTACCCCTGAGGAGGGGTTGAAGCGCTTTTTCGGCGATAATGTGGTATTTACTTGTGGGTGTATAATTCACCTTAACTTAATATTCAGTACTAATAATCCCCATCCTTTGAACCCTGTATTACATTTTTGCCTACTTAAGTGCCTACTTAAGTTGCCTACCACGTAGTCATACCATCGTCGTTATAGTTCGGGTGTTTTTATCATGTAGTTACGCATGCATAAATTGCGTGTACCTCCATTATTGTGTCAGTACAAGCCCAAATTCAGATTGGAAATCACATAACGGTTTTAATGTACAATTAATTAGCAACGGATCTACCTGTTCAATGCTGGCAGTTTTCCAGCATTCCAGTGCCCAGAAATGCCCCCTACAGTCAGATCTCTGTTATACTAACGGGGTGCCAAAGTGTGGAAGAAATGTTTTATTCAGAGTACGGAGTATAGATTTTCTATTATCAAGTCCAGTGAGGTGATACCTTTGGCAAATGCTATTCAGCACACTCTATTTCTGTCCGCCAATGTTTTGTTTAGGATAGTCTGTTGCCATGAGAAAGGAATAGCACTTTTGGTCAATTTACTCGTATGTGGAGCAAGAAGCAGAAAGATCATCATTGCCTTTTAGCAGGGGTCTGGATTCGTCTTTTTAACTCCACTGCTTGTTTGGGGTCCTCATTTCTGTTGGTAATCTGATAGTTCCATTACTGTAGAGTCTAGCTTGTCTAGGAAGTGTTCCAAGTCATTAGGGTCAGAGATTCAGTTTACTCGTACATCAAATGCAATGCTCAGACTTCACCCTTTTGCTCGATGCTAAAACAGATGCAATTACAAACATTGTAAATCATTTTATGGGTGAGATAACCAATCTCATTACCCTTACCACTTTAACAGAGAAGGCTGTGATTGCTTTATCATTAATTTGCTTAATTACGTGTTTAATTAAATTTCACTTTTAGGTATAGTTATTGGTGCAAATACTGTGAGGGCATAAGCATTTCCATTTAGAGTTATGGTTTGCGGCTGTTGTGCGAGTTATTGCAGACACTGGAATAATTTTAATTAGAACATTGGAATGTGGAGCACTCCATTGAATACAATGGAGTGCTCCGAGCTTCTACGGGCCGGTAAAGGCCCGCAGAGCAACATTCCAATGTTGCTTTTGTTCACAGCTATTGCTGTGAACAAAGGCCTCTCAGAGCTCGAGGGGATTTAAACCCCCTCGGGCTCCGAGAGGCCTTTGTTTTATTTGTTAGAACATTCTGCCCTCTAGTGACATCTAATCAAAACTGTTCTCATACTGATGTAACGTTTGTATTGCGCCGCTTAGTCTTGCATTTTGTCTCGGCCATCTGTGATCCACTCCCATACCGATATCATGTTCTTATCATGTACCGGGAGAGAGGGGGGTTAGTATGAGAACAGTTTTGATTAGATGTCTATTTCACAAGGGGGCTGGTGACTAATATATCTATGAATGCAAGGTTCAGTTGTCATTTTTAACTACAACAGTGGTATAATTCATGCATTCCATGTTGAGGGGTAATACTTATGGACTGCTGCCTGATTTGGTTATTTACTTTTCTTATAGGCTGTTGGTTCCCTGCCTAATTGGTTTGCAATTTAAGATTTGTTTTGCGATGGGACGTCCCCTTTGCTCGGATGTATTATAGGTAAGATGCCACATACTAATGAAGGTGCTCAGGGTTGTAAGGAGTAGTTAGTTAATTTACAGTTCTTTCCACCAAGTTCATAATATTCTTTCAGGCAGTATGCTCAAGTGAGATTTGCTCTCCGGTACATGGAAGGGATGTTACTGTATTAGTGTTAATTATTTCCCTGTAGGTCTAGCGGTGTTATTCATTGTACAAGTCTACCTCTCATCAAGTGGTGTTACCTCTTTTACTTCTAGGCCTTCGCGTGATATTTTGAAGGTATGTGCTCACTTATTAGGTATTTTCTTCTTAGCAGGATATTGTGCAAATCCTACTGATTTTCCACCAGTTTAAGCAGAGTGGCTGTTAATAATACCCGTCATGCCTCTATGGGGCTTCTATGATGGATCTGTAATATTTCTCCTTTACTTTAGATAAATCCTTACAGGATTTGTTTTGAACACCATCGTAACATAACCTGGCGGTGTTGGACATCACCATTGTGGGACGTGTCTTTTATTCATCTTGGGTCGTGGCCTCTATATAGACGGCTCCAATCCTTGATATAATGTAAGTTTGGAGAAAATGGTATTTGTTTTGTTAATATAGCTTTATCTGTGTTATTTACTGCTCAAATTGTAATCTACATTATTTGTCGTTACTTATATTATACTATAGAAACATACCGGACGGGAAACAGCTCACTAGCAGGGAATCCTATGACCTTTCATTCCATGGAAGTGTTGGATCCTACCATCATCTAGTGGTGGGTATTTATTTGTTTATTGTCTTTATTGATTTTCATGGTGTCTTGTTTCCTCCCCTGTCGATCCGTGGAATATGGGGGATTGAATTTATTGATCAAGCTGTGACATTTTAATTTTTCGTTTCGGGTATTCATATAATGGAATTTGTATATACTGGGTTCTTTGTATGACATTGCCCCCCTTTAGGATACCTAATTGTTCTGCTTTCTCTTGCATCTAAGCCCAGATGGGCAATTCCATTCTCTCTTTTTCTCCTTTTCTGTCTCTTGTTGATTTGCTACTATTGACAATGTATTACAGTGTTTCTATCTCACGTAGTGAAGCGAGAATGATATGATGTCACTGGAGATAGGCAAAAATGAGGATATTTTCTGATAATGGTGTCCCGGCTGGGACTTCTAGGCCCTCATAATGTGTCAATTAATATTAAGTATTTCTGTATTGTTTATAAAATGTAAATAGAAAAATGTATAATTGCTTAATAGTTTGTCGGTCTGTCATTGTTGTGTATTATGTGTAAGTATGTAAATTAGTGTGATGTGGTTATGGGCTAGAAATTGGCCCATTGGTATTTATGCATAGGATGTCTTATATGTGTTGTAAGTGTTGTTTTTTTACATATGTATATTTATTTGTTTGTATTTAACAGCCCTGAAGAAGTCCTGCACTAGGACGAAACGTGTCGGCTGTACTGTGTGTTGAGTCATTAGAGCTGGACTCTGTGTTTTATCTACGTTAAATGAAAATGGAATAAAAAGAAAGAAAAACGAAGAATTTTAGTTTCTGGATATGGACTTCCCTTATTGATTAAATTTCGCTGTGTGGTGCACCTATGCTTTTGTTTTGAATTGTAAGGTTCCTGAAGGAACAAGCACTGTGACGGTGGGTGCTATTCAGTGTGCACACAGATCCCAGCTAGTATTGAAGGGATAAGATTGATGGAGTGAAATTAGGTTAGGTGCTGGCAGTTAGAAGGTACCACTGTTAGGTCTATTTGTTTATGCATGTCCGGTTAAGGTGTCTAACCAGCTCAGACTTGCCATATTGCTCCCTCTTTGCTGAGGGGACCCAGTCTAACATCGTCTTTTTCATGTGGTAGAGATCCTTGATTGTGCATTTGCTGTTGGAAATGTTACCCAAGAATAGAACCTCTGTTCTGCATACTTCGTGTGCCTCTACCATGAAGGTAAAAGCCCCACCTGTAAGGGCTAGCCCATGTTGTTGCATCATTTATGTAAGTACATGTCTGCAGTTTAGTGGTATGTTGACTGGTGCTGCGTTAACCATTTTAAATTATGGAATTCAGAGAAGGTAACTATAGTGGAGTATCCTTTGAAAGGTTCAAGCTCGAACAACCTACAGACAAAAATAGGCATTCCCTATTTAGCTGAGGAGGATTTATCCCTAACACCACAGACATCTCTGGTTAATTGGTCAGTTGGGCCTTTGGGCACACTTAAGAACACTACTTGGGAGAACCATTACATATATACCCAAACTAGAACGTTGGTGGCGCCATGTTGTATAGTTCCTACTATTTAAGTAAGACTGTGCATTTGGGCAACATAAGCATCAAAACTATGTGGGACTGAGCCACGCATACCATCTAAATATATTTACCTTTTTCCTGGCTAGAGCATAGTGCGCCATCTGGACCTCTGAACCTTACAAGGTACCGGATGGTATCTGCAACCTCAGAACACGACAACCCTGATTCCTCAAGGAAAGTGATGTCACCTCCTTTACAGATGTTTGATGGGAAGCACAGTGTTGTCACTTCCTGTTCAGATGGATGATGGGAAATCCAGTGATGTCACTTACTGTGCAGGTGGATAATGGAAACCCTAAGGGACAATATTCAAGCATCGAAACATGGTGGCTGAAAATAATTAGAGTCCATTTCTTGACCCTCCTGTTTTGATTCTTGTAGTGGGGAGAGACCAGTAAAAACATTTCAAGCTCACCCACACACAATTTTAATATAGGCCTGAGTTTAACAAAGGGAGGTCCTAAATGTCGACTCGAGTTTCATAACATCATCCAAACTAAGGAACCAGTGAACAGCAGCAATTTTTAATGTTTGCTAGTGTTACATGTGGGACCCATTGATGAAGTATAACACACTAGGTAGGTGAGGCTTAATCATCCTATAGAAGTACATGAATGTATGGTAATTTCATAGGAGGATTGGCTGTTTATTCCAGGACTGTTGTACTTTTTGCATATTTATGTCTGTTCACAAAGAGAGAACAACAGCCCTTTAGCACCTCTAACTCCCTATTCAATGTGTTATCCAACTGTACTATACCTGTATTGCATGTGAAAGAATACCGTGTGATGCCCCTCCACCCACTTCTACGACCTGTCTTTTACTTATTACGTGTGTTAGGGAAGGTTGCGCTGCTTCTACCTGTGTTCTACCTATGTTGTGAAGTTTGGTATTAAACTTACCAAGACACAAAAGACAAAAATATTCTGCATTGACAATGTTTGTTTTAATGCAATGCATGATGTGAATGAAAGAATGAACCCTCACAAAATATTTCAGCAGAGTTTGCTTTTGGTTTTATGTGAGAAACAAGCAATTTTTTAATGTACTAGGTGACTTTCTAAAAATGTCAAACATAGCTGCAAACGGCATAATGACAGAGGCGCGGCTTAATGTCATGCATAACACCTTTGCTCAATTCTGGCATTTCAACCAACAACACTTTACATGCTGGGTTTCTGAGTCCAAAATAGCATCATTCAAATCAAAACGATATGTTCCACAATGCAAGTGATCGGTTAAACTTTCAATGGACCTGCCACTGATCAGATATACATATCAATCAATCAATCCTTCAGGATTTATAAAGTGCGACTAATCACCCAATAGGGTATCCAGGAGCTTGCAGGTCCCAGAGGCTTATTCGAAAAGCCAGGTCTTGAGGGCCATTCTGAATTCCGGAAGTGAGGTGAGGGTCCCGAGGGGGGGGGGGGGCGTGGGGGGCTGTTACTGGTCTTTGCTGCTATGTAGGAGAAGGAGAGTCCTCCACTTTTGCTTCGGTACATGCAGGGAGTATGGACAAGTGAAAGGGAGGCAGAGTGTAGTCTTCTCGATGGTTGGTGGAAGTTCAGGCTGTGGTTAATGTAGGCATGAACAAGAAGAAGGTACCCCCTAGGAATACTTTTAGGTCTGGGAGAGAGGGCATGTGTAGTGAAGCATATTATATTCTTCAATACACTCGCCCGGCAGAGGATGGGAAATGTTCCAGACACGACACTGGTAGTGATCAGGTTTCTGTGGCACTATAGTACCCACTAGCATAGTGCTTTAAAGTTGTATCACTGGGGGACCCAGGAACATGCTGCTTTGAAGGCATACATATCGGAGCACCCTTCCAGTCCTTACAAGTTTGGATACAAGTGCAACCTACCAGACATATTCCTGATTGTCTGGTGGACGTATACCAACTCTACAAGGCCAGCTTTTAGCGAGCTGCAGATAACCCCTCTCCACTCACCTCAAATTAAATAAAGAGGTGGTCCTGAAGAAGGTGGATATAAATCGATATTCCCACTGAAACGTGCATTGACCTGGTTGTACCTTTCCCAACGCAAAACACCACAACGGAAATTTTCTTTTTTTTTATATACTGTCACCATTCAAGCATGTAAGGGCGTAGTTCGCAGAGTTTTGCTACGCGGAACTCCGCGAAGTTACAAAAAACTCTGCGAAGTTCCGCGAGTGGCGGAGTGCAGTGAGAACTGCAGTTTGTGCTGGTATTCCTGCAGCTCGCGCTCGCGAACTTACCGTTCGCGATCGCGGAAAAAGCTCCGCTGCACATCGTGAAGCAGAGTTTTCTGCACTCCGCGAGCCCCGCGGAGTGCGGAGTGCAGCAAACTCCGCGAACGGAGCGAAGTTCACCGCCCAGGCCTACATTCAAACCAACAGTGTATGTGGTTGGACGGGGAGGTCATAGATGGGATGAGGATATGATCGTGGCTTGGTGAGCATGAGGTGAGAATAGTTAGGTGTGGTTGATTATAGGGGTTATTGTTTCTTTGTAAGTATAGATACATGTGTTTTCATTGTTGTTTCTGTTATCTGTTTTTGCTAATTTGTTTTCTTTGTATTGTCTTAAGTGTCACTATGTGTAAATATTGTATAGCATTTTTGGTGCATATGTGATTTTGTAATGTGTTTTTAATTATATAATTTTGTACTACTAAATCGAAAAAGAAGTTATCTTAGAAAAAGTATATTATTATGTCTTTATAATTTGAATAAAAGATAAATAACAATATGCACATGTTTACGATTTATCTTTGTCAGTATTGGATAGCCCAGGGAGCCTTAGCAGGCCTACATAAAAGAAATATAGGTCGTGTGGGAGCACTTCTAGTTGTCTAATGTAGGTGCGTCCTTGGTTGTGTAGAGCCTTGTTTGTGTGGGTCAGCAGCTTGAACTGGCATCTCTTCTGTACGGGGAGCCAGTGGAGTTTCCTGAGGTGGGGTGTGATGTGCGTTTGTCGGGGTAGTCTCTGTAGAAGGTATGCGGCAATTCCTACGTAGAGGGCATTGCCGAGTCCAGTCGGCTGGTGATGAGGGCTTGTGTTACAGTGTCTCTCATGTGTAGGGGTAGCCACTGTCAGATCTTACGTAGCATGTGCAGAGTGAGGAATCAGGCGGTGAAACGGCATTGATCTTTGATTTCATGGTGAGCTTGTTCTCAGTGATGATTCCGAGGTTTCTGGCATGGTTGGAGGGAGTGGGTGCGGATTCTAGGTCTGATGGCCACTAGGAATCGTTCAATGTGTTGCTACTGTTGCCAGAGATCAGTACTTTCTTCTTGTCTGTGTTCAGCTGCATACAGTTGTTCTTCATCCAGTCGGCGACATTTGTCATGCATCTGGGGAAGTTCGTTCTGGTGGTGGGGTCATCGGTGAGTGAGAGGATGAGTTGGGTGTCGTCTGCGTAAGAAATGATGTTGAGACCGTGGGATCTGATTATATTGGCCAGCTGGGTCATATATACATTGAAGAACATGGGGCTGAGGGATGAGACCTGGAGGACACCACAGGTGATCTCGTTGGGTTCAGAGGTGGAAGGTAGGAGGTGTATCCTCTGGGTTCTTCCTGTGAGGAAGGCGGTGATCCATCTGAGCGCCTCTCCTTGGATGCCGATGTGGTGGATTCTTTCAATCAGTGTGTGGTGGGATACGGTGTTGAAGGCTGCTGAGAGGTCAAGGAGGATCAAAGCTGTTGTTCCTCCTTGGTCAGGGAGGGTTCGGATGTCGTTGGTGGCTGCGATCAAGGTGGTTTTGGTGATGTGATTGCTGCGGAAGCCAGATTGGGAGGCATCGGGTAGCTAGTTCTGCTCCAGGTGTGTCATGAGTTGATTGTTGATGATCTTTTCCAGTACCTTCGCTGGGAATGGGAGCAGGGAGATTGGCCGGAGGTTTTTGAGTTAGCTGGGGTAAGTGGAGGGTTTTTGAGTAGTGGTCTGACTCCGGCATGTTTCCAGGCATCGGGAAATGTTGCGGTGGTGATAGAGGTGTTGAGTAGGGTGGTGAGTTCCTGGTCAATCCTTTGGTTTCTGAGGTTGCAGATGTGGTGCGGGCATGGGTCTTTGGGCGCTCCCGAGTGGATGGATTTCATGGTGGAGGTGGTGTCCTGGGTGGAGAGGATGTTCCAAGTGGTCAGTGTGTGGTTTGTCAGTTAAGGTGGTGGCATATGTGTTAAGGAAGTCCATGGGTGTGGGTTGGGGTTCGAAGGAAGTTTTTCACTCCCTGTGTGAGGTTGGTGGTGGTAGCAGGGTTGAAGGTATTGAGGGCGTTCGCTCAGCTGGTCTCTGAGATTTGTTTACACCTCCGGTGGGGGACGTTGGTCATCTTGGGGGTGGTGGTGTGGGGGCTAGAGATGCTGAAATGGTGAATGGAGTGATTTGTCCATGTTAGTTCTGTGACATGGCTGTATTTGAAGCAGTTGCTGGAGGTGAAAATTTGGTCCAGCGTGTGTCCTGTGGTGTGTGTACGGTCATGGACGATCTGGGTCAATTCGAGGCTGCTCATACTGTCGTGGAGGTGTGCAGTATTTTTCTCGTTGGATTCATCGATGTGGAAATTTAGGTCACCGAGTAAGATGTAGACCTTGGAGTCTAAGGCTAGGGGTGAAATGAAGTCCACAATGGTGTTGCAGAAGCTGGAGCGCAGGCCTGGGGGTCGGCATGCAAGGGTGTCTCTGGTTGTTGCCTTGTCATCTGTGTGGATCTTGAAGTTGAAATGTTACTTGGGGGTGGTCGTATTGTCTGTGGTGGTGGTACACTGTATAGTTTCTCTGTGGATGATGGATGTTCCTCCTCCTGGCTTGTTGGTATAAACCTGGTGAGTGAATTTATATCCGTCGGGGATCGCTGTGGCAATGTCTGGGGCGGATGTGGGTTTGAACCAGGTCTCAGTGAGGAAGACGATGTCGGGTGCAAGAGTGGTGATTAGGACATATAGTACTCTTGGTTTAATTACTTCTGATGAATTGGAGCTAGAAATTAAATTATTTTTTGGTGAAATCTTTAAATTATGCAGCAGATTGTGCATTGTCTGGCAAATGTGGAAAATCCATAATTATGCAGAAAACCCTGCAGCCACAGAAATTAATGATTCCAGAGGGCCTGATGACATGTTATAGTGCCATTGTCAGATTTCTGAAATGCAAAATAAAATTTACCTCATGCCTTTCTGCTTTATTTCTTGTGGGCAATCAAGGATTAAGCAGTCCCGTGGATGAGGACACAGAGACAGCCCTTTAAATTTATATGCAAGCATCTCAGTGCTAATGGGCTAGCATTAACACTCCTTGGATGAACAAATGGGCAGCCTAAAACAAAATGTACCAGAACAATGAGAGCAGCAGCAGCTAAAGTGTCTGAAGAGACACTGAAAAAGAAAAACAATGTGTTGGCACCTTCTTCCTTTGCCCATCATTGGCCTAGAGGTTAGTGTTATTTAGGTGGAGTGCCAGAAATGCCTTAAACAAGTGCAACACATTTTGAGGACTCTGCCTCGCACGAGCTGCCAGTGACTCTGTATTTTTCTGAAGAGTAACCATTGCAGGTAAGGTTGGCTCTTCTTCAGTCTTGGGAGGTGAACTTGCTTTTGGTAATGGGTTAGAGGTTTGTGGGTATACACTATGCTCAAGCGCACTCGCTTGAGCTTGGGCACTGGGTTATTCCAGCAGAGTGTATCCGACTATTATTTCCTTGAATCTGACATTTATTCCGGCATTTTTTTCAGTCTGTTTGGCTTGTTTATGCTATTGTTAGCATGTGGTAGCACCAGTTCCAGAAGCTTCTGTGCCAGGTTTCACCATCTTCACCACCATCCTCAACACCAGGACCAGGCCTGGTTTGTCCCCGGGCTTCATTTTCTTATCGGGTACACATCTCCTGGCTGCTACTGTTATGTTTCATATAGGTACCCTAATATAGGCCCGGGTAATATCATACACCTTCACCTAAATTATCTCCCTTATACTACACAGTAACAAGCCTTTAGGATTGAACCTTTACCTAGTTCTAGTCCTGGGCACAGAAGGAGGGTTTTTCCCTGAACAATAGCGTCCTATAACTCCATCAATGGACTCATACAGTATGAATGAATATTCATGAGGGTTCTTGGAAACCAGGCAGGGGCATAATATCTCGTACAAGGTTCATCCCATACGTCATCCTCAAATCCAACAATGGCTAATATAAGAAACAAGGGACAAAGAAACCCTAGATACTTTTTGTATAAATACAGCACATCTTGCTAGGGTTGGGAGAGGAGACCGAGACTTCCAGGCCGACACACTGACCAGAGACGCTGAGGCTCCTGCATGCAGATGCTCCAGCTGACAGTGGTCTAACACATCCCTCGCGGGGTGTCCAACTCGAGACCAGGACGGGGTCCCACACTCTCTCACTTCAGGTAATGGGGTTAAACTAAATCCTAGAGGGATTCTTGGCTTCACACCTACTCACATGCTAGGTACACTTAGGTACATCTAGATAGGCATCGTAGGAGTACGCGCACTTTTTATCATGCATTTTATATTCATGTATGTATTTATGATTATTGCAAGGTGGTAGAACTGTACTATCCTTTTACACTGTACTGCTAATCATATACATCTGCTACTGTCTAATGGTTGTTGCAGCACATCTATTTTACACTAGAAGAACAACTGTGCAATAAATTCTTATTGTAACACCCCCGACTGTTTCTTCTGTGTAACTCTCTGAGACCGAATAAGTGAGCGCGAATGACTGAGTGAAAAGTAGTATATTGTTCCCACGATCCTGGGGGATCAGGGTTGTCATGTTCTGAGGTTGCCAGAAACTATTCTCTCTCCGATAAGAGGAGATTCTAGTGGCACTGTGAGCTAGCTAAAACAGAAAGGCTGACATTCTCGGTGGGGGTGCTCAGAGCCAGTCTGCCACCAATCCTACAGTTTATGTTATCCGAACGCGCAGATCCTGTATGGGTAATATAGGAACTACACAACACTACATACATGCCAACATTTTAGAAGAGGAAAGTGGGAGATTTTAGTAAAATAATCTGGAGAATGTGGTTCTCCCATTGACTATATCGAATCCTGAATCTGGTCTGTTATCATGTATGGGACTTGAAAGTGTGTTGCTGCAGGACCGGATATCAGAAATGCAGATGCATGTTTTTTTCCCTTACCTGTCGGGAGCATGGAGAAAGTGCTATGGCAGACAAAGATTGTGCGACAAAAACGCTGTGCACTGGCCTGCAGGAGCAGGTTACTGGCAGTGAATACTACGAGTCTCACTAGACCAGTTCCGGTCAGCAGAAGCCCTACGAGGAATTGGGTTTTTGAATGCAGGAATTAGGAGGCAAGAGACTAGTCTTGAAATTGGTAGTCTGCCACCTGAATCGAGAGGGTTGGCATATATGCTGCTAGTACAGAGATGCAAGCTGAGCCACCAGGTAGCTTCGTGAAATGTTGCTACCTCCGATGGAGAGATCTGACCACCAACAACTTTGCATTGCCTTCATCTTTGATTTGGTTTACTGAGTTATTCTTTTATGCAAAAAGTAGGTTAAGCAAATTAAAGTTAAACGCTCAATACAAATGCTGAGATTCATAATTAGATCCTTTATTTTACTTGAATGGCATGATTTGCAGAGGAGGCATGGTACCAAACTGGAGATGAAAGAGTAGGTCAGCAGTAATCCATTCAATTTGAAATCGAATTCAGAGACCTTCTCCCATTATCAGAGACTGATACATGATGGAGAACACAAGCCAATACAAAAGGCTTATTGATCAAGAGGCCTTTGCTGTGGATAAACTTATTAGAATTTTCAAATGCACGTGGCAGTAGTAAAGTAGTGCCTCCAGTACCATGTGGCTGAAACTGAAATTAAATTCTACTTTTCCCCTCATAACCTGATGTTTATCTCAGCACAGGACATTTTTGAATGTTATCTTATTTGTACGGTTTCATATGGCACCTTTTCACAAATCTCATGTTTTGCTTCATCCTTCACAGTCCACTTGGCTCAAATCCCCCTCGTCCTTGGACATGTCCAGTAGATATGTGAGACAAGTTTAACTTACTGCATAGCTCACCACTTGCTACTTTAAATCAGCCTTTGAAGTTTCTGCCTTCCATTTGAAACCTCTCACCTACGTCAATCAAACCGCCGCTCAGTTCTGTTCAAAGAAATAGAGAACAGCATTATTATGACTATATAATATTTTCCGCTGGCACACGCCGGAAGGTAAACATGGGCTTACGCACGGGATCATGCTGGAAGAGGCACCTGAGCCAAGGATTCCAGAAAGACATCGTTTGGATCAAAGGTTTCTGAGGAAGCAAGAAACCGGGACAAATTAAACACTTGCAGCTCTGACACATCTCAAGCTTTACAAAGGCGGAAACATCTGAAGACTCTCAAACTGTTAAAAATTCACTTTCTTGGAATTGCTTTTAGTTCCTCTCTCTTTGAACGTGTTTGGACCATGAATTATGCGAGGAGCCTTTCAGTAACTTTTTAGATGAAAATCTTCCTTCTTTCCTTGTTGCTTGTGAAAAGGTGGTAAACCATTCACAAATGTGAAAGGGTCCCCATGGGACCCCTTCTCTATGGGAACGTCAAAATAAATATTTCATAGGAGCAGGCAGTGGTCCAGAGAAGACCACTGCCTGCTCTTAAAAAATGAAACTTAAACTTTTCATCTTTTTTAAACATATTCCTTTTTTATTTAAGGAAAAGGGCTGCATTTCAAAAAACAAATTGCTTTATCGAAAAGCAATCACAGACACGGTGGTCTTCTGATGCCAGCAGGCCACCTTCCCTGTGATGGACATCATTCCTAAGGGGTTGCAAACTGCGACCTACCTCATTAATATGCATGAGGTAGGGCAATTTGCTACCTACTAAGAATCGCTATTTAATAGTTGTACACTTTCTTACACTAGGAATTGCGATTCCTACTTTTTGGATGTCTGACCCGTGGCTCTCTAAATGAGTAATCTGACATTGGGGGCTACACAGGTTTCAGCATTGGATTCGTTATTTTTTATTCATCTACTAGATCAATTAACATACAGCCATAGACATTGTGTGCACTGTCTACTTTTACAATGGATAATAATAACAACATTAATAATAATAGCTAATATTATTTGTGTTTTATTAACCCCTTCGCTGCTAGGCCTTTTCCCCCCCTGTGCTAAGCCTTTTTTTGGCTATTTGGGGTAGTGCGCGCTTAGGCCCCTGTAACTTTTTGACCACATAAGGTATCCATGCCAAATTTGCGTCCTTTTTTTCTAACATCATGGGGATTGTAAAGGTACCCAGGGTTTGTGGATTCCCCTGGAGGGGACCCAGAAATTAGCCAAAATACAGCAACATTTTGTTTTTTGGGGGAAAAATGCGAAAAAGGGCTACAGATGAAAGCGTCTTGTTTTTTCCCTGCAAATGGCATCAAAAAGGGGTTGTGGTGCTGAAATCACCATCTTCCCAGCTTTCAGGGACAAGCAGACTTTTGTCAGAAAACCAACTTTTTTACACAGTTTTGGCATTTTTCTGGGACATAGCCTATTTTTGCTATTTTTTGTGCTTTCAACCTCCTTCCAGTTAATGGTAGAAATGGGTATGAAACCAATAATGGATCCTGGAAAGCCATACATTTCTGAAAAGTAGACAAAATTCTGAATTCAGCAAGGGGTCATTTGTGTAGATCCTTAAAGTTTTCCTTATAGAAACTAACAGTTAAATAAAGGAAAAATTGAAAATTAGTTGAAAAAAACAGCCATTTGTGTCAACGTTTTCACCTGTAACTTCTTCTAATTATGACAGCTATTTGAAGGCAATATACCGTTATATCCGCTGGACCTTTCTGGTTGTGGGGATATATAGGACTTGTAGGTTCACCAAGAACCCGACGAACCCAGAGCCAATAACTGAGCAGCATCTTGCAATGGTTTTTTATTATGTACCGGGTATATAGCAATTATTTTGGGAAAATGTATACATGGAAAAATTGTTATGAAAGACACCTATGTATTTCTGAAATGGGAACAAAATGTAGATTTTAGAAACAGTAGATATTTGCACATTTCCGAAATTGGGAGTACCCATACTAGCATGAGAATTATAGGTCATTTTTCAAAATGACTTATTTTTTACACATTGTCTTTCATTTGGAAGGCAGAAATGCATCGAAAGTCAATAGGTAATAACAGCTGCTCTACAATTCTGTGTTACCCTAAGTCTCCCGATAAAAATGGTACCTCACTTGTGTGGGTAGGCCTTGTGCCCACAACAGGAAATGGCTCAAAATGCAACGTGGACGTACCACATTTTCACAATGAAAAATTACCCTTTTTTTGCAAAGTGCCTAGCTGTAGTTTTTGAACCCTAGCTCTGCGGGCACTTAGGGAAACCTAGCAAACCTATACATTTTTGAAAACTACACACCCAGGGGAATTCAGGATGGGGTGACTTGACTGGCTCCCACCAGGTTCTGTTACCCAGAATCCCTTGCAAACCTAAAAAATTGGCAAAAAAAACACATTTTCCTCACTTTTCTGTGGTGGAAAGTTCTGGAATCTGCGTGGATCCACAAAATTTCACCCACCCCGCGTTCCCCAAGGTCTTCCGAAAAAAATGGTACCTCACTTGTGTGGGTAGGCCTAGTGCCCGCGACAGGAAGCAGCGCAAAACGCAACGTGGACGCACCACATTTTCACAGTGAAAAATGACCCTTTTTTTGCAAAGTGCCTAGCTGTAGTTTTTGAACCCTAGCTCTGCCGGCACTTAGGGAAACCTAGCAAACCTATACATTTTTGAAAAGTAGATACCCAGGGGAATCCAGGATGGGGTGACTTGACTGGCTCTCACCAGGTTCTGTTACCCAGAATCCCTTGCAAACCTAAAAAATTGGCAAAAAAACAAATTTTCCTCACTTTTCTGTGGTGGAAAGTTCTGGAATCTGCGTGGATCCACAAAATTCCACCCACCCCGTGTTCCCCAAGGTCTTCCAAAAAAATGGTACCTCACTTGTGTGGGTCAGCCTAGTGCCCGAGACAGGAAGCAGCGCAAAGCGCAACGTGGACGCACCACATTTTCACAGTGAAAAATGACCCTTTTTTTGCAAAGTGCCTAGCTGTAGTTTTTGAACCCTAGCTCTGCCGGCACTGAGGGAAACCTAGCAAACCTATACATTTTTGAAAAGTAGACACCCAGGGGAATCCAGGATGGGGTGACTTGACTGGCTCTCACCAGGTTCTGTTACCCAGAATCCCTTGCAAACCTAAAAATTGGCAAAAAAACACATTTTCCTCACTTTTCTGTGGTGGAAAGTTCTGGAATCTGCGTGGATCCACAAAATTCCACCCACCCCGCATTCCCCAAGGTCTTCCAAAAAAAATGGTACCTCACTTGTGTGGGTAGGCCTAGTGCCCGCGACAGGAAGCAGCGCAAAACGCAACGTGGACGCACCACATTTTCACAGTGAAAAATGACCCTTTTTTTGCAAAGTGCCTAGCTGTAGTTTTTGAACCCTAGCTCTGCCGGCACTGAGGGAAACCTAGCAAACCTATACATTTTTGAAAAGTAGACACCCAGGGGAATCCAGGATGGGGTGACTTGAGTGGCTCTCACCAGGTTCTGTTACCCAGAATCCCTTGCAAACCTAAAAAATTGGCAAAAAAAACACATTTTCCTCACTTTTCTGTGGTGGAAAGTTCTGGAATCTGCGTGGATCCACAAAATTCCACCCACCCCGCGTTCCCCAAGGTCTTCCAAAAAAAATGGTACCTCACTTGTGTGGGTAGGCCTAGTGCCCGCGACAGGAAGCAGCGCAAAACGCAACGTGGATGCACCACATTTTCACAGTGAAAAATGACCCTTTTTTTGCAAAGTGCCTAGCTGTAGTTTTTGAACCCTAGCTCTGCCGGCACTTAGGGAAACCTAGCAAACCTATACATTTTTGAAAAGTAGACACCCAGGGGAATCCAGGATGGGGTGACTTGACTGGCTCTCACCAGGTTCTGTTACCCAGAATCCCTTGCAAACCTAAAAAATTTGCAAAAAAACACATTTTCCTCACTTTTCTGTGGTGGAAAGTTCTGGAATCTGCGTGGATCCACAAAATTCCACCCACCCCGCGTTCCCCAAGGTCTTCCGAAAAAAATGGTACCTCACTTGTGTGGGTAGGCCTAGTGCCCGCGACAGGAAGCAGCGCAAAGCGCAACGTGGACGCACCACATTTTCACAGTGAAAAATGACCCTTTTTTTGCAAAGTGCCTAGCTGTAGTTTATGAACTCTAGCTCTGCCGGCACTTTGGGAAACCTAGCAAACCTATACATTTTTGAAAACTACACACCCAGGGGAATTCAGGATGGGGTGACTTGACTGGCTCCCACAAGGTTCTGTTACCCAGAATCCCTTGCAAACCTAAAAAATTGGCAAAAAAACACATTTTCCTCACTTTTCTGTGGTGGAAAGTTCTGGAATCTGCGTGGATCCACAAAATTTCACCCACCCCGCGTTCCCCAAGGTCTTCCGAAAACAATGGTACCTCACTTGTGTGGGTAGGCCTAGTGCCCGCGACAGGAAGCAGCGCAAAACGCAACGTGGACGCACCACATTTTCACAGTGAAAAATGACCCTTTTTTTGCAAAGTTCCTAGCTGTAGTTTTTGAACCCTAGCTCTGCCGGCACTTAGGGAAACCTAGCAAACCTATATATTTTTGAAAAGTAGATACCCAGGGGAATCCAGGATGGGGTGACTTGACTGGCTCTCACCAGGTTCTGTTACCCAGAATCCCTTGAAAACCTAAAAAATTGGCAAAAAAACACATTTTCCTCACTTTTCTGTGGTGGAAAGTTCTGGAATCTGCGTGGATCCACAAAATTCCACCCACCCCGTGTTCCCCAAGGTCTTCCAAAAAAAATGGTACCTCACTTGTGTGGGTCAGCCTAGTGCCCGAGACAGGAAGCAGCGCAAAGCGCAACGTGGACGCACCACATTTTCACAGTGAAAAATGACCCTTTTTTGCAAAGTGCCTAGCTGTAGTTTTTGAACCCTAGCTCTGCCGGCACTGAGGGAAACCTAGCAAACCTATACATTTTTGAAAAGTAGACACCCAGGGGAATCCAGGATGGGGTGACTTGACTGGCTCTCACCAGGTTCTGTTACCCAGAATCCCTTGAAAACCTAAAAAATTGGCAAAAAAACAAATTTTCCTCACTTTTCTGTGGTGGAAAGTTCTGGAATCTGCGTGGATCCACAAAATTCCACCCACCCCGTGTTCCCCAAGGTCTTCCCAAAAAAATGGTACCTCACTTGTGTGGGTCAGCCTAGTGCCCGAGACAGGAAGCAGCGCAAAGCGCAACGTGGACGCACCACATTTTCACAGTGAAAAATGACCCTTTTTTGCAAAGTGCCTAGCTGTAGTTTTTGAACCCTAGCTCTGCCGGCACTGAGGGAAACCTAGCAAACCTATACATTTTTGAAAAGTAGACACCCAGGGGAATCCAGGATGGGGTGACTTGACTGGCTCTCACCAGGTTCTGTTACCCAGAATCCCTTGCAAACCTAAAAATTGGCAAACAAAACACATTTTCCTCACTTTTCTGTGGTGGAAAGTTCTGGAATCTGCGTGGATCCACAAAATTCCACCCACCCCGCATTCCCCAAGGTCTTCCAAAAAAAATGGTACCTCACTTGTGTGGGTAGGCCTAGTGCCCGCGACAGGAAGCAGCACAAAACGCAACGTAGACGCACCACATTTTCACAGTGAAAAATGACCCTTTTTTTGCAAAGTGCCTAGCTGTAGTTTTTGAACCCTAGCTCTGCCGGCACTGAGGGAAACCTAGCAAACCTATACATTTTAGAAAAGTAGACACCCAGGGGAATCCAGGATGGGGTGACTTGAGTGGCTCTCACCAGGTTCTGTTACCCAGAATCCCTTGCAAACCTAAAAAAGTGGCAAAAAAACACATTTTCCTCACTTTTCTGTGATGGAAAGTTCTGGAATCTGCGTGGATCCACAAAATTCCACCCACCCCGCGTTCCCCAAGGTCTTCCAAAAAAAATGGTACCTCACTTGTGTGGGTAGGCCTAGTGCCCGCGACAGGAAGCAGCGCAAAACGCAACGTGGATGCACCACATTTTCACAGTGAAAAATGACCCTTTTTTTGCAAAGTGCCTAGCTGTAGTTTTTGAACCCTAGCTCTGCCGGCACTTAGGGAAACCTAGCAAACCTATACATTTTTGAAAAGTAGACACCCAGGGGAATCCAGGATGGGGTGACTTGACTGGCTCTCACCAGGTTCTGTTACCCAGAATCCCTTGCAAACCTAAAAAATTGGCAAAAAAAACACATTTTCCTCACTTTTCTGTGGTGGAAAGTTCTGGAATCTGCGTGGATCCACAAAATTCCACCCACCCCGCGTTCCCCAAGGTCTTCCGAAAAAATGGTACCTCACTTGTGTGGGTAGGCCTAGTGCCCGCGACAGGAAGCAGCGCAAAGCGCAACGTGGACGCACCACATTTTCACAGTGAAAAATGACCCTTTTTTGCAAAGTGCCTAGCTGTAGTTTATGAACCCTAGCTCTGCCGGCACTTTGGGAAACCTAGCAAACCTATACATTTTTGAAAACTACACACCCAGGGGAATTCAGGATGGGGTGACTTGACTGGCTCCCACCAGGTTCTGTTACCCAGAATCCCTTGCAAACCTAAAAAATTGGCAAAAAAACACATTTTCCTCACTTTTCTGTGGTGGAAAGTTCTGGAATCTGCGTGGATCCACAAAATTTCACCCACCCCGCGTTCCCCAAGGTCTTCCGAAAAAAATGGTACCTCACTTGTGTGGGTAGGCCTAGTGCCCGCGACAGGAAGCAGCGCAAAACGCAACGTGGACGCACCACATTTTCACTGTGAAAAATGACCCTTTTTTTGCAAAGTTCCTAGCTGTAGTTTTTGAACCCTAGCTCTGCCGGCACTTAGGGAAACCTAGCAAACCTATACATTTTTGAAAAGTAGATACCCAGGGGAATCCAGGATGGGGTGACTTGACTGGCTCTCACCAGGTTCTGTTACCCAGAATCCCTTGAAAACCTAAAAAATTGGCAAAAAAACACATTTTCCTCACTTTTCTGTGGTGGAAAGTTCTGGAATCTGCGTGGATCCACAAAATTCCACCCACCCCGTGTTCCCCAAGGTCTTCCAAAAAAATGGTACCTCACTTGTGTGGGTCAGCCTAGTGCCCGAGACAGGAAGCAGCGCAAAGCGCAACATGGACGCACCACATTTTCACAGTGAAAAATGACCCTTTTTTTGCAAAGTGCCTAGCTGTAGTTTTTAACCCTAGCTCTGCCGGCACTGAGGGAAACCTAGCAAACCTATACATTTTTGAAAAGTAGACACCCAGGGGAATCCAGGATGGGGTGACTTGACTGGCTCTCACCAGGTTCTGTTACCCAGAATCCCTTGCAAACCTAAAAAATTGGCAAAAAAAACACATTTTCCTCACTTTTCTGTGGTGGAAAGTTCTAGAATCTGCGTGGATTCACAAAATTCCACCCACCCCGCGTTCCCCAAGGTCTTCCAAAAAGAATGGTACCTCACTTGTGTGGGTAGGCCTAGTGCCCGCTACAGGAAGCAGCGCAAAACGCAACGTGGACGCACCACATTTTCACAGTGAAAAATGACCCTTTTTTTGCAAAGTGCCTAGCTGTAGTTTTTGAACCCTAGCTCTGCCGGCACTGAGGGAAACCTAGCAAACCTATACATTTTTGAAAAGTAGACACCCAGGGGAATCCAGGATGGGGTGACTTGAGTGGCTCTCACCAGGTTCTGTTACCCAGACTCCCTTGCAATCCTAAAAATTGGCAAAAAAACACATTTTCCTCACTTTTCTGTGGTGGAAAGTTCTGGAATCTGCCTGGATCCACAAAATTCCACCCACCCCGCGTTCCCCAAGGTCTTCCAAAAAGAATGGTACCTCACTTGTGTGGGTAGGCCTAGTGCCCGCTACAGGAAGCAGCGCAAAGCGCAACGTGGACGCACCACATTTTCACAGTGAAAAATGACCCTTTTTTGCAAAGTGCCTAGCTGTAGTTTTTGAACCCTAGCTCTGCCGGCACTTTGGGAAACCTAGCAAACCTATACATTTTTGAAAAGTAGACACCCAGGGGAATCAAGGATGGGGTGACTTGACTGGCTCTCACCAGGTTCTGTTACCCAGAATCCCTTGCAAACCTAAAAATTGGCAAAAAAAAACACATTTTCCTCACTTTTCTGTGGTGGAAAGTTCTGGAATCTGCGTGGATCCACAAAATTCCACCCACCACGCGTTCCCCAAGGTCTTCCGAAAACAATGGTACCTCACTTGTGTGGGTAGGCCTAGTGCCCGTGACAGGAAGCAGCGCAAAACGCAACGTGGACGCACCACATTTTCACTGTGAAAAATGACCCTTTTTTTGCAAAGTGCCTAGCTGTAGTTTTTGAACCCTAGCTCTGCCGGCACTTAGGGAAACCTAGCAAACCTATACATTTTTGAAAAGTAGACACCCAGGGGAATCCAGGATGGGGTGACTTGAATGGCTCTCACCAGGTTCTGTTACCCAGAATCCCTTGCAAACCTAAATAATAGGCAAAAAAAACACATTTTCCTCACTTTTCTGTGGTGGAAAGTTCTGGAATCTGCGTGGATCCACAAAATTCCACCCACCCCGCGTTTCCCAAGGTCTTCCGAAAAAATGGTACCTCACTTGTGTGGGTAGGCCTAGTGCCCGCGACAGGAAGCAGCGCAAAACGCAACGTGGACGCACCACATTTTCACAGTGAAAAATAACCCTTTTTTTGCAAAGTGCCTAGCTGTAGTTTTTGAACCCTAGCTCTGCCGGCACTTAGGGAAACCTAGCAAACCTATACATTTTTGAAAAGTAGACACCCAGGGGAATCCAGGATGGGGTGACTTGACTGGCTCTCACCAGGTTCTGTTACCCAGAATCCCTTGCAAACCTAAAAAATTGGCAAAAAACCACATTTTCCTCACTTTTCTGTGGTGGAAAGTTCTGGAATCTGCGTGGATCCACAAAATTCCACCCACCACGCGTTCCCCAAGGTCTTCCGAAAACAATGGTACCTCACTTGTGTGGGTAGGCCTAGTGCCCGTGACAGGAAGCAGCGCAAAACGCAACGTGGACGCACCACATTTTCACTGTGAAAAATGACCCTTTTTTGCAAAGTGCCTAGCTGTAGTTTTTAACCCTAGCTCTGCCGGCACTTAGGAAACCTAGCAAACCTATACATTTTTGAAAAGTAGACACCCAGGGGAATCCAGGATGGGGTGACTTGAATGGCTCTCACCAGGTTCTGTTACCCAGAATCCCTTGCAAACCTAAATAATAGGCAAAAAAACACATTTTTCTCACTTTTCTGTGGTGGAAAGTTCTGGAATCTGCGTGGATCCACAAAATTCCACCCACCCCGCGTTTCCTAAGGTCTTCCGAAAAAATGGTGCCTCACTCGGGTGGGAGGCCCAAGTACCCGCGACAGGCAAGGAGCCCACAACGTAATGAGGCGACCTCAAAATGGCCTATCACAAAACGACCTGGTTTTGCAAGGGAGTCCCATGAAGTTTTGGCCCGGGGCTCGGTGGCCACCTAGGGAAACCTAGCAAACCCACACATTTCTGAAAAGTAGACACCCAGGGGATTCCAGGGATGGTATGACTTGACATGGATCCCACCAACGTTCTCTTACCCAGAATCCCCTGCAAACCTGACATTTGGCTGAAAAAAATCCCTTTTTTCACACATTTTCTGTGTGTGGAAAGTTGTGGCATCACTGGGCTGACACAAATTTCCTACCACCCAGCGTTCCCCAAGGTCTCCCGATAAAAATGGTGCCTCACTCGGGTGGGAGGCCCAAGTACCCGCGACAGGAAGCAGCGCAAAACGCAACGTGGACGCACCACATTTTCACAGTGAAAAATGACCCTTTTTTTGCAAAGTGCCTAGCTGTAGTTTTTGAACCCTAGCTCTGCCGGCACTTAGGGAAACCTAGCAAACCTATACATTTCTTGAAAAGTAGACACCCAGGGGAATCCAGGATGGGGTGACTTGACTGGCTCTCACCAGGTTCTGTTACCCAGAATCCCTTGCAAACCTAAATAATTGGCAAAAAAACACATTTTCCTCACTTTTCTGTGGTGGAAAGTTCTGGAATCTGCGTGGATCCACAAAATTCCACCCACCCCGCGTTCCCCAAGGTCTTCCAAAAAAATGGTACCTCACTTGTGTGGGTAGGCCTAGTGCCCGCGACAGGAAGCAGCGCAAAGCGCAACGTGGACGCACCACATTTTCACAGTGAAAAATGACCCTTTTTTTGCAAAGTGCCTAGCTGTAGTTTTTGAACCCTAGCTCTGCCGGCACTTAGGGAAACCTAGCAAACCTATACATTTTCGAAAAGCAGACACCCAGGGGAATCCAGGATGGGGTGACTTGACTGGCTCTCACCAGGTTCTGTTACCCAGAATCCCCTTGCAAACCTAAACAATTGGCAAAAAAACCACATTTTCCTCACTTTTCTGTGGTGGAAAGTTCTGGAATCTGCGTGGATCCACAAAATTCCACCCACCCCGTGTTCCCAAGGTCTTCCGAAAAAAATGGTACCTCACTTGTGTGGGTAGGCCTAGTGCCCGCGACAGGAAGCAGCGCAAAGCGCAACGTGGACGCACCACATTTTCACAGTGAAAAATGACCCTTTTTTGCAAAGTGCCTAGCTGCAGTTTTTGAACCCTAGCTCTGCCGTGGCACTTAGGGAAACCTAGCAAACCTATACATTTTTGAAAAGTAGACACCCAGGGGAATCAGGATGGGGTGACTTGCACTGGCTCTCACCAGGTTCTGTTACCCAGAATCCCTTGCAAACCTAAAAAATTGGCAAAAAAACCACATTTTCCTCACTTTTCTGTGGTGGAAAGTTCTGGAATCTGCGTGGATCCACAAAATTCCACCCACCCCGTGTTCCCCAAGGTCTTCCGAAAAAAATGGTACCTCACTTGTGTGGGTCGGCCTAGTGCCCGCAACAGGAAGCGGCAGCAAAGCGCAACGTGGACGCACCACATTTTCACAGTGAAAAATGACCCTTTTTTTGCAAAGTGCCTAGCTGTAGTTTTTGAACCCTAGCTCTGCAGGCACTTAGGGAAACCAAGCAAACCTATACATTTTTGAAAAGTAGACACCCAGGGGAATCCAGGATGGTGGTGACTTGACTGGCTCTCACCAGGTTCTGTTACCCAGAATCCCTTGCAAACCTAAAAAATTGGCAAAAAAACACATTTTCCTCACTTTTCTGTGGTGGAAAAGTTCTGAATCTGCTGTGGATCCACAAAATTCCACCCACCCCGGCGTTCCCCAAGGTCTTCCGAAAAATGGTACCTCACTTGTGTGGGTAGGCCTAGTGCCCGCGACAGGAAGCAGCGCAAAACGCAACGTGGACGCACCACATTTTCACAGTGAAAAATGACCCTTTTTGCAAAGTGCCTAGCTGTAGTTTTTGAACCCTAGCTCTGCCGGCACTTAGGGAAACCTAGCAAACCTATACATTTTTGAAGAAGTAGACACCCAGGGGAATCCCAGGATGGGGTGACTTGACTGGCTCTCACCAGGTTCTGTTACCCAGAATCCCTTGCAAACCTAAACAATTGGCAAAAAACACATTTTCCTCACTTTTCTGTGGTGGAAAGTTCTGGAATCTGCGTGGATCCACAAAATTCCACCCACCCCGCGTTCCCCAAGGTCTTCCGAAAACAATGGTACCTCACTTGTGTGGGTAGGCCTAAGTGCCCGCGACAGGAAGCAGCGCACAACGCAACGTGGGCGCACTCACATTTTCACAGTGAAAAATGACCTTTTTTTGCAAAGTGCCTAGCTGTCGTTTTGGAACCCTAGCTCTGGCTGGCACCTAGGGAAACCTAGCCAAACCTATACATTTTTGAAAAGTAGACACCCAGGGGAATCCAGGATGGGGTAGACCTGACGTGGCTCTCACCAGGTTCTGTTACCCAGAATCCCTTGCAAACCTAACAATTGGCAAAAAAAAACACATTTTCCTCACTTTTCTGTGGTGGAAAGTTCTGGAATCTGCGTGGATCCACAAAATTCCACCCACCCCGCGTTCCCCAAGGTCTTCCGAAAAAAATGGTACCTCACTTGTGTGGGCTGCCTAGTGCCTGCGACAGGAAGCAGCGCAAAGCGTAACGTGGACAGCACCACATTTTCACTGTGAAAAATGACCTGTTTTGCAAAGTGCCTAGCTGTAGTTTTTGAACCCTGACTCTGCCGACACTTAGGGAAACCTAGCAAACCTATACATTTTTGAAAAGTAGACACCCAGGGGAATCCAGGATGGGGTGACTTGACTGGGCTCTCACCAGGTTCTATTACCCAGAATCCCTTGCAAACCTAAACAATTGGCAAAAAAACACATTTTCCTCACTTTTCTGTGGTGGAAAGTTCTGAGATCATGCGGGATCCACAAAATTCCACTCCACCACCAGCGTTCCCCAAGGTCTTCCGAAAAAATGGTACCTCACTTGTGTGGGTAGGCCCAGTGCCCGCGACAGGAAGCAGCGCTAAACACGCAACGTGGACGCACCAGCATTTTCACAGTGAAAAATGACCCTTTTTTTGCAAAGTGCCTAGCTGTAGCTTTTGAACCTCTGGGGGCTCTGCCGGCACTGAGGGAAACCTAGCAAACCTATACATTTTTGAAAAGTAGACACCCAGGGGAATCCAGGATGGGGTGAATCTCTGACTGGGTCTCACCAGGTTCTGTTACCCAGAATCCCTTGCAAACCTAAAGAATTGGCAAAAAAAAAACACATTTTCCTCACTTTTCTGTGGTGGAAAGTTCTGGGAATCTGCGTGGATCCACAAAATTCCACCCACCCCGAGTTCCCCAAGGTCTTCCCAAAAAAAATGGTACCTCACTTGTGTGGGTAGGCCTTGTGCCCGCGACAGGAAGCGGCGCAAAGACGCAACGTGGACGCACCACATTTTCACAGTGAAAAATGACCCTTTTTTTGCGAAGTGCCTAGCTGTAGTTTTTGAACCCTAGCTCTGGCCGGGCACTTAGGGAAACCCAGGAAACCTATACATCTTTGAAAAGCTAGACACCCAGGGGAATTCAAGGATGGGGCGACTTGACTCGGCTCTCACCAGGTTCTGTTACCCAGAATCACTTGCAAAGCTAAATAATTGGCAAAAAAAACACATTTCTCCCTCACTTTTCTGTGGTGGAAAGTTCTGGAATCTGCGTGGATCCACAAAATTCCACCCACCACTGTGTTCCCCAAGGTCTTCCGAAAAAAATGGTACCTCACTTGTGTGGGTCAGGGCTAGTGCCCCGCGACAGGAAGCAGCGCAAAGCGCAACGTGGACGCACCACATGTTCACTGTGAAAAATGACCCTTTTTGTGCAAAGTACCTAGCTGTCGTTTTTGAACGCCTAGCTCTGCCGGGCACTGAGGGAAACCTAGCAAACCTATACATTTTTGAAAAGTAGACACCCATGGGGAATCCAGGATGGGGTGACTTGACTGGCTCTTCACCAGGTTCTGTTACCCAGAATCCCTTGCAAACCTCAAACACTGGCAAGTACAAAAACACATTTTCCTCACTTTTCTGTGGTGGAAAGTTCTGGAATCTGCGTGGATCCACAAAATTCCACCCACCCCGCGTTCCCCAAGGTCTTCCGAAAAAATGGTACCTCACTTGTGTGGGTAGGCCTTGTGCCCGCGACAGGAAGCGGCTCAAAACGCAACGTGACGCACTCACATTCTTCACAGCGAAAAATGACCCTTTTTTTTGCAAAGTGCCTAGCTGTAGTTTTTGAACCCTGGCTCATGCCGGCACTTAGGGAAACCTAGCAAACCTATACATTTTTTGGAAAAGTAGACACCCAGGGGAATCCAGGATGGGGTGACTTGACTGGCTCCCACCAGGTTCTGTTACCCAGAATCCCTGGCAAAACCTGAAATAATTGGCAAAAGAACACACTTTTTCCTCACTTTTCTGTGGTGGAAAGATCTGGAATCTGCGTGGATCCACAAAATTCCACCCACCACTGCGTCCCCAAGGTCTTCCGAAAAAAATGGTACCTCACTTGTGTGGGTGGGCCTTGTGCCCGCGACAGGAAGCAGCGCAAACGCAACGTGGACGCACCACATTTTCACTGTGAAAAATGACCCTTTTTTTTGCAAAGTGCCTATGCTGTAGTTTTTGAACCCTAGCTCTGCCGGCACTCCTAGGGAAACCTAGCAAACCTATACATTTTTGAAAAGTAGACACCCAGGGGAATCGAGGATGGGGTGACTTGACTGGCTCTCACCAGGTTCTGTTACCCAGAAGCCCTTGCAAACCTAAAAAATTGGCAAAGAAAACACATTTTTCCTCACTTTTCTGTGGTGGGAAAGTTCTGGAATCTGCGTGGATCCACAAAAAATTCCACCCACCCTGTGTTCCCCTAGGTTCCTCGAAAACAATGGTACCTCACTTGTGTGGGTCAGGCCTGGTGCCCGCGACAGGAAGCAGCGCAAAAAGCGCAACGTGGACGCACCACATTTTCACAGGTGAAAAATGACCCTTTTTTTGCAAAGTAGCTCTAGCTGTAGTTTTTGAACCCTAGCTCTGCCGGCACTGAGGGAAACCTAGCAAACCTATAAATCTTTGAAAAGTAGACACCCAGGGGAATCCAGGATGGGTGACTCTGACTGGCTCTCACCAGGTTCTGTTACCCAGAATCCCTTGCAAACCTAAATAATTGGCAAAAAACCACATTTTCCTCACTTTTCTGTGGTGGAAAGTTCTGGAATCTGCGTAGATCCACAAAATTCCACCCACCCCGCTGCTCCCCAAGGTCTTCCAAAAAAAATGGTACCTCACTTGTGTGGGTAGGCCTCAGTGCCCGCGACAGGAAGCAGCGCAGAAACGCAACGTGGACGCATCCACATTTTCACAGTGAAAAAAAATGACCCTCTTTTTGCAAAAGTGCCCAGCTGGTAGTTTTTGAACCCTAGCTCTGCCGGCCCTGAGGGAAACCTAGCAAACCTATACATTTTTGAAAAGTAGACACCCAGGGGAATCCAGGATGGGGTGACTTGACTGGCTCTCACCAGGTTCTGTTACCCAGAATCCCTTGCAAACCTAAACAATGGGCAAAACCGCACATTTTCCTCTACTTTTCTGTGGTGGAAAGTTCTGGGAATCTGCGTGGATCCACAAAATTCCACCCACCCCCGCGTTCCCCAAGGTCTTCCGAAAAAAAATGGTACCTCACTTGTGTGGGTAGGCCTTGTGCCCGCGATAACAGGAATGGCAGCACAAACGCAACGTGGACGCACTCACATTTCACAGTGAAAAATGACCCTTTTTTTGCAAAGTGCCTAGCTGTAGTTTTTGAACCCTAGCTCTTGCCGGCACTTAGGGAAACCTAGCAAACCTATACATTTTTTGAAAAGCTAGACACCCAGGGGAATCCAGGATGGGGGTGACGTGACTGGCTCCCCACCAGGTTCTGTTACCCAGAATCCCTTGCAAACCTAAAAAATTGGCAAAAAAAACACATTTTCCTCACTTTTCTGTGGTGGAAAGATCTGGAATCTGCGTGGATCCACAAAATTCCACCCACCCCGCGTTCCCCAGGTCTTCTGAAAAAAATGGTACCTCACTTGTGTGGGTAGGCCTAGTGCCCGCGACAGGAAGCAGCGCAAAACGCAACGTGGACGCACCACATTTTCACAGTGAAAAATGACCCTTTTTTTGCAAAGTGCCTAGCTGTAGTTTTTGAACCCTAGCTCTGCCGGCACTTAGGGAAACCTAGCAAACCTATACATTTTTGAAAAGTAGACACCCAGGGAATCCAGGATGGGGTGACTTGACTGGCTCTCACCAGGTTCTGTTACCCAGAATCCCTTGCAAACCTAAAATTGGCAAAACAAACACATTTTCCTCACTTTTCTGTGGTGGAAAGTTCTGGAATCTGCGTGGATCCACAAAATTCCACCCACCCCGCTGTTCCCCAAGGTCTTCCGAAAAAAATGGTACCTCGCACTTGTGTGGGTAGGCCTAGTGCCCGCGACAGGAAGCAGCGCAAAACGCAACGTGGACGCACCACATTTTCACAGTGAAAAATGACCCTTTTTGCAAAGTGCCTAGCTGTAGTTTTTGAACCCTAGCTCTGCCGGCACTTAGGGAAACCTAGCAAACCTATACATTTTTGAAAAGTAGACACCCAGGGGAATCCAGGATGGGGTGACTTGACTGGCCTCACCAGGTTCTGTTACCCAGAATCCCTTGCAAACCTAAAAAATTGGCAAAGAAAACACATTTTCCTCACTTTTCTGTGGTGGAAAGTTCTGGAATCTGCGTGGATCCACAAAATTCCACTCCACCCCGCGTTCCCCTAAGGTCTTCAAAACAATGGTACCTCACTGTGTGGGTAGGCCTGGTGCCCGACGACAGGAAGCAGCGCCAAAACGCAACGTGGACGTACCACATTTTCACAGTGAAAATGACCCTATTTTGCAAAGTGCCTAGCTGTAGTTTTCTGAACCCTAGCTCTGCTCGGCACTTAGGGAAACCTAGCAAACCCATACATTTTTGAAAACTATACACCCAGGGGAATCCAGGATGGGGTGACTTGACTGGCTCTCACCAGGTTCTGTTACCCAGAATCCCTGCAAACCTAAAAAATTGGCAAAAAAAACACATTTTCTCACTTTTCTGTGGTGGAAAGTTCTGGAATCTGTGTGGATCCACAAAATTCCACCCACCCCGCGTTCCCCAAGGTCTTCCGAAAAAAATGGTACCTCACTTGTGTGGGTCGGCCTAGTGCCCGCAACAGGAAGCAGCGCAAAGCGCAACGTGGACGCACCACATTTTCACAGTGAAAAATGACCTTTTTTGCAAAGTGCCTAGCTGTAGTTTTTGAATCCTAGCTCTGCCGGCACTTAGGAAAACCTAGCAAACCTATACATTTTTGAAAAGTAGACACCCAGGGGAATCCAGGATGGGGTGACTTGACTGGCTCTCACCAGGTTCTGTTACCCAGAATCCCTTGCAAACCTAAAAATTGGCAAAACAAAACACATTTTCCTCACTTTTCTGTGGTGGAAAGTTCTGGAATCTGCGTGGATCCACAAAATTCCACCCACCCCGCGTTCCCAAGGTCTTCCGAAAAAAATGGTACCTCACTTGTGTGGGTAGGCCTAGTGCCCGCGACAGGAAGCAGCGCAAACGAACGTGGACGCACCACATTTTCACAGTGAAAAATGACCCTTTTTTTGCAAAGTGCCCAGCTGTAGTTTTTTGAACCCTAGCTCTGCCGGCACTTAGGAAACCTAGCTAAACCTATACATTTTTGAAAAGTAGACACCCAGGGGAATCCAGGATGGGGTGACTTGAGCTGGCTCTCACCAGGTTCTGTTACCCAGAATCCCTTGCAAACCTAAAAAATTGGCAAAAAACCACATTTTCCTCACTTTTCTGTGAGTGAAAGTTCTGGAATCTGCGTGGATCCACAAAATTCCACCCACCCCGCGTTCCCCAAGGTCTTCCGAAAAAAAATGGTACCTCACTTGTGTGGGTAGGCCTAGTGCCCGAACAGGAAGCAGCGCAAAACGCAACGTGGACGCACCACATTTTCACAGTGAAAAATGACCCTTTTTTTGCAAAGTGCTCAGCTGTAGTTTTTGAACCCTAGCTCTGCCGGCACTTAGGGAAACCCTAGCAAACCTATACATTTTTGAAAAGTAGACACCCAGGGGAATCCAGGATGGGGTGACTTGACTGGCTCTCACCAGGTTCTGTTACCCAGAATCCCTTGCAAACCTAAAAATTGGCAAAAAAACCACATTTTCCTCACTTTTCTGTGGTGGAAAGTTCTGGAATCTGCGTGGATCCACAAAATTCCACCCACCCCGCGTTCCCCAAGGTCTTCCGAAAAAAATGGTACCTCACTTGTGTGGGTAGGCCTAGTGCCCGCGACAGGAAGCAGCGCAAAACGCAACGTGGACGCACCACATTTTCACAGTGAAAAATGACCCTTTTTGCAAAGTGCCTAGCTGTAGTTTTTGAACCCTAGCTCTGCCGGCACTTAGGAAACCTAGCAAACCTATACATTTTTGAAAAGTAGACACCCAGGGGAATCCAAGGATGGGGTGACTTGACTGGCTCTCACCAGGTTCTGTTACCCAGAATCCCTTGCAAACCCAAAAATTGGCAAAACCACATTTTCCTCACTTTTCTGTGGTGGAAAGTTCTGGAATCTGCGTGGATCCACAAAGTTCCACCCACCCCGCGTTCCCCAAGGTCTTCCGAAAAAATGGTACCTCACTTGTGTGGGTAGGCCTAGTGCCCGCGACAGGAAAGCAGCGCAAAATGCAACGTGGACGCACCACATTTTCACAGTGAAAAATGACCCTTGCAAAGTGCCTAGCTGTAGTTTCTGAACCCTAGCTCTGCCGGCACTTAGGGAAACCTAGCAAACCTATACATTTTGAAAAGTAAACACCCAGGGAATTCAGGATGGGGTGACTTGACTGGCTCTCACCAGGTTCTGTTACCCAGAAGCCCTTGCAAACCTCAAAAAATTGGCAAAAAAAACACATTTTCCTCACTTTTCTGTGGTGGAAAGTTCTGGAATCTGCGTGGATCCACAAAATTCCACCCACCCCGCGTCCCCAAGGTCTTCCGAAAAATGGTACCTCACTTGTGTGGGTAGGCCCTGGTGTCCGCGACAGGAAGCAGCGCAAAACGCAACGTGGACGCACCACATTTTCACAGTGAAAATGACCCTTTTTTTGCAAAGTGCCTAGCTGTAGTTTTTGAACCCTAGCTCTGCCGGCACTTAGGGAAACCTAGCAAACCTATACATTTTTGAAAAGTAGACACCCAGGGGAATCCAGGATGGGGTGACTTGACTGGCTCTCACCAGGTTCTGTTACCCAGAATCCCTGCAAACCTAAAAAATTGGCAAAAAAACACATTTTCCTCACTTTTCTGTGGTGGAAAGTTCTGGAATCTGCGGGATCCACAAAATTCCACCCACCCTGCTCCCCCAAGGTCTTCCGAAAACAATGGTACCTCACTTGTGTGGGTCAGGCCTAGTGCCCGCGACAGGAAGCAGCGCAAAGCGCAACATGGACGCGCCACATTTTCACAGTGGAAAATGACCCTTTTTTTGCAAAGGCCTAGCCTGTAGTTTTTGGAACTCCTAGCTCTGCCGGCACTGAGGGAAACCTAGCAAACCTATACATTTTTGAAAAGTAGACACCCAGGGGAATCCAGGATGGGGTGACTTGACTGGCTCTCACCAGGTTCTGTTACCCAGAATCCCTTGCAAACCTAAAAAATTGGCAAAAAAACACATTTTCCTCACTTTTCTGTGGTGGAAAGTTCTGGAATCTGCGTGGATCCACAAAATTCCACCCACCCCGCGTTCCCCAAGGTCTTCCAAAAAAATGGTACCTCACTTGTGTGGGTAGGCCTAGTGCCCGAGACAGGAAGCAGCGCAGAAACGCAACGTGGACGCACCACATTTTCACTGTGAAAAATGACCCTTTTTTGCAAAGTACCTAGCTGTAGTTTTTGAACCCTAGCTCTGCCGGCACTTAGGGAAACCTAGCAAACCTATACATTTTTGAAAAGTAGACACCCAGGGAATCCAGGATGGGGTGACTTGACTGGCTCTCACCAGGTTCTGTTACCCAGAATCCCTTGCAAACCTAAAACAATTGGCAAAAAAACACATTTTCCTCACTTTTCTGTGGTGGAAAGTTCTGGAATCTGCGTGATCCACAAAATTCCACCCACCCAGCGTTCCCCAAGGTCTTCTAAAAAAATGGTACCTCACTTGTGTGGGTAGGCCTAGTGCCTGCGACAGGAAGCAGCACAAAACGCAACGTGGACGCACCACATTTTCACAGTGAAAAATGACCCTTTTTTTGCAAAGTGCCTAGCTGTAGTTATTGAACCCTAGCTCTGCCGGCACTTAGGGAAACCTAGCAAACCTATACATTTTTGAAAAGTAGACACCCAGGGGAATCCAGGATGGGGTGACTTGACTGGCTCTCACCAGGTTCTGTTACCCAGAATCCCTTGCAAACCTAAAAAATTGGCAAAAAACACATTTTCCTCACTTTTCTGTGGTGGAAAGTTCTGGAATCTGCGTGGATCCACAAAATTCCACCCACCCCCGCGTTCCCCAAGGTCTTCCAAAAAAAATGGTACCTCACTTGTGTGGGTAGGCCTAGTGCCCGCGACAGGAAGCAGCGCAAAACGCAACGGGACGCACCACATTTTCACAGTGAAAAATGACCCTTTTTTGCAAAGTGCCTAGCTGTAGTTTTTGAACCCTAGCTCTGCCGGCACTTAGGGAAACCTAGCAAACCTATACATTTTTGAAAAGTAGACACCCAGGGGAATCCAGGATGGGATGACTGACTGCGCTCTCACCAGGTTCTGTTACCCAGAATCCCTTGCAAACCTAACAAATTGGCAAAACACATTTTCCTCACTTTTCTGTGGTGGAAAGTTCTGGAATCTGCGTGGATCCACAAAATTCCACCCACCCCGCGTTCCCAAGGTCTTCCGAAAAAATGTACCTCACTTGTGTGGGTAGGCCTAGTGCCCGCGACAGGAAGCAGCGCAAAACGCAACGTGGACGCACCACATTTTCACAGTGAAAAATGACCCTTGTTTCGCAAAGGCCTAGCTGTAGTTTTTTAACCCTAGCTCTGCCGCACTTAGGGAAACCTAGCAAACCTATACATTTTTGAAAAGTAGACACCCAGGGGAATCCAGGATGGGGTGACTTGACTGGCTCTCCACCAGGTTCTGTTACCCAGAATCCCTTGCAAACCTAAAAAATTGGCAAAAAAACCACATTTTCCTCACTTTTCTGTGGTGGAAAGTTCTGGAATCTGCGTGGATCCACAAAATTCCACCCACCCCGCGTTCCCCAAGGTCTTCCGCAAAAATGGTACCTCACTTGTGTGGGTAGGCCTAGTGCCCGCGACAGGAAGCAGCGCAAAACGCAACGTGGACGCACCACTTTGTCACAGTGAAAAATGACCCTTTTTTTGCAAAGTGCCTAGCTGTAGTTTTTGAACCCTAGCTCTGCCGGCACTGAGGGGAAACCCAGCAAACCTATACATTTTTTGAAAAGCAGACACCCGGGCGGAATCCAGGATGGGGTGACTTGGACTGGCTCCTCACCAGGTCTCTGTTACCCAAGTCCCCTTGCAAACCTAAAAAAATTAGGCAAAAAAAAACACATTTTCCTCACTTTTCTGTGGTGGAAAGTTCTGGAATCTGCGTGGATCCACAAAATTCCACCCTCCCCGCGCTCCCCAAAGGTCTTCCGAAAAAAATGGTACCTCACTTGTGTGGGTAGGCCTAGTGCCCGCGACAGGAAGCAGCGCAAAGCGCAACGTGGACGCACCACATTTTCACAGTGAAAAATGACCCTTTTTTTGCAAAGTGCCTAGCTGTAGTTTTTGAACCCTAGCTCTGCCGGCACTTAGGGAAACCTAGCAAACCTATACATTTTTGAAAAGTAGACACCCAGGGGAATCCAGGATGGGGTGACTTGACTGGCTCTCACCAGGTTCTGTTACCCAGAATCCCTTGCAAACCTAAAAATTGGCAAAAAAAACACATTTTCCTCACTTTTCTGTGGTGGAAAGTTCTGGAATCTGCGTGGATCCACAAAATTCCACGCACCCCGTGTTCCCCAAGGTCTTCCGAAAAAAATGGTACCTCACTTGTGTGGGTAGGCCTAGTGCCCGCGACAGGAAGCAGCGCAAAACGCAACGTGGACGCACCACATTTTCACAGTGAAAAATGACCCTTTTTTTGCAAAGTGCCTAGCTGTAGTTTTTGAACCCTAGCTCTGCCGGCACTTAGGGAAACCTAGCAAACCTATACATTTTTGAAAAGTAGACACCCAGGGGAATCCAGGATGGGGTGACTTGACTGGCTCTCACCAGGTTCTGTTACCCAGAATCCCTTGCAAACCTAAAAAATTGGCAAAAAAAACACATTTTCCTCACTTTTCTGTGGTGGAAAGTTCTGGAATCTGCGTGGATCCACAAAATTCCACCCACCCCGCGTTCCCCAAGGTCTTCCGAAAAAAATGGTACCTCACTTGTGTGGGTAGGCCTAGTGCCCGCGACAGGAAGCAGCGCAAAACGCAACGTGGACGCACCACATTTTCACAGTGAAAAATGACCCTTTTTTTGCAAAGTGCCTAGCTGTAGTTTTTGAACCCTAGCTCTGCCGGCACTTAGGGAAACCTAGCAAACCTATACATTTTTGAAAAGTAGACACCCAGGGGAATCCAGGATGGGGTGACTTGACTGGCTCTCACCAGGTTCTGTTACCCAGAATCCCTTGCAAACCTAAAAAATTGGCAAAAAAAACACATTTTCCTCACTTTTCTGTGGTGGAAAGTTCTGGAATCTGCGTGGATCCACAAAATTCCACCCACCCCGCGTTCCCCAAGGTCTTCCGAAAAAAATGGTACCTCACTTGTGTGGGTAGGCCTAGTGCCCGCGACAGGAAGCAGCGCAAAACGCAACGTGGACGCACCACATTTTCACAGTGAAAAATGACCCTTTTTTTGCAAAGTGCCTAGCTGTAGTTTTTGAACCCTAGCTCTGCCGGCACTTAGGGAAACCTAGCAAACCTATACATTTTTGAAAAGTAGACACCCAGGGGAATCCAGGATGGGGTGACTTGACTGGCTCTCACCAGGTTCTGTTACCCAGAATCCCTTGCAAACCTAAAAATTGGCAAAAAAACACATTTTCCTCACTTTTCTGTGGTGGAAAGTTCTGGAATCTGCGTGGATCCACAAAATTCCACCCACCCCGCGTTCCCCAAGGTCTTCCGAAAAAAATGGTACCTCACTTGTGTGGGTAGGCCTAGTGCCCGCGACAGGAAGCAGCGCAAAACGCAACGTGGACGCACCACATTTTCACAGTGAAAAATGACCCTTTTTTTGCAAAGTGCCTAGCTGTAGTTTTTGAACCCTAGCTCTGCCGGCACTTAGGGAAACCTAGCAAACCTATACATTTTTGAAAAGTAGACACCCAGGGGAATCCAGGATGGGGTGACTTGACTGGCTCTCACCAGGTTCTGTTACCCAGAATCCCTTGCAAACCTAAACAATTGGCAAAAAAACACATTTTCCTCACTTTTCTGTGGTGGAAAGTTCTGGAATCTGCGTGGATCCACAAAATTCCACCCACCCCGCGTTCCCCAAGGTCTTCCGAAAAAAATGGTACCTCACTTGTGTGGGTAGGCCTAGTGCCCGCGACAGGAAGCAGCGCAAAACGCAACGTGGACGCACCACATTTTCACAGTGAAAAATGACCCTTTTTTTGCAAAGTGCCTAGCTGTAGTTTTTGAACCCTAGCTCTGCCGGCACTTAGGGAAACCTAGCAAACCTATACATTTTTGAAAAGTAGACACCCAGGGGAATCCAGGATGGGGTGACTTGACTGGCTCTCACCAGGTTCTGTTACCCAGAATCCCTTGCAAACCTAAAAAATTGGCAAAAAAAACACATTTTCCTCACTTTTCTGTGGTGGAAAGTTCTGGAATCTGCGTGGATCCACAAAATTCCACCCACCCCGCGTTCCCCAAGGTCTTCCGAAAAAATGGTACCTCACTTGTGTGGGTAGGCCTAGTGCCCGCGACAGGAAGCAGCGCAAAACGCAACGTGGACGCACCACATTTTCACAGTGAAAAATGACCCTTTTTTTGCAAAGTGCCTAGCTGTAGTTTTTGAACCCTAGCTCTGCCGGCACTTAGGGAAACCTAGCAAACCTATACATTTTTGAAAAGTAGACACCCAGGGGAATCCAGGATGGGGTGACTTGACTGGCTCTCACCAGGTTCTGTTACCCAGAATCCCTTGCAAACCTAAAAAATTGGCAAAAAAACACATTTTCCTCACTTTTCTGTGGTGGAAAGTTCTGGAATCTGCGTGGATCCACAAAATTCCACCCACCCCGCGTTCCCCAAGGTCTTCCGAAAAAAATGGTACCTCACTTGTGTGGGTAGGCCTAGTGCCCGCGACAGGAAGCAGCGCAAAACGCAACGTGGACGCACCACATTTTCACAGTGAAAAATGACCCTTTTTTTGCAAAGTGCCTAGCTGTAGTTTTTGAACCCTAGCTCTGCCGGCACTTAGGGAAACCTAGCAAACCTATACATTTTTGAAAAGTAGACACCCAGGGGAATCCAGGATGGGGTGACTTGACTGGCTCTCACCAGGTTCTGTTACCCAGAATCCCTTGCAAACCTAAAAAATTGGCAAAAAAACACATTTTCCTCACTTTTCTGTGGTGGAAAGTTCTGGAATCTGCGTGGATCCACAAAATTCCACCCACCCCGCGTTCCCCAAGGTCTTCCGAAAAAAATGGTACCTCACTTGTGTGGGTCAGGCCTAGTGCCCGCGACAGGAAGCAGCGCAAAGCGCAACGTGGACGCACCACATTTTCACAGTGAAAAATGACCCTTTTTTTGCAAAGTGCCTAGCTGTAGTTTTTGAACCCTAGCTCTGCCGGCACTTAGGGAAACCTAGCAAACCTATACATTTTTGAAAAGTAGACACCCAGGGGAATCCAGGATGGGGTGACTTGACTGGCTCTCACCAGGTTCTGTTACCCAGAATCCCTTGCAAACCTAAACAATTGGCAAAAAAACACATTTTCCTCACTTTTCTGTGGTGGAAAGTTCTGGAATCTGCGTGGATCCACAAAATTCCACCCACCCCGCGTTCCCCAAGGTCTTCCGAAAAAAATGGTACCTCACTTGTGTGGGTAGGCCTAGTGCCCGCGACAGGAAGCAGCGCAAAACGCAACGTGGACGCACCACATTTTCACAGTGAAAAATGACCCTTTTTTTGCAAAGTGCCTAGCTGTAGTTTTTGAACCCTAGCTCTGCCGGCACTTAGGGAAACCTAGCAAACCTATACATTTTTGAAAAGTAGACACCCAGGGGAATCCAGGATGGGGTGACTTGACTGGCTCTCACCAGGTTCTGTTACCCAGAATCCCTTGCAAACCTAAAAAATTGGCAAAAAAAACACATTTTCCTCACTTTTCTGTGGTGGAAAGTTCTGGAATCTGCGTGGATCCACAAAATTCCACCCACCCCGCGTTCCCCAAGGTCTTCCAAAAAAATGGTACCTCACTTGTGTGGGTAGGCCTAGTGCCCGCGACAGGAAGCAGCGCAAAACGCAACGTGGACGCACCACATTTTCACAGTGAAAAATGACCCTTTTTTTGCAAAGTGCCTAGCTGTAGTTTTTGAACCCTAGCTCTGCCGGCACTTAGGGAAACCTAGCAAACCTATACATTTTTGAAAAGTAGACACCCAGGGGAATCCAGGATGGGGTGACTTGACTGGCTCTCACCAGGTTCTGTTACCCAGAATCCCTTGCAAACCTAAAAAATTGGCAAAAAAAACACATTTTCCTCACTTTTCTGTGGTGGAAAGTTCTGGAATCTGCGTGGATCCACAAAATTCCACCCACCCCGCGTTCCCCAAGGTCTTCCGAAAAAAATGGTACCTCACTTGTGTGGGTCAGGCCTAGTGCCCGCGACAGGAAGCAGCGCAAAGCGCAACGTGGACGCACCACATTTTCACAGTGAAAAATGACCCTTTTTTTGCAAAGTGCCTAGCTGTAGTTTTTGAACCCTAGCTCTGCCGGCACTTAGGGAAACCTAGCAAACCTATACATTTTTGAAAAGTAGACACCCAGGGGAATCCAGGATGGGGTGACTTGACTGGCTCTCACCAGGTTCTGTTACCCAGAATCCCTTGCAAACCTAAAAAATTGGCAAACAAAACACATTTTCCTCACTTTTCTGTGGTGGAAAGTTCTGGAATCTGCGTGGATCCACAAAATTCCACCCACCCCGCGTTCCCCAAGGTCTTCCGAAAAAATGGTACCTCACTTGTGTGGGTAGGCCTAGTGCCCGCGACAGGAAGCAGCGCAAAACGCAACGTGGACGCACCACATTTTCACAGTGAAAAATGACCCTTTTTTTGCAAAGTGCCTAGCTGTAGTTTTTGAACCCTAGCTCTGCCGGCACTTAGGGAAACCTAGCAAACCTATACATTTTTGAAAAGTAGACACCCAGGGGAATCCAGGATGGGGTGACTTGACTGGCTCTCACCAGGTTCTGTTACCCAGAATCCCTTGCAAACCTAAAAAATTGGCAAAAAAAACACATTTTCCTCACTTTTCTGTGGTGGAAAGTTCTGGAATCTGCGTGGATCCACAAAATTCCACCCACCCCGCGTTCCCCAAGGTCTTCCGAAAAAAATGGTACCTCACTTGTGTGGGTAGGCCTAGTGCCCGCGACAGGAAGCAGCGCAAAACGCAACGTGGACGCACCACATTTTCACAGTGAAAAATGACCCTTTTTTTGCAAAGTGCCTAGCTGTAGTTTTTGAACCCTAGCTCTGCCGGCACTTAGGGAAACCTAGCAAACCTATACATTTTTGAAAAGTAGACACCCAGGGGAATCCAGGATGGGGTGACTTGACTGGCTCTCACCAGGTTCTGTTACCCAGAATCCCTTGCAAACCTAAAAAATTGGCAAAAAAACACATTTTCCTCACTTTTCTGTGGTGGAAAGTTCTGGAATCTGCGTGGATCCACAAAATTCCACCCACCCCGTGTTCCCCAAGGTCTTCCAAAAAAAATGGTACCTCACTTGTGTGGGTCAGGCCTAGTGCCCGCGACAGGAAGCAGCGCAAAGCGCAACGTGGACGCACCACATTTTCACAGTGAAAAATGACCCTTTTTTTGCAAAGTGCCTAGCTGTAGTTTTTGAACCCTAGCTCTGCCGGCACTTAGGGAAACCTAGCAAACCTATACATTTTTGAAAAGTAGACACCCAGGGGAATCCAGGATGGGGTGACTTGACTGGCTCTCACCAGGTTCTGTTACCCAGAATCCCTTGCAAACCTAAAAATTGGCAAAAAAACCACATTTTCCTCACTTTTCTGTGGTGGAAAGTTCTGGAATCTGCGTGGATCCACAAAATTCCACCCACCCCGCGTTCCCCAAGGTCTTCCAAAAAAATGGTACCTCACTTGTGTGGGTAGGCCTAGTGCCCGCGACAGGAAGCAGCGCAAAACGCAACGTGGACGCACCACATTTTCACAGTGAAAAATGACCCTTTTTTTGCAAAGTGCCTAGCTGTAGTTTTTGAACCCTAGCTCTGCCGGCACTTAGGGAAACCTAGCAAACCTATACATTTTTGAAAAGTAGACACCCAGGGGAATCCAGGATGGGGTGACTTGACTGGCTCTCACCAGGTTCTGTTACCCAGAATCCCTTGCAAACCTAAACAATTGGCAAAAAAACACATTTTCCTCACTTTTCTGTGGTGGAAAGTTCTGGAATCTGCGTGGATCCACAAAATTCCACCCACCCCGCGTTCCCCAAGGTCTTCCGAAAAAAATGGTACCTCACTTGTGTGGGTAGGCCTAGTGCCCGCGACAGGAAGCAGCGCAAAACGCAACGTGGACGCACCACATTTTCACAGTGAAAAATGACCCTTTTTTTGCAAAGTGCCTAGCTGTAGTTTTTGAACCCTAGCTCTGCCGGCACTTAGGGAAACCTAGCAAACCTATACATTTTTGAAAAGTAGACACCCAGGGGAATCCAGGATGGGGTGACTTGACTGGCTCTCACCAGGTTCTGTTACCCAGAATCCCTTGCAAACCTAAAAAATTGGCAAAAAAAACACATTTTCCTCACTTTTCTGTGGTGGAAAGTTCTGGAATCTGCGTGGATCCACAAAATTCCACCCACCCCGCGTTCCCCAAGGTCTTCCGAAAAAAATGGTACCTCACTTGTGTGGGTAGGCCTAGTGCCCGCGACAGGAAGCAGCGCAAAACGCAACGTGGACGCACCACATTTTCACAGTGAAAAATGACCCTTTTTTGCAAAGTGCCTAGCTGTAGTTTTTGAACCCTAGCTCTGCCGGCACTTAGGGAAACCTAGCAAACCTATACATTTTTGAAAAGTAGACACCCAGGGGAATCCAGGATGGGGTGACTTGACTGGCTCTCACCAGGTTCTGTTACCCAGAATCCCTTGCAAACCTAAAAATTGGCAAAAAAAACAAATTTTCCTCACTTTTCTGTGGTGGAAAGTTCTGGAATCTGCGTGGATCCACAAAATTCCACCCACCCCGTGTTCCCCAAGGTCTTCCAAAAAAAATGGTACCTCACTTGTGTGGGTAGGCCTAGTGCCCGCGACAGGAAGCAGCGCAAAACGCAACGTGGACGCACCACATTTTCACAGTGAAAAATGACCCTTTTTTTGCAAAGTGCCTAGCTGTAGTTTTTGAACCCTAGCTCTGCCGGCACTTAGGGAAACCTAGCAAACCTATACATTTTTGAAAAGTAGACACCCAGGGGAATCCAGGATGGGGTGACTTGACTGGCTCTCACCAGGTTCTGTTACCCAGAATCCCTTGCAAACCTAAAAAATTGGCAAAAAAACACATTTTCCTCACTTTTCTGTGGTGGAAAGTTCTGGAATCTGCGTGGATCCACAAAATTCCACCCACCCCGCGTTCCCCAAGGTCTTCCCAAAAAAATGGTACCTCACTTGTGTGGGTAGGCCTAGTGCCCGCGACAGGAAGCAGCGCAAAACGCAACGTGGACGCACCACATTTTCACAGTGAAAAATGACCCTTTTTTTGCAAAGTGCCTAGCTGTAGTTTTTGAACCCTAGCTCTGCCGGCACTTAGGGAAACCTAGCAAACCTATACATTTTTGAAAAGTAGACACCCAGGGGAATCCAGGATGGGGTGACTTGACTGGCTCTCACCAGGTTCTGTTACCCAGAATCCCTTGCAAACCTAAAAATTGGCAAAAAAACACATTTTCCTCACTTTTCTGTGGTGGAAAGTTCTGGAATCTGCGTGGATCCACAAAATTCCACCCACCCCGTGTTCCCCAAGGTCTTCCAAAAAAAATGGTACCTCACTTGTGTGGGTCAGGCCTAGTGCCCGCGACAGGAAGCAGCGCAAAGCGCAACGTGGACGCACCACATTTTCACAGTGAAAAATGACCCTTTTTTTGCAAAGTGCCTAGCTGTGGTTTTTGAACCCTAGCTCTGCCGGCACTTAGGGAAACCTAGCAAACCTATACATTTTTGAAAAGTAGACACCCAGGGGAATCCAGGATGGGGTGACTTGACTGGCTCTCACCAGGTTCTGTTACCCAGAATCCCTTGCAAACCTAAAAAATTGGCAAACAAAACACATTTTCCTCACTTTTCTGTGGTGGAAAGTTCTGGAATCTGCGTGGATCCACAAAATTCCACCCACCCCGCGTTCCCCAAGGTCTTCCGAAAAAAATGGTACCTCACTTGTGTGGGTAGGCCTAGTGCCCGCGACAGGAAGCAGCGCAAAACGCAACGTGGACGCACCACATTTTCACAGTGAAAAATGACCCTTTTTTTGCAAAGTGCCTAGCTGTAGTTTTTGAACCCTAGCTCTGCCGGCACTTAGGGAAACCTAGCAAACCTATACATTTTTGAAAAGTAGACACCCAGGGGAATCCAGGATGGGGTGACTTGACTGGCTCTCACCAGGTTCTGTTACCCAGAATCCCTTGCAAACCTAAAAAATTGGCAAAAAAACACATTTTCCTCACTTTTCTGTGGTGGAAAGTTCTGGAATCTGCGTGGATCCACAAAATTCCACCCACCCCGTGTTCCCCAAGGTCTTCCGAAAAAAATGGTACCTCACTTGTGTGGGTCAGGCCTAGTGCCCGCGACAGGAAGCAGCGCAAAACGCAACGTGGACGCACCACATTTTCACAGTGAAAAATGACCCTTTTTTTGCAAAGTGCCTAGCTGTAGTTTTTGAACCCTAGCTCTGCCGGCACTTAGGGAAACCTAGCAAACCTATACATTTTTGAAAAGTAGACACCCAGGGGAATCCAGGATGGGGTGACTTGACTGGCTCTCACCAGGTTCTGTTACCCAGAATCCCTTGCAAACCTAAAAAATTGGCAAAAAAACCACATTTTCCTCACTTTTCTGTGGTGGAAAGTTCTGGAATCTGCGTGGATCCACAAAATTCCACCCACCCCGCGTTCCCCAAGGTCTTCCGAAAAAAATGGTACCTCACTTGTGTGGGTAGGCCTAGTGCCCGCGACAGGAAGCAGCGCAAAGCGCAACGTGGACGCACCACATTTTCACAGTGAAAAATGACCCTTTTTTTGCAAAGTGCCTAGCTGTAGTTTTTGAACCCTAGCTCTGCCGGCACTTAGGGAAACCTAGCAAACCTATACATTTTTGAAAAGTAGACACCCAGGGGAATCCAGGATGGGGTGACTTGACTGGCTCTCACCAGGTTCTGTTACCCAGAATCCCTTGCAAACCTAAACAATTGGCAAAAAAAACACATTTTCCTCACTTTTCTGTGGTGGAAAGTTCTGGAATCTGCGTGGATCCACAAAATTCCACCCACCCCGCGTTCCCCAAGGTCTTCCGAAAAAATGGTACCTCACTTGTGTGGGTAGGCCTAGTGCCCGCGACAGGAAGCAGCGCAAAACGCAACGTGGACGCACCACATTTTCACAGTGAAAAATGACCCTTTTTTTGCAAAGTGCCTAGCTGTAGTTTTTGAACCCTAGCTCTGCCGGCACTTAGGGAAACCTAGCAAACCTATACATTTTTGAAAAGTAGACACCCAGGGGAATCCAGGATGGGGTGACTTGACTGGCTCTCACCAGGTTCTGTTACCCAGAATCCCTTGCAAACCTAAAAAATTGGCAAAAAAAACACATTTTCCTCACTTTTCTGTGGTGGAAAGTTCTGGAATCTGCGTGGATCCACAAAATTCCACCCACCCCGCGTTCCCCAAGGTCTTCCGAAAAAATGGTACCTCACTTGTGTGGGTAGGCCTAGTGCCCGCGACAGGAAGCAGCGCAAAACGCAACGTGGACGCACCACATTTTCACAGTGAAAAATGACCCTTTTTTTGCAAAGTGCCTAGCTGTAGTTTTTGAACCCTAGCTCTGCCGGCACTTAGGGAAACCTAGCAAACCTATACATTTTTGAAAAGTAGACACCCAGGGGAATCCAGGATGGGGTGACTTGACTGGCTCTCACCAGGTTCTGTTACCCAGAATCCCTTGCAAACCTAAAAAATTGGCAAAAAAACACATTTTCCTCACTTTTCTGTGGTGGAAAGTTCTGGAATCTGCGTGGATCCACAAAATTCCACCCACCCCGCGTTCCCCAAGGTCTTCCGAAAAAAATGGTACCTCACTTGTGTGGGTCAGGCCTAGTGCCCGCGACAGGAAGCAGCGCAAAGCGCAACGTGGACGCACCACATTTTCACAGTGAAAAATGACCCTTTTTTTGCAAAGTGCCTAGCTGTAGTTTTTGAACCCTAGCTCTGCCGGCACTGAGGGAAACCTAGCAAACCTATACATTTTTGAAAAGTAGACACCCAGGGGAATCCAGGATGGGGTGACTTGACTGGCTCTCACCAGGTTCTGTTACCCAGAATCCCTTGCAAACCTAAAAAATTGGCAAAAAAACACATTTTCCTCACTTTTCTGTGGTGGAAAGTTCTGGAATCTGCGTGGATCCACAAAATTCCACCCACCCCGCGTTCCCCAAGGTCTTCCAAAAAAATGGTACCTCACTTGTGTGGGTAGGCCTAGTGCCCGCGACAGGAAGCAGCGCAAAGCGCAACGTGGACGCACCACATTTTCACAGTGAAAAATGACCCTTTTTTTGCAAAGTGCCTAGCTGTAGTTTTTGAACCCTAGCTCTGCCGGCACTTAGGGAAACCTAGCAAACCTATACATTTTTGAAAAGTAGACACCCAGGGGAATCCAGGATGGGGTGACTTGACTGGCTCTCACCAGGTTCTGTTACCCAGAATCCCTTGCAAACCTAAACAATTGGCAAAAAAAACACATTTTCCTCACTTTTCTGTGGTGGAAAGTTCTGGAATCTGCGTGGATCCACAAAATTCCACCCACCCCGCGTTCCCCAAGGTCTTCCGAAAAAAATGGTACCTCACTTGTGTGGGTAGGCCTAGTGCCCGCGACAGGAAGCAGCGCAAAACGCAACGTGGACGCACCACATTTTCACAGTGAAAAATGACCCTTTTTTTGCAAAGTGCCTAGCTGTAGTTTTTGAACCCTAGCTCTGCCGGCACTGAGGGAAACCTAGCAAACCTATACATTTTTGAAATGTAGACACCCAGGGGAATCCAGGATGGGGTGACTTGACTGGCTCTCACCAGGTTCTGTTACCCAGAATCCCTTGCAAACCTAAAAAAATTGGCAAAAAAACACATTTTCCTCACTTTTCTGTGGTGGAAAGTTCTGGAATCTGCGTGGATCCACAAAATTCCACCCACCCCGCGTTCCCCAAGGTCTTCCAAAAACAATGGTACCTCACTTGTGTGGGTAGGCCTAGTGCCCGCGACAGGAAGCAGCGCAAAACGCAACGTGGACGCACCACATTTTCACAGTGAAAAATGACCCTTTTTTTGCAAAGTGCCTAGCTGTAGTTTTTGAACCCTAGCTCTGCCGGCACTTAGGGAAACCTAGCAAACCTATACATTTTTGAAAAGTAGACACCCAGGGGAATCCAGGATGGGGTGACTTGACTGGCTCTCACCAGGTTCTGTTACCCAGAATCCCTTGCAAACCTAATAAATTGGCAAAAAAACACATTTTCCTCACTTTTCTGTGGTGGAAAGTTCTGGAATCTGCGTGGATCCACAAAATTCCACCCACCCGCGTTCCCCAAGGTCTTCCGAAAAAAATGGTACCTCACTTGTGTGGGTAGGCCTAGTGCCCGCGACAGGAAGCAGCGCAAAGCGCAACGTGGACGCACCACATTTTCACAGTGAAAAATGACCCTTTTTTTGCAAAGTGCCTAGCTGTAGTTTTTGAACCCTAGCTCTGCCGGCACT